>JAHRHZ010000074.1:7117034-7183356 GCA_024137785.1 Ginglymostoma cirratum | reverse complement strand
TAGGCCCGAAACGTCAAGTTTTCCTGCTCCTATGATGCTGCTTGACCTGCTGTGTTCATCCAGCCCCATGCTTGTTATCTCGAATTAAAAAAACAATGTTAAAATTATCCTTTTATATAACCCAATGCTTTGTTTCTTCCATTTATTGTCATTCTAAGAGTTGATAGTGGCTTTTAACTATTTTCTTGCAAAATACAAATAATTCAAAAGAACCAGCAGACGACTGCAGTTTCTTAAACATCACAAAAACAGTTAGCAAGCTTTTTTAGAGTTGAACGGCATTGACATATTCAACAATAATTGGTCACCATATCATCTAGTTAAAAGCAAATGGCTCCTCAAGTTTCAGAAACAGACAAATCTTAAAAAATTAATGTGTCAAGCTAAACTTGGTATAATATCTGGGCTACAGCTAACTTTTAAACTACTCTGGTATTGTGTCTAGAGATTTCAAGCATAGTCAAATAAACCACATCAAGATAATTATTTTGTCACAAAACACCAGCTCAAGACTAACCCCAATATAAAATAGCCATATTCCACATAACTGTATAGCTACCTTGATCAGAGAGGAAATCAAGCATGGTTTGAAGCAAGAAGGACAGATGGCGAACTGCAAGTGCAGGATTTCCCATTCGTCTTGAAGCATAAACAAGTTCGTGGAGTAATCGCATTTGTAGCGCTGGCCAGCCTTTGTGAGTTCCTGCAATATTAATTTAGAATTACAAATGAGAATAATTGTACACAGAGGACCAAAATTGAGACACACATCAATTTCATGATCGTAATCAGAGTTCAAATATTAAATGGTATTCTTAAAATTGAAGAGAGATGCAGAGGAAACTCCTTAAGCACTTACAGCAGGTACGAAGACAGCAGACATAAGTAAATATGGCCCCCACCAAAAAAAACTCATTGTGGAAACACAAAACTAAGTCAGCAACTAAACAGAACGCTAGGGAATGGCTAGGATGTCAAAGGCAATTAAGCAGAATACATTACCAATAATAACATGTAACTTTGACCAAACCAGATCTGAATAAACATATTTATAAATACTGAGCAAATTCAATAGAGATTTTTTTTTTTGTCAATCTACGTTTGGTCTATAGCTGGGCTGAACCATTATCATACATTACTGTCATACATGTTGCATTAGATTAAGGTAACTGGATCTAAGCCATCCTGGTGCAGTAATAGGCGTTAATGACAGCATTACGCCAAGATGGACAAAAACTGAAATATGATGGGAAGTGTCATAAAAGGCAAACAACAGTTGGTGGCAGAGGAACAATCAACAAAAGGTTGATAAGAAATTGATTACAGATAGATAATATCTGATCAGCAACACAACTTAACCAGTGGATTACGCACAATTTGATCAAATTCATCAACTGCTCACACCAGTACAAGAGATCATAGTTTTCATTTTTAGGGACTACAAACTGAATTGCAAATTGGACTGCTACAAAATGAAAAGTAAGGGAAGTTTTGTAACTTAAAAATCAAATTTAAATACTGTTGAGCTGTGCAATATAAAAATGTCTTTTGGAGACAAAAAGAGGAAGACGCTAAGAATGAACAGTAGGACAAAAAGCTTTCAAGTTTCGGCAATTCTGCCAGTTAAAAGTTGTCTGATCGGTGGAGCTGCAGGGTTTAAAAACATATTCACTGCAGTTACTTGAAAACATTTGGAGCCTGCAGACAGCATCTGTCTCTCCATGCAGTGGAGAGAAAACCCTAGAAAGCTTAAAAGAAAGAATTCTGACAAAAAAAACACCCGAGTCCACTTGATCAAGTTGAGGGACATCCATCACGACAGAGTTAAACTGCATCTGACGAATGCAAAAACAGAAAAGAACTTTGATGGAAAAAGCATTGTCTACTTGTGGTCTGGACTGTTGCTCTTCAGAATTTTGTTTGCTCTGTCTATATTCTTTTCTAAACTATTTGACTTTTTTTTTCCTCTTTTAATTATGATCAAGTTAGGGGATATTGAAGAGGTGTAGTTTAAGCTGAATTAACTAGAAACCTTAATTTTTACAAAAGCAATGAAAAGAAATTGTGTTCCAACAAATAGTTATCCCGAATGCTACAAAAGGAACCTGGTGTGGTCTGTTTTGTGCTGGGTGGCGGACAGTCAGGAAAATTAAATGTTAGTGGTCTCAGTGGGATTTTACAGTTGTACCTTTTGTTGGCAACTTGTGGGACAGTGAGGCATAATTATTGACATACCGATTTCAGCTGTGTTGTGACAACAGTGTACCAAATACTATTTTTTTTTTCATCTTTTTGTTTGTAGCCTTTGTTTTACAATAGAAGCCAGCAGTCTGAGAACTTAACGTGCAAAGCACACTCAGTTCCAAGGGGATGTTACTTGGATGTTTCAAACTATTGGCTACTTGCAATTCTGCCCAAAATAGGAAGGAGCCAGGGTTTCAAACCATCCCTGAAGATAGTTCAAAGGTCCACAGAATTCAAAAAGGTCCCAGACAGTGTCGAAGTCATTGAAAGACAGAGATAGAAAGATATACATTCCTTGAGAGGTAGCTCTGCTTTTATTAGTACTGCTGGAAATGCAACTGAACCACATGAGATCTGCGCAGCGGACTCTGAGTAGTCAGGAGTAGTTGAATATGTCTGTACTGATAGAACTCAAGATAACGTTTAAGGAATTAGTAGGCAACTAGCCGTTGGTGTCAAAGCTCCACAGAGATTCTGGGAACTGTCTAGGCTCAGCAGATGCCATATGCTACTAACAATCAGCACAGCTGAGACAGGGTTGAAAAGCTCACAAGCAGTATTTGCTTGATACAACTGGATACGATTAGAGCTCAGACGAAAAAGGGCAATTCTAGCTTGATTAAGCTGTCAGCAAAAAGCTGTAGATCTGCTTGTTATTAAGAAAAGAAGTGTAGTTTTCAAGTTCAGCAAGCAAACAGCAACGAACCAGAGAGGCAGGGCATGACAGGATGTCTCTTGACAGGGAGTTTCAAGGCTAGATTGGCAGAAGTAAAGAACTGTAATTCTTTATTAACTTAGTAAGATTTCATATCCATGGAGTCAGTCGTATTGGAGGGATATCCATAGGATGTGCTTCAATTGTATTTTTATTTGATGTGCATCTTAGGGTGTTCAAGAGAGAACAGGAGAAATAAAAATGGAAAGCCAGGAAATGGCAGAGAAGTTTAATATATATTTTGTCAGTCTTGACGATGGAAGATACCAATCACACTCCCAAAGAACTAAGTAATTGAGCAGTTGGGTGGGGAAAAATATAATTATCATCACTGGTATTAATCTTTCAAGAATGCTTACATTCTGGTAGGGTCCCAGAGAACTGGGAAAACTGCTCACGTAGCATCTTCATTCAACAAGGGAAGGAGACAAAAAAGATGGAAACTATGGTCCAGTTCGCTTAACATTTACCACTGGAGAAATGTTGGAATCTATTAGAGGTTGCAATAGCAGAAATATGTAGAATATTCAAGCAGAGTCAGATTGGTTTCATGAAGGGCAAATTATGCCCGATGAATTTATCACAGTTTGTTGAAGAGATAAGCAGCGTAGTAAAAAGGAAACCAACAGAGAATTTATTTGGATTTCCAAACAAAACTGAAAAAAGGTACCACACTTTAGGCCACTCTATTACAGCTCATGGTGTTGCGAGTTGCATTTTACCATGGTTGGATGACTGGCTCACGAATAGAAAACAGAGTTGGAATAAGGGGCGCATCTTCAGGATGGCAACCTGTAACTAGTGGAGTGCTACCAGGATCAGTGTTCAGGTCGCAACATTGACAACGTATATTTACGACTCAGACGAGGAAAATGGAAGTCTATGTGCTACAGCCAAGTTTACGGATGACAAAGTGAATTGGGAAAGCAATTGGTGTGGACAACACAAACAGAAGAATATAGACAGGATGAGTGAATGGGCAATAGTTTGGCAGATGGAATGTAACACTCAAAAATGTGAGTTTATGCACTTTGGCAGAAAGAATAGGATAGCTGAACTATAAATTAATTTAAATGGAGAAAGGCTACAGAAAGCTGCAAAAGAACTTGAGGGTCCATATGTCTAAATCATACTAAAAAAAGGCATACAGGTTCAACAGGGAGATCTTGCTGAAACTATATAAAGCACTACTTAGACCACTAGATTACTGTCAACATTTTTCAATCTTCTATCTAAGGAAAAACACACCCATATTAGAGGTAGTCCACTTTGATCTATAGTATGGAGAGGCTTTGTTATGAGGAGAGTTTGAGTAGCTTGGGCCTTTACTCACTGGTGTTCAATGAATAAATAAATAAATGAATTGAAACATGCAAAAAAAAAAAACAAAAAAAGGTGCTTGTTGTGGTAGATATGGATAGATATGGTAGATAGTTCATTTCACCTTGTGGGAGAGTATAGAACAAGAAGGCATCATTTCAGACAAAGGGGCCACACAACTAGAACAAAGAGAAGAGAAAAACATCTTCTCTCAGAATAGCAAATCTGTGGGAATCTTATAGCAGAGAGAGAGTTATTGAGGCTTGCAAGTAATAACATTCAGGGCAGAGATAGAAAAAAATATAATCAAGCGGAGAATCAAAGGTTATGGGCATAACACAGGAAAATAGCATAGCAAATGCAAATAGCTCGATCATAGACAATTACCCATTACTTGTTTATCCTGGGTGTTAAAGTATCAGCTGTATCTTGCATCACTATTCTCAGCAGGAAGCTCAAATGTTGTTTGATCAAAGCCATGTGCCTTCATTCTCTTACTAAAGTCCCCTGGATCTTGCACTGTGTCTACTTTTAATTTTAAAAAAGCACACTAGCGCTTTGCCAATTTTTGTTACAATCGGCTGCTTGGTCTCGGATCATAACAACGATCGTTTCACTGCAACATGTAATCAACAATGACAGTAAAGTTTCAATAAAATAAGTATTTTGATTTGCAGCCTGCTGCATGCACAGCTGAGCTTGTACGGTACCTTTCAATTGTGACAAGGGTTCAGACTCACTCGAGGCAGATGAACCACTCTATCAGAGCTCCTCATTAACATGAATGTTCCTACATGGAGTGAATTTGGCTGTTCTCAACCTTTTCCTGGAGGCCTCGATTTGATAGAGCAAGCAAAAAAGGTGCAAATACCTTCCATTCAAGAAGCACACCTCTTATTTCTTTGATTAAAAATTGAAATGGTGACCACTACAAACAAAACCAGTGTCTTATTCAACCGTACAAGTCTGGTGATTGATGGGTTGATTTTTTTTTAAGACAAGCCAGTAATACTTGAACATTACTGACTAAACAGCCTTCCAGTCAAATCTAGCACAGAAAATCAACATTCAATTTTGGCACTTTGATGGAAGTAGGCTATGATTTAATTGGAATAATATTGATTATAAACTAAAATTTAGGATGCGTAAGCTTAATACAAACTTAACAAGACGGAAAAATCAAATTTTACCTTTGCTGAAGTCTTGGGGATCCAGTGACAGGCTATATCCAGGTAATGTCTCTAACAGCAGCTTGTAACAAGCTCTCCACCCAGGGTCAGCTATTGATGGTGTCACACATTGCATTGCCGCTACACGCTTGAAGAAGGCAGCTTTACGATGAAAACCTATCAGGTCATATAACTCAGAAAGGACACTATATCGTTGAATCTTCTCCTCTTCAGAAAGCTAAAAGATATAACAATTTCATGATCTAGGAAATACCAATCATGTTAAAATTTATTATTCAGCATGAGCATACAGATAATTTTATTAAGTTGGTGGGGGGGGGCAGAAAAAAGGACATCTTGGTACAGTAACTTAATTGGTTAAAAAAGATTTGCGAAGTGAATGATTTTTGGTCAAGTGGAAAATCTATTATCCTTTTCTGCTCAACAACATTTAAAGTTGCATTAGTGGTCGTGCAATCTCTGTCCTTCAATGAAAACACAGTCTATTCTATTAATTTTGTCTATTCTTTCTACTATAAACAGTATATCATCAAGTGAACTGCGCCAGTCTAACAAAGACAATTGTTCTTCAATGTACATTAACGTTTAGACAAGATCAACACTAACAAGTTATGTTTCTTCCATAAAGCATCTCGTCACATATATCCAATGTGCAAACGCCTTCTGTCTTGAAGGTAGAACATACATTCATTCACAATAGTTTTCAACATTGAGTATGTAATATCATGGTATCTGTACTTGTAAAGTTTGTTTTAATTGGTGAGCTAAGTTTAAAGCTTAGCTTTGAGGAGCACCAACATGCATTTTTCCACAGTTGTATGCTCTGGACTGCAAATTTTTTTCTAACCAATTTTTTTATTCTGCGATGCAAAGAAGCAACCACGTGCATTCACAAGACCTCTGGTTAATGCAGCATCAATGTGGTGCTGGCTACATTAGAAGAACAGATGTATCATAAAGTAGGTCAAGCAGAGGTGCATATCCAAAGGATCAATTACAGGGAAAGGGCAGTTTTTGGAACTTCTCCTACATCAAATAGAACTGTACAGAAACAGGTATTAGTGCAAAGATAATTTTCAATGTTATCAACATAATTTGATTCTTGGAAAATCTGACTGTACAGTCGTAGCTTTGGATAATACTTTCATCACACATTTTTGGATGGAATAAATCTTCCTAGGGATTCCCTTAAGATTGAGGATGATTTGCTTCCATTCAGTTCAATGGATTTCCCAGCCATTTCAGCACACCAATGAGCTCCCATACGTGGGCAGGTGGTACCGGACACATCAGGTAGAGAATTTGTTTGAAGGTTCATTCGCTTTCTCCAATGCCTCGACTTTACCCCTGGATGTTTCCAGGGAATCCTAGAATCCCGACAATGTGGAAACTGGCTATTCACCTTATCGAGTCAACATCAACCCTCCAAAAGAGCATCCTGACCCATCCCCTTCCCTATCCCTGTAACCCTGCATTTCCCACGGCTTACCAACCTATCCCTGGACAATACGGGCAATTTAGCATGGCCAACCCACCTAACCTGCACATCTTTGGACTATGGGAGGAAACTCACGCAGACACGGGGAGAATGTGCAAACTCCACTCAAACAGTTGCCTGAAAACATCCCTCAGGCATTTCCACTGTCCCCTTAGGAGAGGCTGCTGTCAGGCATACAAATGATTTACCCAGCCCAGAAAACTAATTTCCTCTTCCAAACAGCTCCCACAGCTCAACACCTCCTCAATCTACTGCAATTAATGCCAGACTTGGGAAAATGTGGATCACTTTCCATATCTCTTCAGCTTTCTCTCATTAAAACCATACTTGAGTAATGAAATTCATCATTGATGCCAATGTGCCAGCTTAGCCTTCGGCCAACTAAGAATGAAAAAAAATACTTGATGAGCAGCACGTCAAGCCAAAATGAAGGTCATGTTTTACTGGTCAGCAGTGATCTCTGCCTTCCTACATACTTCAGCCTTGAACAAATCAACAGCAAGCACCTCAAAGCACAGACAAACCACTGTTAGCCTTTGCAGGATCCTCCAAATGCAGTGGCAAGGCAGTCCAACAGCTGTGTCCTCCCTTAAGTCAACACGCGCAATATTGCATGACTAAGTCAGCTTAATTTGGTGACACATGATCACGTGACTTTTATAGTATTCATGCACTTTTAAAACTAAATGCCAATTTTAGACTTCCAAAAAAGAAACACAAACAATTGTGAGGAGCTCTATTTACCAACAGAGCCGGTTCCAGAAAAACTAAATTTAATAATAGATAAAAACCGAAAGAACTGAAGATGATGTTTTAAATCAGAAACAAATATAGAAATTGCTCGAAAAGCACAGATTCTGCCAGACCTGCTGAGAAGAAAAATCAGAGTTAATGTTTTGGGTCCGGTGATCTCTCCTCTCCAGACCAGAAACATTAACTCTGATTTCTTTTCACAGATGCTGCCAGACCTGCTGAGCTTTTCCAGTAATTTCTATTTTTGTTTCTAATTTAATAATAGCTTTATTTCATCTTAAATGGGCAACACTGAATTCTTGAATGCTTCACTTTTTATTGCTGCAAAAGTTAATAAAATTGCCAAAGCACTTTTTCCTTGTATTCATCAAGACGGAATTAGAAAAAGTAGCAAACCTTGAAGGATTCATCAAATGATACTGCATGGGAAGAGGTTTTTGATTGGTTGCCAAGTCGACACCGATTCGAGGCACTAGCAAACACTTAACTCTCAGGCTTTTGTTTGAATTCAGTCTCGGCAAGTGAACTCTGGACCACAGCAGAAAAGCACATGGGAATGGCAATCTCCCAAGGGTTCAGATGTAAAAAGCACAAAGTGTGGATGGATTCTCTCTGCAGAAGACAGGATCCTGCATGTCCTTTACGGCTTCTAGCACCCATACAAAAACCACATTACAACCCCACTGATAGTCTTGAACTGGGTACGTGAGATTCTTAGATCAATAAAATTGAAGGCTGGATCTAATATCCTGCATTTTACAACCATGGCCCGCTTGTACACATTCAGTACCCACTCATTGTGAACAAATCAAATAACATGCTATTTGATATGATCTGCCAGTCATTGGGATACATTTCTTACCTCACAGCATCACATCAACACATTTATGTGGAAAGGTAGGATTTCTTTTTGGCTTAATAGTATTACCGGTCACTGGAGAACATCATTTATATTGCTAAATAGCAGCAAAGTACCATTTGTTTCTTAGATTTTTGAGACTGACTCAGAAATATTTCCAGACCTAAATCGTTGGTCTTTGACTCTTTGCATGACACACAGCAAGGAAAGATTTGATTGGGATAGTCATTATCCCATAGAATAGCCTTGATCCAACCTATTCAAGCACTAGGCTTGCATCGGGACCAAGTGGTTTGGGCCTATTTACTAGGTTGTTTAAAAAGCCAATCTTATAACGCATGGAACTATAGGAAGCCCAACATGTATACATACTGACCCCTGAAGGTGAGCTTCTGGTAGAAGTAAACATTCTAGTAGAATCTATTAGCAGATTTCTCAACTAGCAGAAAAGGATCTTGGTTGACTGCTCCATTTCAAAAGGTGAATTTGAGCACAGATGAAGCCTACTTAATTAGAAATGTGCAAGGGATATTTGGTTCAGGAACATTCGTCTTGTGAAAGCCAATGAAAATGTTCATAAAAGCTGTACCTCAAATGGTCTTGAGGCAACTCCATTTATTTGGACATTCAATAGTGTCAATGAAACTAACACTCACAGAAAGGTTCAAAGTTTTTAACTTCAATATATATTCAGATAAATGACATTTAAATCACCATGATATAGTCATGAAACATACGCATCTATGGCTTCCTTCAGCAGCACATTAGTAAACAAACTCACAATGCTGAACCCGTCGATTGACATAGTATTGCTATCAATGTGCAAGTCCTGTATACTCAAAGTGAACATGAAGGAGTCTTTCGCAGGAATAGATGTAGCAACTTGTGCAACATTAACTGGCCAAATGGTTCAACATAAGTGGTCATAGATGTGATCAGGCACAACAAGCATGTCTTTGTGTCTCTTAGGCAGCCATAATGCATGCTAATCTCTCAAGCAGCCCACAGACAAATGAGTGCAATGAACCATCATGGACAGATCCAATAACATATACCACTAGGCAGGTTATTCTTCTTAGAAATAGTCCAACAAACATTTCAGTAAACTTGCTTCAGCAGTCGTCAGGCAACAGGTCCAATGGTTACAAATTTGGATCAGTAAGAACAGCATGCATCTTGTCTATGTAATCATACACATCAAGGACAACGATTCCAGTCCCATTGTCAGATTAGCAGATGTGCATCTCTGGATTGGCTGGGAAGCCTTATAATGCTGCCACAAGTATGTGCGCGCACACATATTTTAAAAAGAAAGCTTTCATTATTCATGTACTAGATCAGCTAGGCATCTTTTCAAGTCCTCAGCATCCATAATGCTTGCTGGTTTATGGTAGAAAAGCGGAGAATAAACGTGCTTGAATTCAACAAATAATTCTTCCCATTCAGTGTGGGATGAAGTTGCATCTAAATTTAAGCCATGCACGAGAATGAATTCCTCACTTTCAAAGAGTGCGTCATCACAGTAATTTCAAAGAGAACGCGATCAAAAAGATTTACCATCTGCTTAGTGGCATAATTTTACGAGAATTAAAATTGGATGAACTCTAGAACATTCATTCAAAAGAACCGAACTTCCACAAAAATTATTAAAGCTCTTTTTCTCCTAATTGAAACATACAGGCCATCTACAACAGTAGATAAATTAAAAGACGTTTTCTCAAGTTAAAATTAAGTTTAATAGCCAATTGAAGTAAACAAGTCATTGTTTTAATTAAATGTTGAACAGGTCTCAAAAATTATCCATCAATGTGCTATTTATTTCTTTATGAAAAGATTTAACAGGATAGTAGGGCAGGAGCCTCGATATAGCATTATTAGAGAAAACCCTTCAGATTTACTGCGTCATAGGAGTGTAAGACAGCTAGCTTCACCATCAGTTCAAATCTTTGCACACCTTCCAGAATAACAGGAGGCTGCTGTGAAGCAGAAGGACATTTTGCCTCCACATAACTAAGTAATGCAGCATGAGCTCCAGTGCTGGTGAGATGCCAGACATGTAGACCATTTGCCCAACTACTGGTGGATAGCATCAGACAACTTCTCCCATTGATCATTTGCAGTCAACAACGTCATTAATGCTGAATTAGCCCATGCATGCATGCCTCAGAAAAGTATATCCACAATTAGATATAATTCTGCTATTAGAAATCATTTATTAAATAATTCAGTGTAAGAGTTATATCAGAAATCGATTTAAGATCAGCCTGGTCACACTGGAATAGGAGGGGACAAAGCACGCAAACATTAAAAAAGGTAATGAATAGAGTGAGCAGGGAACAGTAAAAAGGTAAACTTAGTGGCTCTTTACTTGAATGCGTGTAATAGTCAGAACAAAATAAATGAATTTACAGCACAAATGCAGGCAAAGGGTACAACTGTACAACTATTACACAGCCATGGTTACAAAGACATCAAAGCTGGGAACTAAATGTTCGGGGCATGAGACTTTGAAAGGATAGGCAAACATGAAAGGATGATGGGGGAGCATGGTTAGTACAGGATACAATAAATAGGATAGCAAGAAATGATCTTGGATGAAATACTGTAGAATCCCTGTGGGCGAAGTTAAGAAACAAAAAGGGGAAGAGAGACTGGTAGTAGTAGCCCATAGGCCTCAATAGCTGTTATACAATGGGACAAAATAAACCAGGAGGTAATCAAGGCATATAGAAAGGCAGTATATTAATCATGGATAACGTCAATTGTTATGCAGATTGAGCCAGTCAGATTAGCAGAAGTAACAGGCACGAGTTCATCAAGTTCGTTTGTTACAGTTTCCTAAAACATTATGTTGTGAATCCGACAAAAGCTCAGGCTATTTTGTGCTGACGTGTAATAAGGCACATTTAAAGAGAGGATACCTGATTTTAAAGTCCCCTCTGAAACAATCAGCATAACACATGGAATTTAGCATTCATCATTCAATTTGAGTGGAAGGAATTTGGGTCGGAAACAGGCGTGCTAGTCTTAAGCAAGCATTGTAACAAAAGGAATGAGGGCAAAACAGGCTGGATTGAACTACGAAAGTAGTTTAACAGCTAAGACAGTTGAGAAAAAATGGCTAGTTCAGGGCTCACAGCAATGAGATATTCCAGTGAGGAAGGAGGATTCCAGGATGGGGATAAGCCAACCATGGTCAACCAGAGAAGTGAAGGATAGTGTCAAAATTGAAAGAAAAAAAAACAGACAATGTGCCTAGATTAGAGGCAAACCTGAGGATTAGGCAAGTTTTAAAAACCAACAGTAAAAAAATCAAAACATTAATAAAATCGGAGAAGAAAAACCTTGAGAGCAAATTTGCAACTAATGTCATGATGGAGAGCAAGAGGTTATTTAAATATATAAAAAGAGAAAGGCCACATTAACACAGGCACCTTAGAGAACAAGACTGGGAAACTAATCAAGGGGAAACCAGGAAATGACCGAGGACTTGAATTAACACTCATGCTAAGTATTTATGACAGAGGACACTAATAGCATTCTAAAAGTACTAAATAATCAAAAGGACAAAAGGAAAGAAAATAAGTACAATAAATATCACTACAGAAAAACTACCAGGGAAACTAATGAGACTAAAAATTGATATATCTTCTTTTACCTGATGGGATGCGTATTAGGCTATTAAAAGAAGTAGCTACAAAGATAGTGGATGCACTGGCAGTAATCTTCCAAGAATCCTTATATTATGGAAAAGTCCCAGAAGAATTGAAAACTTTAAACTCATTCCATTGGGAAAGGCAAGGAAGCAAAAACAAAAGCTGGGAAGCTTAATGTCTACAATGGAGAAGGTATTCAAATCAATTCCGGAGGTTACCATTGAAAGCTTAAAGACTGATGTAATCAGGACCAGTCAGCATGGTTACAAGGAAATTACGTTTAGCCAGTTTGGAAGATTTGAAGGATTAACACAGGTGGTGGAAAAAGTAAAGCCCATGGACCATCTGGACATCGATTTCTAAACATGTGACAAGGCACCACATTAAAGGCTACTGCACCAAGTAAAACCACATGATGTAGAAGGCACAGCATGAGCACAAAAGAATCAATGATTGGCTGACTGGAACAAAACATATGAATAAATCGGTCTTTTTGTCTGACAGTCCATAATAAACGGAGTTCCAAAGGTCCGTGTTGGGGCTTTTCACAATTGCATGACTTTGATGAAGGCAATGCAAGGTATGGTTGCCAAATTTGTAGACAGATAGGAAAGTATATTATAAAGAGGACCAAAGGAGGACCAAATTGAACAAAAATAAGGATGTTATGCTTCAGTTATACAGGGTATTGGTGAGGTCACATCTTGAATACTATATGCAGTTTTGGCCTCTTTATTGAAAGGGACCATTGTAAATGCCATTACAGGTTTAAAGGAGGAGCACAAATTAATATATTTAGAATGAATGGGTTATCTTAGAAAGAAATATGAGACAGACTAGGCTACTTTCCATTGGGGTATCAAAGAGTGAGGGGTGACTTGATTATAGCAAGACATAAACTGACAGCTTCACCTGCATTGCTTGCTGGTCTAATTTCACATTTAATGCCTTCCACAACATTGCCACCATCGTTTGAGGTTCCATATACAACCTAATTATTGTTCGCTGCCCATTGATGATCCTAAGCTTAACCCATACAGATTCCACATGAAGACAGCTAATACCTTCCCTCACCAATGCATTAATGGTGTCTTAGGCAGCAACACGTACTCACCTCTTCTACCTCTAAATCTCAATATCCTGGATATACAATACCCATTCCAAGTCACCCTCCAGCCTCGTCTCTGTAATCCTAACTATATCATATCCATTTATATCTATTTGAGAGACTAATTCATCCACTTTATGAATGCTTCATTCACTGCCTTAAGTCAGGTTTTGTGAACATTTTTAGCCCTATTTAACACTTAAGCATTGTGGCTTGAATTCTCTGCCCACCATTTTGCTTACTTCTAATTGTCTTTTTTTTGCCTTCTTTAGTGTCTCCCAGTTATGGCAACAGGCTGTGAACCTTTTAGTTTAAACCTTCCAAACCACAGCAGCAAATTCTCCCCTGGGACATCAGTTCCAGCCTTGCCAGGTGCAACTGGTCCCATCTGCCCCAAAACCATTCCCTATGTCTCTGTAACCTAAAACCCTCCATCTTGCACCATTTCTCCAGCCATGTTTTTATCTGATATAGCCTACTATTTCCACACACTTGACATGGAGGTGCAAGTGTTGGACTGCAGTGGTCAAAGTCAGAAGTCTCATGATACCAAGGTTATAGTCCAACAGGTTTATTTGAAATCACAAGCTTTCAGCACTGCTCCTTTGTCAGGTGAAGTCCAACTTGCACAGGTAGCAATCTTGAAATAATTACATTGGAGTTCCTACTTTTTAAACTTACTTCCTAACTCCTCATATTCTGCTTTTAGGACCTCATCCCATTTTGTAGTTTTTTTTTTGATAAAATCTAACCGCCATCATTTCAAGATTTCAGCTGTCTTACTTCAGCTGTTTCCCTGCCAGACTGGAGGCACGGACTAATGGGAGTTTTTCAACCTTTTCTTGGTCTGAGATTAATGTATATGGGTACCTTCTGCATTGTATTTTGAATTTTATATTAAAAATTAAGAATAAAGACACAGTTTTTGCATCTTTTCTTCTTGCTGTTAGCAAGAAGTCTTTGATTTCTGCAATCATTCAAAACATGGCTGGCTGAGAGTCAGGTGGTGTAGAGGTAAATTGCATTCGTATGTCATTGGTACCGTTGTGTACCATGACCACTGGCTTTTAACCCTCCTACTCCAGAATGTCCTGTTACGTTCTTTACTCTTACGACATACCACCACGGAGACTCATTTGCAGCCATAGCAATGTCTATCTGTTCCCCTTACTATTGAATCCCCAATTACTACAACCTTCCCAAACTTATTCCTCATCTTCTGTGCAGCACACCCAACTTTGGTGCAACACATTTGGCTGTTGCGACTTTCCTCCGAGAGACCATGCCCCACAGTGGTACACAAAATAATGTATCTGTTTCGCAGGGGAATGGCAACAGAGGATTTCTGCACTCCTTACCTCGTCCTCTTACTCTGTCCAGTGGTCAACTGTTCCCTACCTGCCCACAGAGTCATAGCCTACAGAGTTAGCACTTCACTAAACATGCTATCCACAATACCCTCAGCCTTGTGAATGCCTCACGTTCATACTACAGCCCTTGCTGTATCCAATACCTTCAGCCATTTTTTGCTGCCACATGGACTTAATCAAAATATTTGAAAACTAGGTTCCATTTTAGCAGGTACAGTAAGGGACGCAGATGGATCATCCACTCTGTATGCAGGGTCAATATTTGCAACCATCTCCAGGCCAGTCTTTTGCACTGATGTGCTGGGCTATACCATCATTAAAAATAGAATGCTTCTTCTGCCGCCATCTCAAATGAGTTGCTGATTGTAGAACATCATTCACAACTGGATGAGTCAGGACTGCAGAGGTCTAATTTGATCATTTGGTTTTAGTATTGCTTTGCTCTCTGTCTTTAACATGTTGCTTCCACTGTTCAGTATTCATATGGTACTGTATTGTGACTTGACCATGTAAACCTCAGCTTTAGATATGACTAACACTGTTCTTGATGGCAAGGATAGAGTGAAGGATATGCTCAGCCATGAGATTACAAATTGTGACTGAACACAATTCTGATAAAAGCCCACAGTGCCTCGTGGGTGGTCAGTTTTAAGTTTGATCTGATGTCGAGAATTAATACAGCATGGATTCAACAGTGATGACCCCAGGGTCACTCCCTCTTTGCTGCAGTGATTTTGTTCGGCCAGAGGGACAGGATATATCCAGGAATGGTGAGAGAGCAGTCTGTCGGATATTGGCTGTCAGGGACTCAATGTCAGATTACATTTTGCCAAGTTTGAGGGACAACTCACTCAATTTTGACAGAAATTACCAGATTTTAGCAAGGGAGGATCTACTGGATCCACTATGTATGCCTTTATAGGAATGGCGTCTCAACTAATGCCAAGTTGTCCATCCAGTTTTATTCTCATTGTAACCTCCTTGCAGTTTGATTCAAATAGATTGACAAGTAAAACCATTTCAGAAAGCAGTTCAGAGAGTCAACCACATTGCGGGTTCTGGAGTCACTTATTTTGGGCCAGATATCTGAAGGATTAGTGGACCAGGTGAGTTTCCTCAACACCGATTGTATTAGTCTAGACCTCTACATTACTCATCTAGGTAACGTTACCAATATGCTACTGACCACCTATCACTCAAAATTATTTAATGTAGCTTATTGTAGGAATATCACAAAAAGGCATCACGAAGTTTTGATGAAAGAAACCTTTACCTGGCCAAGGTTGATGTACACAGCATTCTGAAGGAACTCGGAAGCCTCCATGCTTCTCTTCTGAACAGCAAGCACCCTAACTGCCTTTACACAAGCTTCCAACTCAATCACACCAGCATTTTTGTACTGTAAAATAAAAGTAATATACAGTACACTTCAGTGTCACAGTAATTCTTTCTCGATTTTGGCTTGTGTTTCTAACAAATTAATGCACACCAATTCATAAAAATTAAGCAATAATTCTGATTTCTAAATATGAACTGACAGATCATTTGTAAAACCCCTCACGCCCAAAAAATTTGCATGAAAAATTTGTTGTCAGCTTTAACTTGACTGACTGCAGCCTCATTCACTAGTATCAAGAGGGATAATTTGAAAATGTGAAATTTTGCAGTCAATAAGACTAACCTGCACAGTTATACTCTTTAAATCGAGATGATGGGTCTCATCTCCATCGACAACACATCCAGCTGAGGCCAACTTGGCCTTCATGTAATTATTTCATACAAGTGAACTTGCTGATCTATTTTTAGCAATATTTTATAGTGCAAGATTACATAGCCTGTACACTTTTAATTCTGCCAAACAGAATATTTGCTATTTTATAATGCAGTCGTGCTTTTCCTGTTGAAAGAAATATCTGACTATGAATTTGTCAGTGAAAGCAGCATTAAAATCAAAGCAAGACCACTTCCACCTAGAAGGACAAGGGCAGTAGATAGATGGGAACAGCACCACCTTCAAGATCCCCTCCAAGCCACTCACCATGCTGACTTGGAAATATATTGCTCTTCCTTCACTGTTGCTGGGTCCAAATCGTGGAATTCCCTCCCTAATAGCATTGCGGGTCAACCCACAGCAGGTGGGCTGCAACTGTTCAAGGAGGCAGCTCAACAACACCTTCTCAAGTACAGCTAGGGACAGGCAATAAATGCTGGCTGGCCAGCCAGCGACAGCCAGAACCCATGAATGAATAAACCTGACCAAAATAGAAGAGGCTGTGGGTGGTGTCAATCAAGCAGGTTGCTTTGTCCTGTATCAAGCTTCAAGTGTTAACAGAACTACACATGCAAATGCACAGCGTTCCACTCCTGATTTATCTTAATGGTATATAGGCACTGGGGAGACAGGAGGCAGCGTATCCACCACTGAGCTCCTAGTGCCAACCTGCTCTTATAGGCACAATATTTCTACGATTAAACCAGTTCAACCTCTGCTCAATGATAACCTCAGGATGTTAATACTGAGGGATTCAGCAATGGTAATACACTTAAAAGTCATGGGGCAGTGTTTAGATTCCCTCTTGTTTGAGATAGTCATGGCCTGGCATTTGTGTCACACAAATGTTACTCGTCACTTGTAACCCAAGCCTGGCTATTGTATTTGTACACAGACTGCTTCAATATCTGAGGAGGCACAAAGTGTGCTGAACATTGTGCAGTCAGGGAACATTCCCAAATTCTGACCTAGCAAATTATCTAATTCCCATTGACATTAGTCTTGCTGGGGGTCCTACATGCCATACTTTGTAAAATGCAGTCAGTCAGTCATGCCTCTAAAGTTCTACTCTTCTGTTCAGGTTTGAATCATTGCTATAGTGACGTCAGAAGCTGAGTAGCTGGTAGCTGTCAGTCAGCGGGTTATTACTGAGCAAGTGCCACTTCAAATCACTGTCGACAACCCCATCCATCACTTCATTGATGGCTGAGACTGAACTGATAAGGCAGTAATTAGCTGGGTTAGATTTGACCTGCTTTTCCTGGGCAAGTCATACGTGTGCAATTTCCCACTTTACTCAGTTGATGCCAGTGTTCTAACTGGCAAATGGTACAGCAGCTAGTACTGGAGCACAAGTCTTCAGTATTATTGCTTGAATGTTGTCAGGACCCATAGGCTTTGTGGTATCTAGTTCCTTGAGCCATTTTTTGGTATCACAGAAGGAGTCTTAATAAACAACGTGGCATTTCTCTGCACTGAATTTTTCAAGTCATTGTATTTATGTGTTGAGTCCAGTTGAGTTTCTGGTCAATGGTTAATCCCAGACCGTTGCTAGTGGAGAAATTCAATTCCATTGAATGTCAAGAGGCGGTGGTTAAATTCTCTCTTATTGGAGACAGTCATTGACTGGCTTTGGCTTGGCACAAATGTTACCTGGCACTTGTCAGACCAAGCCAGAATATTGTCCAGGTCTTAGTCCATGTTCACATGCAACGTTTCAGTATCTGAGGAGTACATCCATCCCCAAGCTACCATATTTCTCCCTCACTAGGTTTCCTGCTGACCTGATCCTGGGAATTTCCTGCCTTCCAAGATGGTGAGCCATTTTGACATTCCAGCTCTCAGGCTGCACATGACTGTAATAAACTTAACACATCTAAGCGCATAAT
This sequence comes from Ginglymostoma cirratum, assembly GCA_024137785.1. NCBI lineage: Eukaryota > Metazoa > Chordata > Chondrichthyes > Orectolobiformes > Ginglymostomatidae > Ginglymostoma > Ginglymostoma cirratum. The sequence goes on along the minus strand of JAHRHZ010000074.1, from coordinate 7,164,983 downwards.
AAATGGAAGTTAATCTAACAATTATTTTCATGTTAAAAATAAATCAGCAGCTCTTAAAAATGCTATTACAACACCAAATTGTGGTTTTGGCATGTTGAAGGGGAGACAGATCTGATCACAATGCCATAGCTATCTTTAAGTGTGGGCCAGACTTGATGGATCTCGTTAATCTTCTCCTCCTCATCAGGTTAAAGCACAACATTTTATCAGTACAGCATATTGATACAGGGCTTACAACTACATGAGTTTTCTGCGCAAACATGTATAAAATAAGCTTTACACATTTGCTGTTGGCAAAAACAATAAAAGGTTCACCAAATACCTGCTACATGTAGAAGATGACTAGTATGGAGTCAGTTATTCTACATTAGGTTATGTCTAAATGCAACAACTACATATGTCTGCCTTCTTCTAATTTAACAATCTTCTGCTCTTATTTGAAGTGACAATATGCACAAAGCTCCAAATTGAATAAGTCACGCAGGTAATAAGTCTACGGTGCACAATTTCAGGTTTACCTTGCCGAAATAAGTAATGGCTTCCTTGTATTTGTCAATAATATCCTCAGGACTTAGACAGTTCTTCGCTCTTCCAATCTCAGTGCTAGTATCTGCACTGATTCCATTTGTTGTTAATGCACCTAGAGGTTTACAAAATGAGAAAAGCAAACTTTTAAACACTAAAAACTCAAATCTCAATCTATACTGTCACGCAGGGTACTAAAAAAAGTTATATTTTCAGTTAAGTCCAGAGAAATTTATTTTAAACAACATTACCGATCACAAGTCAAATCATTTTGGTTTGTTTTGATCATATAGAAACATGAAAACACCAGCATGATAGTCCAAATTACCATCTTCAACTCTGTAAACATGGATCATATCAGAAAACAGTTATCAGCACGTCAGTTCAATACAATGGCTCAAAATGGTCGACATAATCCAGAAAAGCCAAAAGCAACAAACTGATAAATCCATGCGATAGTGTGCCTTTCTTATCACAGCACTGTGCACAAACAGCTCTCAAGTGTATGATAATCCTTTGGAATCCATATGAAACAAGTTACAATCTAAACAGGATGTCAAGTTGAGCGTCTCACTTTCTTCCTCAAAGCAGAATTCATCAAGGTTAGCCTCAACGCCTATCTTCAGTGAGTAAGCAGCCAGAAATTGACACAACTAAATTACATAATGTGTTCTTGGGTGTTACCAGGGTAAAGGAAGCTCAAAATCTTCCAATTGCAAGCAGATACTCTGGTTGCCCTACAAGTAAAGAACAGGCAACTTATGAATAATATGAATTCAAAATATAAATTTTGAACATTGAGGGATCTTTGTAAACAAACTATCTCCCTATAGCAAAACAGCCAAATGGCAACTGAGTAAGACAAGCTTTTAACTTCTTTTGTTCCAAAGAAATCCACAGTGAATAGTTACCACAGCACACAACAAATGTTGTCTTTCATCCTCTACATTTCCAATTTAGGCTCATGCGTTATAAGTACCAAGTGGGTCACATCTAGTCAATCATGAAAACTATTATAACCAATGGTTTAGAAAACTTCCAAAATCATGAAATCGAATCTTGCAACCAAAAAGTATTAAGTAGGAGTAAGAACTGGAAATTTGTGTTATAACATTCTGAAGTTTAGTTGGCTCAGGAACAATACCAGAAATCTTGGAAATCAACAACCAATGCAATTTTTATTCAAAGTAAAGGGAAAAAAAGCATGTAACAAGTTAGTGACTTAAGAACAATAGTTGGACAACTTGAGCAGAGAAACAGGAGCAGTAAGCCTGTTCCAACATTCAGTGAAATCATGGCTTATGTTGCAAATTGGGGTCCCTTTAAACTGGATTTTCCTAGTATTTACGGTGTAGCATAAGATCTCAATACTCCATTGAACTCACATCAACAATTGATGGCTATTTCTATCAAGGTATTTAGGATAAGGAGTAGTTTTTGTTCTTCAAAAGAAGGGAAAGCGAACCCTCAGAGTCAGGCAGACAAAGTGGCAATGAACATCCTAACATCTTAAGCAGCTACCAGTGGTCATTGACCAAGAGGGTACAGACAGCTGATTGACAGCACAGGCTGCTGGCCCCATTTTTTGGGGTAGCACTTTGCGGGAGAGCTCATGCTTGGGGAAACAGAGACCACATGCAAGGAGTGAGGGAGAGGCAAAGTAGGGGTAGGGAGCAGGGGGAGGCACAAGTGGAGAGATCATTGGAGCAGAATGAGTCACCATTTTCAAGAGAGAAGGGCAACTCCTGGTCAAGGGAAGAACAACAATTCACTACCAAAGATAGAAATTTCATCCCCGATGTCTTGCAATCACTGCAAAATCAATATCTCTGCTCCTCCATGCAACACAACAGCAGCATTCGTGTGTCACGGGCATATATTTCCTTTCTTTGTATAACTGAACAGCGCGTTGTATGTAAGCCAATGCTTCTTAAACTCAAATGGCTTATAAATGGTCAACTGCCAATTAGTTAACTGTCGTCATGAATCCCCAAAATCTAACATTAACTTGTGATGGGACTCCACATATCCAGCACAAACCTACTGCGCTTCGTTCAGAAATCCACACCATTCTGCAAGGCAAAGCTCCCAGACTCCCGCAGTGACAAGGATGAGTCACCCTGTTAAAATTTTGGTTGTGAGGCTTTCGTTTTGGCCCTATGTTTTCAGCCAGACACTAAGTGAGGAATTCAAAGCCAGGTTGTTTGCTCTGTCACACCATCTGCTCAGTGAATGTTCCTGCTCCCCATGCTGGGCCACATTAAATGGGATTCTTCAAGAAGCGTCCACTCATTTGAGCTCTACCATCTTCTGAAGGATGGCTGACATTAACGGTATCAGGGCTGCTCTGCATTGAGGCAGACACACACGTACGCACACAGACGTCTTCATGGTGACCTCAGCTGGTATTCGAATTGACCCACGCTATCAGCATCACTCTACATTGTGAGACAAATGACAATGGTAGTAACCAGACCTGCTCTGCATTAGTGAGCAGGTTGTCCCTTGGCTTGGTGGACATCTCATGATATCTTCACTCAATGCCCTCATTTTCACCTTGGAAAGGCCTAGAGATGGAGCATCCAGAACCATACGTCTTTACATTTCCTCTTTGTGGCAGCTTCTAGTCAGCAGGTGCTATGCCCAGGCCACAGTCTGATGTGTATGGAACTTGTTGCATTATCTTTAGTTAGGGTCTAGGTACTGATACTTAAACAACCTTCTGCCAAAAAAAGATCATTCCAGGACTCATTCTGATGAATGTGGACACTTGGAGAAGGATACAGGAAGGGTTTCTCTTCCTGGGCAAGATGTAGGAAACACTCACATCTGCAGCTTCTGTCAACAGTACGTGAAGGGATTGACAAAGAAGCATAAATGTAGAATCAAGTTGTTGAATCATATTTCAGTCAAACCACTAAGGATCTAACTCTGCAGGAAGCATACAAAAAGAGAAGGGAGAGTGTACTGAGAGGCACGAAACCTGCCAGGCACTGAGGTACACATCTGAGGTCATGAGTCCAGGTCCTGTAGGATCTGAACCAAGGTTTCCAAATATAAAATAGGAACATAGGAGTCACTCATTTTGGCAGGTAGTGACAAGTGGAGTCAGTACTTAGGGCCCAGCTGTCCACAATATACATCGATGATGTATTTAACAGCCCAAATACAATATTTAGTTTCATCATTTGCAAATCTAAGTGGGAATGTGTACTGAGAAAGTTGTAAAGCAGCTTCTAGAAGATGTGAACAGGCTTACAGAATGGGGAAGAACATTGTAGTTGAATAGGAGGTGGTGAAACATTTGGTTATTCACTTTGGTTGAAATAACAGTTGCGTCTAGTATTTCTTAAAGAGGTTGAAAAGTATATTGTCTAAAGGAACGCAGGTGTGCTTGTTGGTTAGTCTGAAGGCTAACATGCAGATGCAGCAAGATACTAGAAAGACTACTGGAAAACTTTTATTGCAGGAGATTGAGAGTACAGGAGTCATGAAGTCTTCCTTCAATTGTATAGCAGTTTAGTTAGACCACACCTTGAGTACTGTGTGAAGTTTTGATTTCCTTTTCTCAGCAAAGATAAACTTGCTAGAGAGGGGAACTGGAACAAAGGTTCAGACTTGGTCCTGGGACGGCAGGACTACCCCATGGACACAAATTGGGCAAATTGCACCAGTATTCTCTAGAATTTCTAAGAATGAACAGATATCGCACTACAAATTAAGCCAGAGGTGAATAGAAATTATTTTACTCAGAGGGTTCAGCACCTTTGGAATTGTCTATCAAAGAGAGCTGAAGAAGCTCAGGTCTTTGAGTAGGTCTAAGGAAGTGTGACATTGATGTAGCTTTCAAGAGGTTATTTTGTCCTTTTTTTGAGAGATAGGTTGTAAGACAGACGTTCGAAGTAGTCTCCCAAAGTAAACAAACATGTGATGCTTTGGGTTCCCCCCCCCCGAAATTGGAACAACGGGAGCAGCCGGAGTGTGGCCAGCTCTCACAGACCAGGCTTTCTAGTTTATTTCAAGTTTTAGTTTTAAGCTGAAGCTATTAGGGTCTTAAAAAGTTGGGAGCTTCAGTGAATATCTTTTGGCTGCTACTCTCTCAATTTTCTCCTGCTTTGGAGAACCTGTGTCTGAAATTTCCCGTTCTTTTGCCAACAGGTGAGCTTATGGGATGTTACTATATTGGAAAAGTTAATTAGTAATAGTTACTGTCTGTATTATTTTGTTAAGTTTCCAATCTGTTAAGTTATTCTAAATTCTCTCTTTGGTTGTATTTGAACAAGTGTTTTGCTTACCATCAGGTAGTGTGGCCAGATGCATTGCATCTGAAACACTTCATAGAACATCATAAAATCCCTCCCGTGTGGAAACAGGCCCTTCAGCCCAACAAGTCCACACCAACCCTCAGAGCATCCCACCCAGACCCATCCACCTATAATCCACCTAATCTACACATCCCTGAACACTACGGGCAATTTTCCACGGCCAATCCACCCAGTCTGCACATCTTTGGACTGTGGGAGGAAACTGGAGCACTCAGGAAACCCACACAGACACGGAGAGAACGTGCAAACTCCACACAGACAGTTGCCAGAGGGTGGAATCAAACCCGGGTCCCTGGCGCTGCGAGGAGCAGTGCTAACCACTGAGCCACGTCCCTTCACGTTTGCCTTTAAAATAGAAAAAGTTAGGGTCTAGGCTACCCTCTTAAAAACATTTTTTAGGGGTTCTAGCCTGGTCTATAACAGGTAGAGATTGATACAGATTTCTGATCATATCCCTGTAGGTCAGTGATATGGAGATTAAGCACTTCAATGCCTTGAGCTTACTCTGTCAGCCATGTTCATTTTGAATGGTGAAGCAGGCTCAAACTGAATGGCCTTCTGTTCTTCGAACAAAGGTGTAGGATGTCATCCATTTTTACTGCTGACAGAATTCAGCAGATCCTTTGTCTCAAATCCAATGAGCATCAGGGCTCAAACTTGAGCATGTTACATTGCTCTGTTCTCTTTGTATCTTTACAGTGAGTATGCTCGGGTGTTCTGACTGAGCATTGGATATGCCAAGCAACTAGATGTTCCAATTAGTCTTTTTAGCAATTCACTGGCAAGCTCAAGCAGCTTTCCAGAGGCAAATTACCAGGACTAAACAGATTGACCACAAAATTTCCACTAGGTGTTCTGCAGGAATGTTTGCCGACCAATGACATACTCTCATGGCACAGGGCATTATTACTCTGCTGCCAAAGAGAAGTAATGTCCATGTTCTGAATAACTGGCACCCCTCCCTTGTCAGCATGGACTACAAAATCTTTGCCAGAACAAATTCTTTCCACCTTGACAATGATCATACTATTGACCCTGATCTGTCCGACATGTAGTCCAGAATGTGTCAATATTTATCTGGTCCAGGACTCTATCTGGCTTTCCCAAAGGACTAGTCTGTCAGTGACTATTCTGAGTCGTCAGTCAAGGGAAGGTTATTGATACTGAAATGCATTACAATATTTATTTGGACATCTGCAAGCATTTGGGTTTGAGGAGGAATTTGTGGCCATGATCAGTCTTCTGTATGTCACTGCAGAGCAGTAAGAAGCAACAAATGAGCACATTCTTGCGCTTATGAACAATGATGCCTGAGGAATATCTTCGCTACGATCCAGGGCGGTGGTTGGTGTGGGGGTGTCATGGTGTGAACTAATCGATATAAGCCTTACAAACTTCAACTTCCTCTAATTTGAGCATTTTCTGTACGACTGATGCAAGGCTGACGGGTCTGTGGTTGCTGATATTGTTCCCTTGCTGCTTTCTTACCATAGTGGAATGACATTACTTCTCTCAAAGAATCCATTGAATTCACTAATTCAGAATACAGTCGATGCCATAATAGAATGGATCGTGGCCACAGAAATGCCTAGAGAGTTCCCGATGACTACCACCCGGCTACAGTTCAACACTCCCTGCTGTACAGAGCCAATCTTGGTACCACTGATCAGGTTGCTGCTACTCCTTTCCCATAAGAGGCCGTCGACCCCTACCCCTACCCGGTAAGGGTATATCCAAGAGAGGGGAATGGCCACAGGGGACTGCTGCATTGCCTATGCAGGCTTCCAAGTCTTCCTGGTAGTTACCTGATGTTTTTCTGCCTGCGTAGCCCTTACTTATGTTATGGCCAGCTTACTAAATGTGCTACCCATGACGTTCTCAGTCTCATGGATCTCCACAGTGAGTCCACTCACAGCTCCAAGTGCTCCATGCAGCAAATCAGGAGCTGTAGCTGAATACACTTCACCATGAACACTGGAACTGTACATGATTTCCCACACGTTGAAGGAACAGCATTCCACGCAACAGAGTTCTCCTACCACTGTGAACCCTTTAGAAGCTACAAATAATAAACTAGGAACCAATTACAAAACCATACCCGTTACTCACCAAAATCAAATTTCTCTCTCTCTATTCCTAACAAACTGCAAACCACAAAAATAAGTGCTTCATACTGTATCTTCCTCTCGACAGGACTAACTCAATCTCTCGACCAGATTTCCGAGCAGCCCAATCCTATATCACTTTTTGAACACCAACATCCAGAGCAGCCTCTTTGGACTCTGCTCCTGCCGCCACTGACTGGCCTGGATCCAGGCCCTGCTTTGGAATGCCTGATTAGTCAATATTTCCCACTTTGTATACCTGTCAAAACTTTTGCACTTGCTTTTCAGTCATCTGCTAGATCGTATTCATATTCTATTCTTCCTTTGCTTATCAGTTCCCTTGGTCCTCCCTTACTGTGTTCTAAAAAAAACTTCGCAACCTTCAGATTTGTTACCTTTTCTGGCCACTTTGTATGCCTTTTCTTTTCGCCACATACAATGCTGAACTACTTTTGTCAACTAAAGTTGACGACCTCTGAATTGACAGAACGTATAGTTACTTTAAGTCATACAATAGGTCTTTAAAGACCATCCATTGTCTGTGTATAGTGATACATCATGTATTTTCCCAATCCAACTGTCAATCTGTACCTCTTACTTACGTAATTTCCCTTATATAGAACATAGAACATAGAACAATACAGCGCAGAACAAGCCCGTCAGCCCTCGATGTTGCGCCGACCTGTGAACTAATCTGAGCCCATCCCCTACACTATCCCATCATCATCCATATGCTTATCCAAGGACTGTTCAAATGCCCCTAATGTGGCTGAGTTAACTACATTGGCAGGCAGGGCATTCCACGCCCTTACCACTCTCCGAGTAAAGAGTAAAGAACTTGCCTCTGACATCTGTCTTAAATCTATCACCCTTCAATTTGCAGCTATGCCCCCTTGTACTAGCCAACGTCATCATCCTAGGAAAAAGACTCTCACTGTTCACCCTATCTAATCCTTAAAAATTTATCACCCATTGCTTCAGAGTGAATTACCTAACTTTCTAACAAAATATAAAAGATCAAAGACTTCAGCGCATAATCAATTCAAAGAACCTCAAATATACATGAACTCACTGGGCACTAACTCATTTGAATATGGGAGAGTTACATACTTTAGGACCTTCCAAACCAGAAACAAACTTTGAAACATTTCAATTTGAAAGACTGTACATTTCTGAATGTGTATAATGATAAACAAAATGGCTGTTAAAATAAAATCTATACATGCGCTAATGCTGGAAACGTTGTTAAAAAAGTTTCACTCACAAACAAAAATGAAAATTGCAGAAAAAAAAAACTCAGTAGGTCTGGTACCATCTTCAGAGAGAAGGTAGAGTTAAAGCTTTGGGTGCAGTGATTCTCCTTCAGAACGCACGTTGACCAACTGAAGTTTAGCTTGACCAGCTCCATACTGCGGCAGAATTGGGTCTGTGCAGGTAGCGACTTCACAGAGTCACAGGCAGGAAACAGAACCTTTGGTCCAACTCATCCATGCTGACCAGATATCTAAAACCGATCTAGTCCCATTTGCTTGCATTTAGCCCATATCCCTCTGAACCCTTCCTAATCATATGCTCATCCAAATGCCTTTTAAATGTTGTAATTGTACCAGCCTCCACCACTTCCTGTGGCAGCTTGTTCCATACACTAACCACCCTCTGAAAAACTTGTCCCTCAGGTCCTTTTTAAATTTTTCCCCTCTTTTCTTAAATCAGTGCCTTCTAGTTTTGGATTCCCCTACCCTAGGAAAAAGAACTTGGTTATTTGTTTTGTCCATGCCTCTCATGATTTAATAAACCTCAAAAGGTCATCTCTCAGCCTCCGATCCTCCACGGAAAAAAAGCCCCAACCTATCCTCCCTATAGCTCAAACTCCCGAATGAACGCCATCTTCAAGTTTGCTGATGACACCACCACGGCAGGGCAGATATCAAACAAAGAGTCAGAATACAGAAAGGAGATAGAGGCCTCATTGGCTTGGTGCAATGATAACAACCTCTCTCTCAATGTCATCAGAACTAAAAAATTGATCATTGACTTCAGAAAGATAGGAGGAAGGTCACATAAGCAAGCAGGCCACAGAAAAGGAAGTCTGTCGCAAACGATGTTCAAGTGAAACTGATAACATGAAATGGACATACTGACATTGCTTAATCAACGATATTAAAGTGAAACAACATTTAGTGAGTCAACATTTCACAGTAACTTATAGCGCAACTCGCATGGCTGAGAATATCCTCTCTTCCATCTTTCCAGAGGGAGATGGAATTGATTTGCCCTTTCCGATTACTCTTCCTAGAAGGAGACCAGACAAGGTAAAAGCAAACAAAAATGACTGAAATCAGTTTGTGTTCTACTTTTCTATTGTATTGAACGAATGCTGAAGTAAGTAATCAACCCCTCTACTCAGACTGACTTTTCTTCTAGACAAAGGAGAGAACAATAACATTTCAGGTATTTAAGTGCTTAGTAGTCAGGCGAGCAATCATTTTTCTCATGCTCATTACTCTTGCAAGCTTCACATCACAATTAACAGTGATAAACAAGGGTGAGGAACACTCACTTTGACTGACAAAATGAAATATTTAAGATGTGGTTTCAATGTTAACTGTTTTAGGCCCTGTTAATCTATCTAACCCAAAGGCAAAATAATTCATGAATATCGAGCTGCATAAACAAAAGATACTGGGGGGGAAAAAAAAAAATCTGAGATACACATGTAATACCTCAATGTCAAAAAAATAGGATATCACGTGTTGTTGGTACGACAAACTTGTTTTTCCAAGACCATAATTTTAAAAATCCACCTTTGCAGTTTCACTGGCTTAAAACAATTACATAATGTTGCACAAGAAAACAATCCAAGAAACTAGAGATAATAGGTACTGCAGATGCTGGAGAATCCAAGATAACAAGGTGTGGAGCTGGATGAACACAGCAGGCCAAGCAGCATCATAGGAGCAGGAAAGCTGGACGTTAGGCCCGAAACATCAAGCTTTCCTGCTCGGCCTGCTGTGTTCATCCAGCTCCACACCTTGTAATCCAAGAAACTAGGTCGGCCAAGTTGCACAAGATGCTACAAAAACAGGTGCTAAGGTACCAAAACAGTTGAATACATTATAATCAGTTTCCATGAGCTGTTACATGTTCAACATTGGTAACCAAACAGCAGGACTTGCCCAAATATTGACAGGCTGTATGATCTAATGACATTTCTATTTCAATAATTGATTTCTTCATGCAAGCAATATCTTACGTATAGGCAAACAAACAAAAGCAAAACAAATGTTGCAACATTTAGATTTAATAAATAAAGCAGAGTACTGTACCTGGATCAATGAGAACTTCCTGTGCCCCTAGAAGTGGGAACAAACAATTGTCTTTCACTCCCTTTGCACACTCATTTTAAAAGAAAATCATTGATTAGATTAAAATGATAATGTACTTGCTGGTGACGCCTTAAAATAATCTATGAAACATCTCCTCCTACCTTTCTTGGCACTCCTAACCATAACCTGCCATCAGAGTTCAAAAATCAAGTTGCCTTCTTACAGAAGTACAAATCTGCTGAACTTTTTAAAAGATTAAAAGCAGCAAGACTTCAGAAAAATTAAACTGCCATAGTTGTGGCCTTTCCCCAGGTTGTTTTACCCTTTATCCAAATGCAATATGTGCACGTACGGACAAGTTGTACAAGACAAAGCCAAGAGAAAACCTAAGTGATATAGTCCACCAATTCTCTCTGGCATAAGTGACTTAATTCAAAACAGCTTGACCAGCTCAATTCAAAAGTTGAAGTAACTTGGACGATCTCAAATCAGCACCAACTGGACATGATTTCAGTGCATAAGTTACCATAGTTCACAAAAGTGATACACTCGCAAGGGTAAAAACAATAACAAAAACAGAAGTTGCTGGAAAAGCTCAGCAGGTCTGGTAGCATCTGTGAAGAAGAAAAAAATCAGAGTTGACGTTTCAGGTCCTGTAACTCTTCCTGAGTTCTGAAACGTCAATTCTCATTATTTTTCTTCACAGTTGCTGCCAGACCTGCTGAGCTTTTCCAGCAACTTCTGTTTTTGTTCCTGATTTAGAGCACCCACAGTTCTTACGGTTTTTATTGAGTAAAAACATTGTTCGTTTTAGCAAGTGAAGTAGACGGCACCTTACTGAAGTTAAGATTATTGGCTCAGAGATAAAGGAAACTTTATTCATCTCCACCATCTACAAATGCTTGGTTGGTATCCATTATACCTGCCCAATATAAAGGTTTGCAAAAGCATCATACTGATGTTGAAACATAATGAAATATACATACATTCTAGAAACACCATGGTCAGGACACGTGAAGTGAGGATTCATGTTTCAGGGCGATGCATTTGCATCGAAATAAGCAAAACCAACAAAAGTTCAGGCAGGGATGGCCATCTCAAATAATACAAAAAAAAATCCTTAAGGCATTGAGCATATTTCTTCATTTAGGGGAAATGAAATAATTAACCTTGAAAAAAATTCTACAAATTCCAAAATATAATCTTAGATAAGATCACAAATGGAAAACAGCAGGCAAAATGAGGGCAGGAATCAAGACAGGCAAACAAGAGGAAGCAAATCCCAACTAGATATTGAAGGAGTGAGACAGGCCAAGCAAAAAGCAACGGCCAAAAGCATTAAAATTTACAAATTGTACCTGCACACAAACGGCAAGAATTGAAAGCCGAGCAAACTGTAAAATGAGAAATTATTATGTAATGGCAGACGCATTGAGTTACACCATATCAATGGGAGATTTACAACTACACTAATGAATAGAAAAGTTGCTTTCCTTCCCCACCCCCATTGAAACATTGTCAAACGTTCTGCATCACAAAACGTTGCCACAAAGTAATTAACGTAATCCTGACCCTCCAAGGGAGCAATTTATACCACCAATGTTTGCAGAATCCATCTAACTGATCTGCTAATCTTATGAAGATCAATGACGAATCAAACAGATGCTTTTTATAAGCCAACATCCTTTCACCACTACCCAGTATTTTACTGAGCAATTTCAGTTTTCATAAATTCACTTATCCAAAACAGCAAAATTACATCAGTACACCTGGGACCAAAGGGAATTGTTTGCAACCCATTAGAGTAACAACAATAAAATCCCTCAATGAAGCAAAATTTGTACCCACTAAGCATATTCTAACATTACATCAATTGTGGTAAAATTAGCTTCTTAGCTAACAACTCTCAAAGCTTGCTACATATGGTTCAGGTTTAGCAACTTTACATCTGATACTATGCAGCTATTATCAGTGAATGCTGACCCATCTTTGGAATTTAGAGGTATGCAACTGATGCTTGCAACTGTCTGTGAGTAAATGTCAACTGTTTTAATTTATGCTGGCCCACAAAATGCAGTGGTTTAATTCCTGTATCAGAATGAACACTGTTATGCAACGGTGTCTCATTCAGCTACTACTGCCAAAGACTCAGCCCTTGTCGTTCACAAATGCTGTGTCAATAGGTGGAGCTGATATAGCATATGAGCTAATATGCTACCTAGATTACTCAATTCTGTATTGTATAATGACTTTATCAGTGTACATTTTCCAAAATTACACTGATGCAAGTTTTGTACAGTATAAGGGAACTGCCAGGTCTAACATTGTGTTTGTTTCGTAGAGGATTCACACATACATTCCTTCGATCAGGATAGTTGTACTGATTGAAAAATCATTAGTGCAGAGATGATATAACTGAGAACAGGTTGCGTATCAGTGATCTGAATTTGAACAGCTCAGTTACTCGACAACTAAATTTACTGAGCCAAGTAAGCCAGAGTAAAGAAATGAGAAAAGATCCGCTTACATTTCTTGTGAGCTTACCTCAAGTATTTCATTGATGTACCATTTTCTACATTTTTTGACAGTTCGATCATCTTTTAGGGCAAGTGCGCTTTGCCAGTTGGGCCAGCATTTCTTGTCCATCATTAATTGCCTGGGCAAGTTGGCAATGAAATGGACTGCAGCAGTCCATTTAGTGTAGCTAACCCGGAGGGTGGTCCAGGATTATAACCCAGTGACACAAATGGAACAGCAATCCATTTAAATCAAAATGATGAGTAGATTAGCGAAGAAATTACACATGTGGCATTATTACATTTCTGCTGCATTTGGCTTATAGATGGAATGTGAAAGTGCAATCCAAGGTGTTGCTGTTAATTTTTTCAGTGCATCTTGCAGATAGTACACACTGCTGGAGAGAGAGAAAGTCAGCAGTACATAGCAGGAGATTGCCGTGTTCATGTTTGACTTAATACCGTGATATTTCACGAGGTCCAGAGTCAGATTCAATGTTTCAGTCTCCCAGGTGACTCCTCCCAATTGTAAACCACTGCACCACCACATCTGCACTGTACATGGTGGTGTCCGTGACATTATCTGTAAAGGTACGACTCTATCAGTTGTTGTCTAGACTGTGAGACAGTTCTCCCAATTTTGACACTAGCCAGCAGATGTTACTAAGGAGGAATTTGCAGGGTCAGCCAGGTTGAGTTTGCCATTGTGCTTTCTGGTGCTAGGCCATTTCACAGAGCAATCAAGAGTCAACGACATAGTTGAGGGTCTGGCGTAACATGCAGGCTAAACCAGGAAAGGTCAGCAGATTTCCTACCTAAAAGGGCAAAGTTGCAACAATGGTCTCATTTCTCTAATCCCAGATCTCCAGAGCACTACTATATCGCTGGATTATTAGTTGCATGTCAACAAACTATTCAATTGCCTCCCTTGTATCAATGCATCGATCCTGATTTAGCATACTTTTTTTTAGGACATAACAGTTTGGTTTCTTGATTCACGAAGTTCCTTCATCTAACGTTTACTCCAATTTACCAATTTCAAACGCTCCACATTGACCAAAGTGTTTCCGAGCGAACTATGAGCATTTGTTCAATGTGAACTTTGTTGTAATGACAAGTATTGCATAAGTAAATTTATCAGTGTCTGATTTCATAGCCATACATAGAATCAAGGATATAAATTAATTGATGCCAAACTATTTGTACTCTGCTTAATTTATTCTCCAAAATCTAACAACTACACGTTCAGGTTCTAACTCAAACAGTAAAAAGAATTGTAATGGATTGAAAAATAGTGATTACACAGATGCTTCAGGAAAGATAGCCAGAATTAACTCAGCATAATTTACAAACAAGCAACTTCCAGAAACAGACAGAACATATTTGCAAACTGAAAACAATGCTTTTTACTTACCATGTCGATGTCGCTTGCCAGCCTCAGATGGCAAAAACATATCATTAGCTCTGCGAATTGAAGGTTTTGACCCAGTACCACATGGATAATGGTAAATTACTGAAGCTGAGCACAAACCCTCCAATGCACCTGAAGACAAAAAGGAGTTTTGTTGATTTGAGACTACAAAACCCAAACGGATGGAACATAGTATTATGTGCCAGTTACATCCAGGACAAAGAAACTATGCACAATGAAGAAACAAAATATAAAATCAAGAGAGTAATGCTGTAGAATATGGAACAAATTTCACTCGTTAAAAAAATGGATATTCTGAAATTTAGCTTTACACAACACTGCATAAAAATCACAATTTTCATTCAATCCACAAGTAAATGACTTCTCATTCTCTTTTTAACCTCCACCGCCCATAGTTCCAGTGACAGACAAGGCCATATCTAAATCACTTTGCTGCACCAGTCATCATTTATATGCCCCTCTCCTGCCCAACCCGACTTCATCTTGAATCCATCTGTAGAAAAGCCATCTAGCAAATTCACTTAACCTCACTTTCTTCTCCAAGCAAACCTTTGATTATCTTACTGACAATCTTCTTTCCAGACTTATAGACACACAGCATCCAATAATTTCAGCTCAAATTCTTGTACCCATTTCCTTTCCTAGTTTTGTTTTGTTTACTTTCAGGCAGCTATGCACTTGCTTCTGTGCTCTTTTCCTTGCCTCATCACTTTCGTCCATGGGGACAAACCTTGCTATCCTTCAATTTCTTCTGTCTTTCATCTTATCACAGACGTTATTTTTATCCTTGCCCTTGCTCAAAACCTATTACTTCACTAACTTTTCCCAGTTCCAAATGGTCAGAGGTGTCACAAATCAGCTGTTTTTCCCTCTGCACAGATGCTGCCAAAACAGAGTTCTTTCCAGAAATTTTCAACATATTTGTTTTAATATTTTATATGGTTTAGTATCAGCATCATATTATAATGCTCCTACGAAGTGCTTAGCAACTTTTCATTCTTTTAAAGGCACTGGATAAACTAAGTGATAACCGTTGCCATTAGAAATCTATAATGTTTGCTCCTCTGTTACACATTATATTGTCAATTATCAATTTGAAATAAAAGCAAACAGCATCCACTAACTAGATCAAACATTTCCTGAAAGACTTCCAGTAGTCTGAGCAAGAACAGGTTGCCCCTTCTGAGCCCATCCTGACTTTTATAGGCAGTCCGCAAAAATTCATCATTTTAGTTTCAAAATAACTCTCCATAATTATGTTCACAGATTTATAATTATGATCTATCCTTTGCCCTTTTTATTAAAACTGGGGTCGTGGGTAGAGGTTGGGAGGATGGGGATATATTTGTTGCTTTTCAATGCACGGGGGTGTTACCCAATTCTTATCTACTTTAAAAGAGAACGGTAACTGAATCAAATTGATATCAAACAATATGCAATCTTTGTAATGATGTTTATGTTTCTGTTTCAATCTGTTGTTTCCCACATTTTTTCAATTAATTTCCCCAGTGGAGGAACAGAAGCATTCACAAAACGCATTATGTCAATCCTGCACTTCCCTCATTATTGGCAACAGTTAAATGCTCTTTGTAAAAGTAGTTCAAAAAATGTTAACTTTAAAAAAAAAATCCATGGCCACTTTTCTCCATGATTAAAGTTGTTTTCTTTAACAAAAAACACTATTATCATACTTCAAAATGTTCATTTCAGCTCCAACCAGAGTAGACAACTAGCAATGACACGTTCAAGGCACAGTCATTTACCATTTACACCTGGATTAATTTAATGCTTGTACACCGAAACAAGACTCACCTCCCAACCACAGAAAGTCATTCACAGATCGAAGAAGTTCGACAGCCATATGGTAATGCACAAGAGCATCTTGCAGCATGCCTGCTTGCAAACAAAGGTCACCAACATGTTTCCGCATTCTGCCCTGGCAACGCTTCTTATAATGTCTATAGCATAAAATGGAATAATTGTTGGAGCAATGTGGTTTCAGTATATATGTAGTTTGTACAAGTTTAACGTTTACCTGCTCACACCTAAATTATAACCTGGGACTTCTTGAATTTTATTTTTCACACTGCCACTTTGGTATTCTTTCCTATGTAGATTATAGTGTTTCTGATAACTTTATTTTTAAAAATAGTTTATATGCATACTAGATTACAACTAACACTGCACTATTAAATCTCATCTGCGAACACAAGACCACTAACCGGTGATCTGAGGCTCTCATCCCAACAAATACAAACATAGGCTAACATTGAACATATCTTGTCAGTTAGTTTTCCATTTATCCAGCTTCGGACAAAGAAAAACAATTGAATTGTAATCTAATGTCAATAACTCACGAGATGATATGTGGTTTTCAACATTTTTGCATCTCCAGTTCAAATAGTTTATATTGCAGTGTACACTGAAATAAAATGTAGACATACACAAAACAATTGGTCTTCTCAGTGAGAAAGTTCACAAGACAAATATCTTCACATTGTTGAACTGTTTACAAACAAAAAAAAAATTCACAAGGCTAGGAAATTATTTTGTCTGAACATTGAGCATAATTCGGAAAAAAAATCCTACTTCTAGTCTACATAGTGAATGCTCCCAAGGACATTGGGTTTTACCACCAAAACAAAGTCTGTATAAATCAGTTTTGGATCTCCCACGTGAATACCCCACAGTTGTTGAACGAAGCAAAAATTCACAGGACAGTGAATTTTAATTCAGCCAGATGTGAATTATAATTAGAACCATGCAAAGGACAACATCTGCTCAATTTTCAAAGTTACATGCTTCAGCAGTTCCGTTTGATATGTTACATGTATTGACTGGAGACAGATACCACACAGCTTCTTGTTCATTATTGCATTAAATTTCTAAAGCCAGGTTTCAAAGCTAAGTGCAAACTTAACAGCCAAAAAAAAAAAAGACAGTACTACTAGCAGGGCGGAATTATCCTTAAAAGGAGCAGTTCAGCGGTGACTGTATGATACAGCACATTTCATTTAATAGGAATACATTTTGATTTAACATCTCAGCATCTGAGCAATAAAATCCATACGAACCAGAACTGAACTTTAGAACATTAAACTGAGCACCATACTACTTTTTATCTTGATTTATGAAAACAGAATAATCTTCCAATGAAATAAATTAAAAGCTATTGTAAACAATTGTACACAGGCATTTTAACAAGAACCACTGCAGCATTTCAGCATTCAAAGGGTACAAAAAAAAAAAATCAAATTGGCATGTTACAATTAAAACCACGAAGCTTTGCAAATCTCTCTGCGCATCAAAGAAACTTGGAGTGGATCACGTTCATTTCAAGAAAACAAACAGCACATCTGGTCTTTTAATTGTTGTCGCATTAAACCACAATAGCCTCAACTGTGATAAGATATCAATATCAGTCATCAATTCATCTTTCTCTATTTCAGTGCCAGTATTAAATAGATGTGGACAAAATTAGTCAACGCCTCCACTTCAAATAGTGGAGACAGAAATTTGAGAACCTTGTTAATTTTCAAAACTGATACCAGAGTAGAATCACAAGAACAAAATCCAAAATTATTTTATAATAACAAATTATGTCCAACTTTAATCAACTGTCCTTTGCATATTGCCACTTCTGTAATGACAAGTGTTATTTCAAGTTCAATCAAACTGCAACAGGTAAAGGAGAAGTCACCACAGTCATGCAACTCGTTAAACCCTAGTGTGCTTAAATACAGTCACCACCAAATCCTGTAAGCATTCTATGAAATCAAGGCAGTTTCAGAACCAGTTTGACAGAATGGTTCCATTTTGCATTAAATTCAAAGAGCTGTAAAATAAAATCTGCTGGTATGGGATATTCCTTTGTATAAATGGGTTAATCTAATAGTTTAAAAGGAACTAATATTAAGCATTTGAAAACATTTTAAATCAGGCAGGAGTATAGCAGATGGGAGCATGAGTTTTTCATTGAAGACTGCAGCTCACCTTTTTACACCCAATAATAAACTCATAGGACAGTGTTAGGAAAAAAAAAGGAAACAGCAATAAGAAATAATGAAAAAAATCATGAGTAATTTTGCAAAAAAATTGAGAAAACTTCTAACATTTCCTTTATATTGTTATTTTCTCCTCACACAATTTACATAAAGATGGGAAAGAAATATGTAATAGTCTTGCATTAAGAAAAGGTCACAAATGATAAAGTAACTAGCTCGTTAAAATTTTTTTTTTATTAGAATCCCTACAGTGTGGAAACAGGCCCTTCGGCCCAACAAGTCCACACCGACCCTTGGAGCATCCCACCCAGACCCATCCCCCCATAACCCACACACCCCTGAACACTATGGGCAATTTAGTATGGCCAATCCACCTAGCCTGCACATCTTTGGACTGTGGGAGGAAACCGGAGCACCTGGAGGAAACCCACACAGACACGGGGAGAATGTGCAAACTTCGCACCTGGGGTTGGAATCGAACCCGGGTCCCTGGCGCTGTGAGGCTGCAGTGCTAACCACTGAGCCACCGTGCCGCCCAATAAAGCTTCATAGATTGAGTTTTCCTATTGCTGATTTTCTGATCAGCCAATATTCTGCCAGCACATTTATAAAAGCTCACTCTGCACAATTAAACCTTTCAATTCCTTTGACAATAAGTAAAATTGAAATTTATTGAATAAACCCATATTTACTGTAGCTAAGGCTTGGATTCTGAAATGCTTCATTTAATTATTTTTGAACCATAGTTATTTTGTCAGCAGATATAATGTGCGCACGCACTTCTTCTGCAAGGAACAAGTAGTCAAAGTAAGTAGACATGTAAAGGTTGGCAAATTTGGAAGTAATGGTGCACTACAGGGATGACTGCAGGGGCCTCAATTACCTCCACTTTAAGGTCACAACTTAGTTAACCAGTCTGATCATGTTTGCTGTTGATATGGAGGTTGGAAAGTAGTCCCAAAGTGGGTATAAAGTGTCCATAAGGATATCAAAATTGAGAAATGGCAAGAAGTTTATCACATGCAGTCAAGTATGATGTCTACTTTGACAGTAGGAAAAAGAAAAAAAAAAAAAAGGAGAATATTATTCAAATCAAGAGACACTGCAAATGCTGCAGTACAAAGGGATCTGGATATCTGTTGCACGCTCAAAGAGCACACTCTTGCTTGTACAGTTGTCAATCCTGCTTGCAAGATGGCTTCCTGAACTAAGTGCACCTCATGGCATAGGTCAGTTAACAAGAAGCCAGGAAACATTACTTCAGTCTTATATTTCCATTCAACCATTCATTTTAATGAAATAAACACATGCACAGGATTTTCACTCCATTATCCTTTATGCATACAATTGCTTTCACACTAGCAAAACAGTTTATTATTCTGCTTTATCCATCTTTTACCAGGGTCTTTGCATGCAAAGTATGTAAGTAGTTGTCTTTCCACGATGAATCTCTTCATCAATAAAGTATGTAGGAGCATTCTTAAGAAAGAAATCAGGAAGGCAAAGAGGAGGCATGAGATAGCATTGGTAGATTAGATTAAGGATAATCCAAAAATATTCTATAAATACATCAACAGCAAGAGGGTAGGGCCCCTTAAAGATCAAAGATGCTGTCTTTGTGTTAAACCTCAGAAGATGGGAGAGGTACTAAATGAATATTTCACACCAGTTTTTATTGTGGCGAAAGAAATGGAGACTAGAGAATGCAGACAAATAAATTTAGATGTTTTAAAAACAGTTCACATTACAGAAGGGGAAATGCCAGAGGTCTTTGAAAGTATAAAAGGTAGATAAAATCTCCAGTACCTGATCTAATGTATCCCAGAATGTTGTGGCAAGTAAGAGAGGAAAACTGCAAGATTCCTTGCAGAAATATATGCATCATCTATAACTACAGGTGAGGTGCCCGATGACTGGAAAAAGGTTCGAAGGAGAAACTGGGGAGCTATAAGCCTGAGTCTGACTTCGGTTGTGAGTATAAAAGATAGGATTTACGGATACGTAAAAAGGCAAAAATTGATTAGGCATTTGCAGCATGGTACTGTGCGAAGAAAATCATGTCTCACAAACTTGATTGAGGTTTTTTGACCAAGTAACCAAAAAGATTAATGAAGGCAGAGCAGTAGATGTTGTTTACTCGGACTTTAATAAAGACTTTGACAAGGTTCCGCACGATAGACTAATTAATAAGGTTAGGTCACATGGGATTCAGGGTGAGCTTGCCAATTGAATATATAATTGGCTTAACAGCAGAAGACAGTGGTGATGGAGAGTTGATTTTCAGACTGGAGGCCTGTCACCAGAGGCGTTCCACAGGGATCAGTTCCGAGTCCTCTTTTGTTTGTTGTTTATATAAATAATTTCGATGAGAATATCAAAGGCATGGTTAGTAAGTTTGCAGACAACACCAAAATTGGTGGCAGGTAGACAGTGAAGGGTTTCAGAGACAACAAAGAGATCTTGATCAAATGGGTCAATGGGCTGAAAAATGGCAGATGGAGTGCAAGCTGGATAAATGTGAAGCATTACATTTTGGTATAACAAACAAGGATAGAGCTTTTACAGTGAATACTAGGGCATTGGGTAGTATTGTGGAACAGAGGAAACTCACGGTTCAGGTACATAATTCTTTAAAGTTTGCATCTTACATAGACAGGATGGTTAAAAAGCTGTCTGGCAAGTTTGCCGTCATTGCTCCGTCCTTAGAGTATAGGAGTTGGGAAGTCATATTGAGGTTGTACAGGACATTGGTGAGGCCTCTTCTGGAATTTTATGTGCAGTTCTGGTCGCCCAGTTATTGGAAGGATATTATCAAGCTGGAGAGGGTTCAGAAGAGATTTACGAGGATGTTGTCAGGTATGGAAGGTTTGAGTTATAAAGAAACTGGCTAGGCTGGGACTGTTTTTGTTTTAAACTGGAACATAGGAGGTGGAGAGGTACCCTTATCAACTTTTATAAAATAATGAGGGGTATATTAGAGTTAATGGTAGTTGTCTTTTCCCTCGGTTGGGGGATTTCAAGAATAGGGGCCATATTTATAAGGTGAGAGAGCGAGAGAGCGCGCGAGAGAGTTAAAAAAGACATGAATGGCAAATTTTTCTACACAGAAGGTAGTTTGCATATGGAATGAACTTCCTGAGGAAGTGGTAGATGTGGGTATAATTACAACATTTAAAAAGACATTTGGATAAGTACATGAATAGGAAAAGTTTGGAGGGACATGGGGTTATGTTCAGCATTGACTAGTTGGACGGAAGGGTCTGTTTTTGTTGAATGACCGTGACACTAGGGCAACAGCTTGCAGAAATGGAGTTCAGCTGGTAAATCTGAAACTGAAAGTAGTCTTGTTAATGCTGGCGAGAAGCTACCATAGATTGTCACAAAAACTCATCTACCTAATTCATGCCTTTTAGGGATGGACATGTTATCCTAAATGTGACTCTAGACCTCTACCAATATGTCCTGAGATGGCCTCGCAAGTCACTCAACTTAAGGATAAGTAGGAATAAACATCAAACACGAGCCTTCTAAGCTAGGCCCACATTCCATGGGAGAAGAAAAAAAAGAATCCAAACCAAAACATTATTTTCCTTTCGACATGACATGGCCAATCTGCTTGAAGGTGTAGACTGAACTATCTAAATGTTCATCCAATAGTACTTACACTTGATTTGTAAAATAGTTATCCAATATCTCTTTGCAATTACCTCTGCAGTCTTCTCAGGCTTGCTTGTGCTCTGTCCAGCTAAACGTTTAAAACATTGTGTACCCATGCAGGACATACATTCTTTTATTTTGTGTGATAACCACTGCAACTTTTTACAAATTGCCTTTCAGCCTTGATCTTTGTCCTCCTGTGGATATTCATTGCTTTTCTTCAACTGAAAATTAGTCTAGATATTTCAAGTGCAACAGTATCATAATAGGTCTGAGCTACTCCTCCACGTTGACGAACAGGTGAGTCTGTCCACAATCTGTTAAAATTATGAACTCAGACACCCTGCAAATCATAGAATCCCCACAGTGCAGACACAGGCCATTGTGCCCATTGAATCCACATCAACCCTCTAAAAAGAGTATCCCACCCAAAATCACCCACTACCCTATCCCTGTAACCCTGCACTTCCCATGGATAATCCACCTAACCAGTACATCCCTGGACTCTATGGGCAACTTAACATGGCCAATCCACCTAACGTGTACATCTTTGGACTGTGGGAGGAAACCAGAGCACTCCGAGCAAAGTCCACACAGATACAGGGAGATTATACAAACTCCATACAGTCACCCGAGGGTGGAATCAAAGCGGGTCCCTGCTGCTGTGAGGCAGCACTTCTAACCACTGAGCCACCATGCAACTTTGAGTCAGATTCCTTATCCTTAGCAGTTGCACTGTAATCGGAGCATTATCTTAGGCTTATAAGATCCTACTCTCGATGAAACAATTTTTCAGGCAATCGAACTCCCAGTATTCTGCAAGCTGCGTAAATGCAGTCACACAATTATCAATATGTTCTTTATCCCATAGATCTCAAAGACTGAATTTATAAAGTTTATAAAGTTACGTGAACTTGGGCTCAAAGTATGCCTTGAGAAAAGGTTTTCAAAGTTCTTCAGAGAGATTTAGGTTGAAATACACCTTGTAACAATTTCTCCCCACAGTGATACGATAGTGCTGACATTAGCTGTTCTGACATGTTAATTTTAATTGGTCACAAACTCATTCTTTTGCCATTGAGTGGAAAAACATAGTTCCATCTCATAGCATTTCATGTCAATCAAAGCCAGTAAATTTTCATAAGTAAATTATGAGCTGTGCTCATATTGCAGCTCTTCAACTCACTCTCAGCCCTACTTCTGACACCATGTAATGTGTTCAATGAGATTTCAGCTTGTGTTTGGTCTCTTTCCAAAGAATTGCTGGCGGAGAGTTTGCCTCATCGTGTAGGTGACAGGGCAAGCCAGGAAGCACATTAGTGCAGTATTGCATTTCTATACAAACTATAACTTTGTACATGAGTCACCAAAAGTTAGCATGCAGGTACAGCAAATAACCTCAAAAAGCAAATGCTACGTTGGTTTTTATTGCTAAAGGGGAGGGGAAAGAAGAGGAGAAAAACAGAGATGTGATAAAATAGGGAAGTCTAACTACAACTGTGGTCTCACTACTGTCCTTTTGTGGGATGTGGAAATTATTTGCTAGACCAACATTGACAAAATTGCCCTGATAGTGGTGACAAACTACCTTCCTGAATTGCTGCAGTCTGTAGGGTATAGGGGCATCTACAGTGCTTTTAGGAGAGGAGTTCCAAGATTGACTCAGCAACAGTCAAGGAACAGGGATATATTTCCAAATCAGGATAGCAAATAGTTTGCAGTAGGACTTGCAGTGGTGTTTCATCCATCGTCTGCCCTTGTTCCTCTTGATGGCAGAGATCATGAATATGAAGGTATGACACCAGGAGCCTTGGTACGTTACCAGAGTGCCACTGTGCATCAACGTTGAAGGGAGTCAACGTTAAAGGTAGGATGCCAATCCATTGGGCTGCACTGTCTGACACGGTATAGAGCTTCTTGCTGTTCTAGGACTGAGATCATTCAGGCAAGCGGACAGAATTCCATTAACATGACCCTGTCACTTGTCGATGGTGGACAGGCACTGGGGAGACAGCAGGCAAGTTGTTCTGCACAGAATTTCTAACTTCTGACCTACTGTTGCCCAGACAATATTTACAAGGCTTGCCTAGTTTGGTTTCTGGTCAATGGTAACTCAATGGTAGGAAATTCAGCACTATGTGTGCCACTGAATGTCAAGTAGAGATTTTTAAATTATTTCTTGTTTGAGATGGCCGTTGCCTGGCACTTGTGTGGCATGAATTTTACTTACTGACACCTATCAACCTCAACCTGGATATTATTCAAATCTTGCTGCATTTGGACATGGACAGCTTCAGTATTGGAGGCTTCCCAAATTACGTTGAGCAGTGCAACCATCAAGAAACATCTCCACTCCAACCTTATGATGGAGGGAGGGTCATTAGCAACATCAGTGAAGATGGCTGGGCCTAGTACAGGCCTTACAGAACTCTTTTACTTACATCCTCTATCTGAGATTATTGACCTTAAATAATGAAACATGTCTTCCTTCAGGATGTTCAGGCCCCCGGACGCTATATGTGGTCAAATGCTACCTTGATGTCAACAGCCATCACTCTCATCTCATCCCTGGAATGGAGTTATTTTGTCTATGGTTGGACCAAGACTGTAGTAAGGTCAGGAGCCAAGTGGACATGGTGGAACCAAAACTGTGCATCAATGAGCGGTTTATTTCTTTGCAAGTATCATTATGTAATACTGTTGATGACCCCTTCCATCACCTTCTGACAAGACACAGAGAGTAGAACACTGGGGTGGTAATTAGCCAGTTTGGATTTGTCCTAGTTTTTAAACGGACAGGACGCACTCGCACAATTTACCAAATTGTCAGTCAGATAAGTGTTGTAGCTGTAAGTGAAGAGCTTGACTAGGGGCAGGGTTCATTCCGGAACACAAGTCTTCAATACCATTACCAGAACATTTGTACCAGGCAGAGCATACTGCAATTTACAATTTTAGTGTCCTTACTTAGAGGGTATTGAAAACAAACAAGGACCACTAGGCTGATCCTTGGGATGATGGGGTTGTTTTATAAAAATGGCTGAGCAAACTATATCAAGGGACTTCAGAAAATCAAGAGGTGATCTTATTTAACTAAAATGAAAGATCCTGAGGGAATTGAATCAGGAAGATATTTATGGGAAATTTCCCCTTGCAAAGGAGTTTAGACCTACCAGAAAGCTTTTTCCAAAAAAAAAAGGAGTCTCCTACTTAAGACAAAGATGAGCAATTCCTTCTTGCAGAGGGTGGATACCCTTTGTAATTCTCTTTTGACAGCAGGGGAGATTGAATATATTTGAAGATCCAACACAAAGTTAGACAGTTGTTTGATTTATCAAAGATTTAAGGGTTTATGGGAAAGGCAGGCAGAAAAATAAAATTCAGGCTGCCAGTCATGATCCTACTGACTGGCAGAGCGGGCTTAACATGTCAAACTACCTACTCCTGCTGTTACTTCTTATGCTCTTTTGTTGGTTTGCACAAAATTAAAATCTGAAAAAAATTACAATGAAATCTGCTAATGTACGCTCAACACCCCACCCAAAGATACACCAGTAACTCATGTTGGACACTGTATTAAGACCTAGTTAGCGATTCAAGTAGTTATGTACTTGCAATGCATCTCTTTATATGTGCAGATATTGGTCACCTTTAAACAAACTCAAAACAATGGAACTGACTTGACATTTCATACCAGTGACCTCCTCCTTACCCTAACTTGTGTGGAACTAAGGCAGCCTGACAACAAAAACATTGAACTGTTACAACCTTTTGGATCCTAAACATAGCTGAATTCATTCCAGTTTGAGATAATGAACACTATAATTCAGCTTCACTGCTTTGCTCCTACAAAAATGATCAAGACATATTTATATGTGCAAGCTGCAGCATTTGATTGCAAAGAAGTTATAACTTCAAAAATGCACAAGTATAAAAAAAACACATCTTGCAGCCTTGGACTCACTTTAAAAGTGAAACAGGAAGAACCCTTTTCAGAACAGCAGCTGGCAATAAATTCTTATCTACACTGTCATAGGACATTACTGTGGTAGTACTCGACATCAAGATTTAGATCTTAAGCTGAAATTCACTAGTAAATCAAAACCATTCTGCACATTTCAACGTTCAATCTTCAATTGCAAGATCCGAATAGCAGTATGCCTCATGGCATGTACTGACATGCTCAAAATCCATTTAAGTGTACAAGTTACGTCACCGTGTTCCATATTTAAAAAGCTAAGTCACGGTAACACAACATATAAATCTCTTTTCATGAGCCGGATTATTCAGTGGAACTACAAGACATTTCACTGATTCCTTTGCTTATCCATAAACAAAACATCCAAGAGTGTCCTGTAAACCATATTGCAGAGCTTAAATATTGGCAATCTATTAACTTTAAGTGAGTAATATGATCACTCACCTGCTATCTGTATCTAGGCCTACAAAATCTTTCTTTTCAAATGGCACACACAGTAATTGAATTTTGTCTCCTGATTTATCCGTTGCTCTGTCAAGACGTTTGGATTCCAAAACAATGAATAATGATTCAATAAAGTCTTCCACTTTCTTCTCTATGGTTTCACATTCATCGTAACTCGAATAAAATGCAACATCAGTGCGAGGTTGCTCAGCAATTTCCCCCTGCAGTCCAAATACAAATAACCTCGAATCATACAGTGTAGAACCATAAATTTCTTTCTGCAGATGAAATTTCTCTGATGTCTGTGGCCAATCCTTTGCATTACAACACTGTGTGATAGCTATTAACCCTACAACCTTCCGATGAGTCTGAAAGTCTCCCCATTCATTATTTTCAGGAGGATAGTGGTGTCTGTAACGAATATATAGAACTCGTTGTGAATCTCGAAGATTAATCTGATTGGCAGCAGCTATTATTTTGTAAATCTTGAAGAACTGTTCTTCTGGTACAATTCCCACAGGTTGCACAATGACCAAAAGACTCTGGTGGTCCTCAGCACACTGCATATAGTCAGGGACGCTCATTCTCCATCAAATGAGATCTGATTCATGAGAAAAAGAAATGCAACAATTACACATACAATGTTAATAACATTATTTGTACAATGTTTTTGTTTCACTTTGTTTAGGAGTTAACCAAAAACAAATTGCTGGAAATGCTCAAGTCTGGCAGCATCAGTGGAGAGAAATCAGAGTTAATGTTTTGGGTTGAGTGACC
This sequence comes from Ginglymostoma cirratum, assembly GCA_024137785.1. NCBI lineage: Eukaryota > Metazoa > Chordata > Chondrichthyes > Orectolobiformes > Ginglymostomatidae > Ginglymostoma > Ginglymostoma cirratum. The sequence continues at coordinate 7,137,893 of JAHRHZ010000074.1, read as the reverse complement.
CTTCCTCAGAACTCCATCCACAATGCTAACTGATTTCTCTCCAGATGCTGCCAGACCTGCTGAGCTGATCCAGGAATTTGTTTTTGTTTCTGATTTACAGCATCCACAGTTTTTTTTGGTTTTTACAATTAAAGTGAAATGTTTAAATAATCAAATTATGAGAGAATACTAAAAGGAACAAAAAAAAAAATGCTGTCCTGTTAGAGAAATTAAAATAAACAAGTTCAAATAATACACTAAAAAAGGGAAAAAAAAAAAACTTGAAATTGGAAGGCAACTATATTTCAGGAATCTCATCAAAACCACAATAATCAAATCTGTTACTTCTGCAAAACTTAAATTCAATGCATACTTTCAAAGTTTATGCCATATTTGAAACATTTAAACGAAACACTTACAATATCACCTTCATAGCATTCACACGGGTGTCATGACTTCAAATACTTCTCATGTTGTCTGTACTATTTTTCAAGATCATAATTTGTCTCAACCTCAGTAACAAATGTATGGTCAGTCTTCAGTCACATACCTCGCTTGAAGACTTTTAAATTCTTTTTTAACCTTAGTGCCCTAACCCAATTCAGCAGGTTGCGCATTCAAGTCCCACATCAGAGATTTAAATTAATTAATCCAGTCTTTCACTTCAGAGATAGCAATTTTCACATGCAACATGAAAATGTGATCCCAACTATCCGTTCACAGAAAACCAGACTTCCTTCTATCAACTCTATCTACAACTTCTGCTGCCTCGGGAAAGCAGCCCAACAAAAGACCCCTCTCACCTCGGTCATACTCTTTTCCATTGGGCAGAAGATACACAAGTTTGAAAACATGTACCAACATGCTGTTGTTGTTAACAGACTTATGAATGGACCTCTCATATTAGATATGATCTTATTCTGCACTACCTCTGCAGCTGCAATACTATATTTTTTATTCTGTTCTATTACCTTGATGTAGTTATGAAAGGTAAAATTTCTCTGGACAGCACACAAAACAATACTTTACACTGTATCTCAGACAATAGTAAGTCAAATCACTTGTCAGCCCAAGCCTGAAGGTCTGAATACAGGTCTTGCGGCAGTTGGATGTTGACTGCTTCAGCATCACAGGAGCTATGAATGATTTTGAACTTTATACAAACATCTGTGAACATTCCCACCTCTGACCTTATGATGGAAGGAAGGTCATTGATGAAGCAGCCAAAGATCATTGGGCCTAGGACAATACCTTGAGGAACTCAGGAGTCTTCTTGTGGCACAATGGCAGTGTCCCTACCTCTGGACCGGGCAGCATAGGTTCAAGTCCCACCTGCTCCACAGGTGTGTAATAACATCTCTGAACTGCTGAGGAGTTTTTCTTAAATTACCCTGAGGAACTAGGGCTCTTCTGGCACAGTGGCAGCATCCCTATGTCTGGGTTCGGAGGCCCAGGTTCACATCCTAATTGCTCTAGTGGTATTATATTGACGTGTGAGCAAGTTGATTAAAAAAAAATCTATCCTGAGGAACTACAGAGATGTTCTGGCACTGAGTTAACCGATCTCCCGTAGCCACATTCATCTTTCTTGAGGCAGGGTGTGAATTCAACCAGTTTCTCCCGATTCTTCGTAACTCCAATTTTGCTCCTTGATGCCACAATCAGTCAAACGTACTGTCAGTCATGATGTGAAGGATAATCACTCCCACCTCACCTCCTGAGTTCAGGTCTTTTGTCTATGTTTGGACCAAGGCTGTAATGAGGTCAGGAACTGAGTGGCTCTGGTGTAACCCAAACTGAGCATCAGGTGAGCATATTATTGCTAAGCAAATACTGCTCGAGAGCATTGTTGATCACTTGCATCACTTTGTTAATGAGAGAGTAAACTGATGCAATGATAATTAGCTGGATTCAACTTATCCTGCTTTGTGCAGACAGGACATACCATAGCAAATTTTTCCATGTTGTTAAGTAGTTGGTGTAATGACTGCACTGGAAATCTGTTTGACGATGATAAATTCTGGAATGTTGCTAAGGCTCACAACCTTGACTGTGCCTTCAGCCATTTCTTAATATCACAGAGTTAGCTGAAGACTGCCTTCTTTGATGCTGAATGCCTCTGAAGTAGGTCAAAATGCATCATTACTATGCACTTCTGGCTAAAGAATGTTGTAAATGCTTCGGACAGGCTCCCATCATTCAAGATATGTGGAACCACCTCTTCCAATGATGTGTTTAATTGTCCACTGGCATGGTGGCTCAGTGGTTAGCACTGCTGCCTCACAGCTCCAGGGACCCGAGTTCAATTCTATCCTCAGATGACTGCCTTTGAGGAGTTCTGTGTCTGTGTGGTTTCCTCCAGATGCCCTGGTTTCCTTCCATACTCCAAAGATGTGCAAGTTAGGTGGACTGGCCATGTTAAATTGCCCACATGTATCCAGAGATGTGCAAGCTAGGTGGATCAGCCATGCGAAGCGCAGAGTTACAGGGAGAGCCTCTACCCTATCCCTGTAACTCTGCACTTCCTTTGGCTAATCTCCAATCATTGCTCTTAACTCAAGTGTCTCACTCCGGAACCATTCTCATAAAGCGCTTCTGAATTCTCTCCAATGTATTCACATTGTACCCAAAAATGTGCATAATACTCCAGGTGATGTCTAACGTGATCTTTCAAGTTCAGGATAACCACCTGACAGTTGTACACTTGAAGCCAAGAATCCTGTGTTCCTTATAAACAGAATTAACTATCCTGCCACATTCATTGCCGTATGCACATATGCACCCAGATCGCACTGCTCCTGCAGGACCTTTAAAATAGGGATGATGGTAATATGCTAACATTGATCGAGAACCGATTGACAAACAGGAAAGTGTGTGTGGGAACAAATGGATATTTTTCTAAATGGCAGTGACTACTGGGATACCACCATGATAAGTACTTGGGCCCCAGCTGTTCACAACGGACAAAAAAAAAAATGACCTGGATGAGAAAATTAAATGCATTACTTCCAAGTTTGATGACGACAAAAATGGTCAAGGTGGAGAGTTTTGAGGAGGCAGCAAGGACATTTCAAGGTATTTTGCAGAAGTTCAGTGGGTGGGTGTAAACACATAGCAGATGCAAAACAATGTGGCTAATTGTGAAATTATACATTTTGGTGTCAAAAACAAAGGAAGAGTATCATTTTAAATCACGATATATTGGCAAGCGTGATTGTATAAAGGGATCGGGGTGTCCTCGTACATCAGTCAATGGAAGTGCAACAAGTAATTAGGGAGGTAAATGGTATATTACCTTTCACAGCAGGAGGATTTGAGTTCAGGAGTAGGGATATCTTATTGCAGCTTACAGGGCTTTGATAAGACCATACCTAGAGTACTACGTGTAATTTTGGCCTCTCAACTGAAGAAAGGATCTTGCAGTCAGGACAGTGCAGTGACAGTTCAATCAGCTGATACTGGGGATAACAGGACTGATCTATGAGGATAGATTGACTCTACTTAGCCTGGATACACCAGAGTTTAAAAGGATGGAAGAGGATTTGATAGGAATGCTTAAAATTCCAATAGGGCTGCAAAGACTAGAAGCAGAGAGAATGTTTTCTCTAGCTGCGGAGTCTGAAACTGGGGGACACAGTCTCAGGGTATGGGTAGGCACTTAGGACTGAGATGAAGAAATATTTCTTCACTTAAAAGGGTAGTTAACTTGTGCAAATTTCTACCAAAGAGTGCCTTGGAGGCCAAGTCACTGAATATACCTCAAGGTACACAAATTTCTAGATGTTGAAAGGCATCAAGGGGTCTGAGAAGGAAGCAGGAATACAGTACTGAAGTAGAGGATTGGCCAAGATCCTATTAAATGGTAAAGCAGGCTCAAATGGCTGATCCTACTCCTAGTTTCCATGTAACACTATTTTATACCAGCTCTCCATGCTCTTTGCACCAATATCTATCACCTCATAGTGTGTACTGAACTTGATCTGCCACCTACTGCACACTCCATCAATGTGGCAATGTCTTTTTCAAATTCTACACTGCCCTCAGTTTACAATTTTCCCATTATGTCATCCACAAAAAAAAAATACAATTGCCCCTCACACATCAAGATCAAAATCAATTTATATCATTATGTATTGATATATCAGGAAAAGCAAAGTTTCCAACATGAAGATCTGGGGGTTTATAAAGCTGGGAAGCATCCATAACCCACCAGAGTTGATTTTAATACTTCAATGATCAGATGAACTCTCCTTGCACACACATTAAACTAAATGATCATTTGACCCATTTTCTGAATTTCCTATCATTTGTCAAGTTCTACATCAACAGCAGCAAATAAAAAGTAACCAAGAGGCTTTTACAAACACAAAGTTATAGTAGAATAAAGGAAGGTTGGAGCTAAGATAACAAAGAGATCCTAGTGTAAACAGAGGACATGTCTGAGATACTAAATGTGCACTTTGCATTCATCCTCAGTATAGGAAAAGAAAATTGTGGGTAAATTCAAATAGATATAAAAAGAAAAATGATACAGAGGAGGTACCAGAAACGTAGGCTGTACTCAAAGTAGCTCACAAATCCAGACAGGATACATCCTTGTTTACTGAGTCAAGTTAAGGATGGAAATTGAAGGCCCTGACCACAAATCCTCTTTAGATTTTCAAGAAGTTGGGGGTTGGTTTCAAGGAATTGAAAGACTGCACAAGTTAGATATGGCATAAATCCAGCAACGACAGACCAAATCAGACTGACATCAGTGGTGGAGGCACTTTTAACAGCAACAAATCAAAATAATTGGCACTTGGAAAAATCAGATAATAAACGAAAGCCAGCACAATGATTTTTCAGACAATAAGTTTGACAAACTTGATATAATTTTTGATGGAGTAATGGAAAGTGGACAAGGGTTTTGTGATTGATGTCTAAACAGAAGTTGTTTTGATAAAGCCTGGTTACCAATATTGAAGCTTATGGGATTGAAGAGGTAGTGGCTGCAAAATTGATGAAGGGACAAGGAGGCGTGCCCAACAGTTGTTCTTCTGGTGACCAAAGAAACATGCAGTGCTCCCTAGGACTCAATGTTGGGGTACAAGCTGTTTTTGACTATATTAACGACCTGGACTTGGGGAGTCTACAGATGACAAAATTTGGAAAAGCATTAAAAAAAACTGAAGAAGGATATGGGCAGACTGACAAAACATGCAGAAAAACAGCAGCTGAAAGTTCAAGCAGACAAGTATTAAGCAACTTTTTTTAAGGAACAAAGAGGAGATTCAATTTGAACTAAATGGTAAAATATCAAAGGAAGCACAGGAACACAAATATTTAAATAATGTTGGCAAGTTGATACGGTTGTTCAAAAAGCAAACAGGATTGGTGATTTTATGAATAAGACCATCAGAAAAAAGGACAAATAGATCATGTGCCATTCAAGCCTGCTCAGATTTTAGCTTCAACTCCATTAGTCCACCCACGTGTCATAACCATCAATTCCTGGGCGGCTTAAACTTTATAGGCCAGATTTGCCAAGACTGCAGTTGTAGCAGATAGATTGCCATTTTGCTTTATTTTAACATTAAAGATGACCTGAAATGCAACTGTGTGCTCTCGCTGTAGCATCATCAGGGGAAGGAAAATCATGTTCTTTCTCCACAGTAGCATTTCCTCATTGTGGTTTAAACATTCAGGAACTCAGATAGCCACTTTCACAGCTCCCATGAAAGGTTAAGTATGTAAGCTAAGTGCCAGGTGGGAAACAAAGTGCTCCAGTGCATCAAGTCCCCGAGTGGGACTTCCAGACGGAGGCCAGCGTGAAGTTGTAAGAATAGGAAGGGGGTGCAAGGTGGGCCGAGAAATTGGTAAAGTTTAATTCCTCAGGTTCTCTAACACTTGCTTGCTGATACTCCCTTTAGTCCAGCAATCTGATCTACTTCTTAGTCACCCACTGTTCTTCACCTGTATTTTAACCTGTAACTTCTATCATGAAGACACATGAAGTATTCGTTCAATTTCTGTTCCATTTCCTCATTGCATATGATGATTTAATTATCGAATTTACTGGAGTTTTTTGATGAGATAATAAAGTGATCAGAAGCACTTTCTTGATTTTGTACATTTTGAATTCCAGAAGGCACTTGATATAGTACCACAGACAAAAATCACTAAGCATGCTTGGAACTCATTGAATAAATAGGATAGTTGTGACTTGGGTACAAAATTGGTTGAGTAACAGGAAACAGATGACTGGATTTTTTTTGGATAAAATGAAGGCTTGTATGTAATTTCTCAGGAGCCAAAGTTCAGATCCTCCCTCTCTTCCTGATGCATGTTAAGAACACTGACATGCAAGGCATAATTCTAAAAACTGCAGATCACAGAAAACTTGGAAGCATTGGGAAACGTGAGGATAGTACAGAACTTCGGAAATACACAGCTAGCTAGTGCAAAGGGCAGACCAGTGGCAGGTGAAATTCAAAACAGAGATGTGTGAAATGATTCATTTTGGTACAAAGAGCACAAAGAGACAATAGAATTGCCCCCTTTATTTTATCACGGGGGTGCAGTAAGAAAGGAAGCTGGATATATACATTTTTTTTGTTAACCAGCAGCTGTGGAACCAGGAGTGTACCGGTTGATGAAGAGGTCCATATAATCAATACAAAAAAAACACACACTAGGTAATAGAGACATAATGCAAGGGGTACACACATCACTTATACTTTATTTAAAGCATAAATCACTTGAATAATAATACAACTTTGTCTTAAATAAAACTTACCAGCAGACAGCCTTCTCACTCGCACTCTCAACTGACCACTCAGACATCACGGAGATCACAATAACACTGAGCTGCTGGTATTTGAGATACATAATTTTTGCTGGCTTATCGAGACTGTTACTTCATAAGATGCCAGTTAAAACAAAGGTTGCTGTATGTGCGTAAGTCAAAGATATCAACATGGATTGAGAAAGAAGTTAACAAAACATACTGCATCTCAGACTTTATTAATAAGGGTACAGAGAGTACAAGAGGAAAGTAGTTTCTGTTGAGCTTACAAAAACAGTACTGGCATGGTCGCAACTGGAGTATTACATTCAATTCTAAGCAATGCCTATTTATGAAACATGTAAACGAATTAGAGAAAATACAGAAATGTTTAGTAGGAATTGTTCCAGGAATGAGGAACTTCAGTTACACTTCATGGAGAGCAATTCCAACCCCTCGAAGTAAAAATAAAGGAGATTTGATAGTTTTGGAAAATCCTTAAAGGCTGTGATCCAAAGTAGATAAGGAACATTTGCTTTAATTTGTGGAAGGATAGAGAACAAGAAGGTACAGATCTCAAGCGGTCAGCAAAAGAAGCAGCAATGGAGACAAGAGAAAACATGTCCATGCAGTGAGTGACTAGAATCTGGAATGCACTGCCAAAGGCTATGTGGTGGCAGCAAACAGCAGAAAAGAAAGAAAGTTTGCTACGTTCATAAATAGAGTTAGGACACTGCTAGATCATTGTGGATTATAGGCACCACGCATTAGGAAGTGAAACAAACAAAAATTATCAAGCATGTTCACTAGCATGGTATCAAAAATGAGATCACACTTACATTGAGAGACTAGAGAAACTGGGGCAGGGGAGTGCTTTTGACACAGCTGGTACTCCCTTAGGTACAGAAGATCAACAGGTGACTTACCCAAGATTTTACGGATTTGATAGCCTTCCTCTACCCACCCAATTCCAATCTCTATAGGGAAGGGGACAGAGAGAAGTAACTTCAAATTTAGAGCTAAGCTATTCATCGATTATATCAGAAGTAAAAGTTTGGTTAAGTGGCAAGAGACAGCGTGTGATAGTAGAAGGCTGTCTGCAAGACTGGAGACCTGTATCCAGTGGCACACCACTGAGATCAATGCTGGGTCCCTATTGCAAGCAACATGTGTCAACAATATAGACGAAAATGCAGTGTTGATAATATGCAAGTTTGCAGATGACACACATTGGCCAGGTGAGGTAGAAGGTCTGAACTTTCAGGAGAGTGAATTAGTCAGGCATGCAGACCTTGGCAAATGGAATTGAAACCTTGATTGGTGTCAGGTGATGCACTTTGGACAAAGTAACACTCAGTGAATGGTAAGGCGCTAGGAAGCTCCGAGGAACAGAAGAATCTTGGTGTGCTTGTCCACAGGTCTCTAGAGGTGGCAGGACAGATTAATAAAATGGCTAAGGCAGCATACGGGGGCACTTTCCTATATCAGTCATTGAATAGATCAGAGCAGTACTAAACTCTGTTGAGGGCACAGCTGAATTACTGTGTGCAGTTCTGGTCATCACATCATAGGAAGGACGTGATTGTACTGGAGGGGGTACAAAGGAGATTCACAAGGAGTTTGCTTGAGATGGAGCAGTTTAGCTATGCAAAAAAGCCAGATAAGCTCAGGTTTTTCTCTTTAAGGCAGAAAAGGCAGAAGGGGAACCAGATTGAGGTGTATGAAATTAATAGTGGCATGGGCAGGGTGGATAGAAAGTAGGTGTTCCTCTTAGATGAAGGGTCAATAACAAGGGGACATAATTTTAGGGTGAAGAGCAGGAGGTTGAGGGAGTATTTAAAGAATAACCTTTTCACCCAGAGGGTGAAGGGAATCCGAAATGCACCATCTGTGGTGGTAGTTCAGGCAGAAAATCTCAACCTTGAGGAAGTGCTTGAATGACTATTTGAAATGTCATAACATTCAAGACTGCTGGAAAATAGGGCTGATGTGGGTTTAGTCAATGTAATTTTTGCCAGTTCAGACTTAATGGGTCAACAGGCCTCTTCTGTACTGTGTAATTCTATGATTCTGAGACTTGTGGAAACCAGGAATCATCTCCCTAAAAGCCTATTGAGGCTCGATCAATTAGGAGCATGTCTGAATATGCTTGGACAACAGCTTGGATCCTTGGACCTCTTTTGTCATAGCTTGCTATCCTGAAGATGACTCATTTATTCATAATCTGGTTTCTGTCTGTTCTAAACCAGTTCTTAATCTGCAAAAGCATATTTTCCCTTAATTCCATGCATTCTAATTTTGTTTACGAACCACTCATGTGAGGCCTTACGAATAGCTTTCTGAAAAATCTAAATATACTGGATCTCCTAGTCCAAAAAAATGATTTTGCTTAGATAAATCCATGTTGACTTTGATGAATCATATCAGTATTTTCCAAATGTCCTATTATCACAATGTTATAGCTTCTAGCATTTTCCCTACGACTGTGTTAGTCTAACACATCTGTGCTTCCCAGCATTCTCACTCCATTTTTTTTCCAAAAGAATATTGTGGGAATTACATTTTCCACCTCCCAATCAGTTGCAACCATTCCAGAGCCTGTATAATTTTGAAAGATGACCATGCATCCAATTGTTAACAATTTTGGACTTGTTCATCAGTACAAACAGGACGTTAAAAAGGATTAAAATGACTGCTTCAGGAGCATTTATTAATATACACGTTTAACGACCATGTTCAATTCTCCATCTATGTGGAGTCTGAATAAAACATGAGTGCATCAATTCCCCCTCCCACCTAGAATCTCAAAATGGGAACACAAAAAGATTGGAATTTAATATTTCTGAAAAAGAAATGTTGCAGAAGCTTTTAATCTGGCAGTTTAGGAAACATCTCTCTTTTATGAGATTAATTGGAATAGGTGTTCAAGAATTTTCAAACAGTTTTTCATGAAGATCTACTGAAATGGATATTTGGGCCTCAGATTTAGATAAAATTGGGGTCAGCTGAGATGTTAGTCACTATCAAATAGACTGGAAATAATCACTAAAGTTCACAAGTAGTTGACAACAGACAAAGGAGAACGAGTGGATAGAGTTATACAGCACAGAAACAAATCCTTCCATCTAATTCACCCAAACTGACCAGATATCCTAAAATGATCTAGTCCCATTTGCCAGCATTTGGCCCATATCCCTAAGGCCTTCCTATTCATGTACCCATCCAGACATAGTTGAGGGAGGAGCAGGACTGGCAACTCAATAATTGAGGGTATAGGATCATCAGGCAAGACAGGGGAGAATGTAAAAGAGGAGGTGGCATTGCATTATTAATTAGGGTGTCAGTTACTACAGTAAAGAGGGACAGTATCTTGAGCGGTCCTCAAACGAGGCTTTGTGGGTACAGCTTTGGAATAAAGCGAGAGTAGTCACATTGCTGGGGGTGTATTATAGGTCCCCATTCAGCAGGCAATAAAGCAGACAATTTATTGAGGTGTTTAATATAATAACAAGTCAAGTATATTAGGGGATTTCAAGTTGCTCAACATTAATTGGGATAGTTGTACAGGAAAGGGTTCAGAAGGAGTGGATTTCGAAGTGTACTCTAGAGAGCTTTTTAACATCAACGCACAGAAGGTCCAATAAAGGGACAGCACAGCACTGGACATAATTCTGTGGAAAGAAGCTGAACAGGTGGTTGAAGTGGACAGCATTTTAGTGATAGCAATCACACCACAGCACAGTTTAAGATTTTTCTGGGAAAAGAAAAAGATGATCTGCTAAAACAAAAAAGCGTTTGGATTGTGGGAAAACAATTTTACTAAAATAAGGTATGATCTGGCCAAAGTAAACTGGATATCTAGGAATAACAGGACTGGAGAAGGAGGAAAAGGGAGGCTTTTAGCAGGTCAAAAGCAGCAAATCAAAAGGAGTACAGCAAGTACAGGGGGGACTTAAAAAAAGCAAACAGGGGAGCAAAGAGAGGGAATGAAAAACAGTGGCATAAGGAATTACAGTGAATCTCGATAGATTCTTAAGTACTTCAAGTGAACAAGAATAACTGGGCAAAGAGCCAACTGGGGCCAACGGACAATCTGTGCATGGAGCTGGAGGGCAGTGGTAGGATGTTAAATAATTCGGTAGGAGGATCGGTAGAGAATTCAGGAAGAGGAGCTGAGGTTCTGCAGCAGATTGACATATGAAGTGAGGATGGATAGAACATCAGTGGCTTAAATGATAGACAAATCTCCAAGTCGGGAAGAGTTAAAACCCGGGCTACTTTGGGAGGTGAAGGAGAAAATTACAGGGTGTCTAACACAAATTTTTAATTGATCTCTGGCCACAGGCGAGGTGCTAGAGGACTGGAGGACAGCTCAAGTGGTTCTACATCTTGAAGGGTGATAGAGCTAAACCAAGGAATTATCAACCAGTGAGTCCTACATCAGTGGTAGAGACTATTGGGGAAAATTCAGAAGGAGAGAATTTGTCTCCAGTTGGGGAGACAATGTTTGATCAGGGATAGCCAGCACGGCTGTTTGAGAAGGAGATCACACCTAACAAATCTGATTGAGTTTTTTCAAGAAGTTGATCAGATGTATAGCCGATGTGGTTTATGTGGATTTTAGCAAAGCCTATGACAAAGTCCACACGAGAGACTGAGAAAGAAGATAAAAGCACAGCAAAGTTAAATTGGAAAGTTGGATCAAAATTGTCTTCATAGTGGGACAAGGCTGTTTGTGACTGGAGACTGGTGCCCAGTTGCATACTGCATGATCCCTTATTGTTTATATATATCATAAACAATATAGATGTCTTACATGCACATGCACACAGTCAAGCAAAAGAGCACATGTGAGCAAATCACAGGGATCTTGGGGTGCTTGAAGGCAGGACAGATTAATCATGTGGGTTAGGCAGCATACTGGACACTAGCTTTGATCAGTTCTGCCATACTTGCCAAGCTGGCTGGTTATCGTACAGGCATTTCATCACTAAGATGTGGTGCACTGGGACAACGAAGGCCATCAATTTAACTGGGACAACATGATCATCTTAGCTCAAGCCAACCACAGACATGCATGGGAATTGCTAGAGGTCTGGTTTTCAACCCGTAATGCAATCAACAAACATGCGGAATTAGACCCTATATACAAACCCATGCAGAACAGAACCAGAAATGACACAACCCAACTTAACATACTAGATCATACAAATACCAAGCGGAGTAGAATAACATTGCTTCATTGGAGGCTGCATTGAGGATGTTACCTAGGATGGTTACAAAATGTCTGTATGACAACCAGCCAGGTCAGCAGTCAAGCCAACCACCTCAGGCACAACTGGAGCTACAAATCTTTGCTAAACATCAGGTTACTGTGGTCAGGTGGCCAGCAGGAGTGCTCACAAGATGGGTCAAGAGCTGCAATCAAGCACGCTGGGAATTTTGGTCAAGCCAGTCTAAACTCACATCAATTAAAACTGCAGCCAAAACATGTGACCTGTGGTTTCTTAGAGTCTTCACAGTCTTAGAATCCCTACAATGTGGAAACAGACCCTTCAGCCCAACAAGTCCACACCGACCATCAGAGCAGCCCACCCAGACCCATTCCCCTATAATCCACCTAATCTACACATCCCTGGACAATGGGCAATTTAGCATGGCCAATCCACCTAGTGTGCACATCTTTGGACTGTGGGAGGAAACCCATGCAGACACGGGGAGAATGTGCAAACTCCGCAGACAGTCTCCCAAGGGTGGAATCGAACCCAGGCCCCTGGTGATGTGAGGCAGCAGTGCTAATCACCGAGCCTCACCCTACAAAAAGCAAGAATATGATATGGATGTCAAAAATCCATGCGGCGAGATCTACATGGAGAGCAAAGTTAGCAAATTCATTTGAATCACGGTAGTATTTGATTCAATCCAAAATTGAGAATTAGACTTAGGGTTAAATGTGAATTAAGTAAATTAAAATAAAGCTCAATAAAGTGAGTTAATACTGGTTAATTGAGATAAAGTAAGAAGTAAATGTTGCAACAAATGTATGTTATATTGAGTATTATACTGAGAGTTAAGTCGAGTACGGTTTGTTTAATAAATTCTGAGTCGATTCCCTGCCTTTGTCTGTCACACAAGGAAAGAATATGTACATAAAAGGTTTGAGTACTCCTTTTCAGGCAACACTACAGCTGGAGTATGATCAGCAGTCTGGTCATCTCACTGTAGGAAGGATGTGATTGGACTGGAGGGGTGCAGACAAATTCACCAGGATATTTCCTGAGATGGAGTATTTTAGCTGTGAGGAAAGGCCGGATAGGTTTAAGTTGTTTTCTTTAGAGGGTTTGAAGGAGACCTGATTGAGGCATAAAAGATTATAAAGGGCACAGACACAATGGACAGGAAGCAGCTGCTTCCCCTCAGTTGAAGGGGACATAATTTTAAGGTGAAGGGTAAGCGATTTAGAGGGGATTTGAGGAAACTGTTTTTCACCTACAGAGTGATGGGAATCTGGGAAGGTAGTTGAGGTGGGAAACCTCACGTGGATGAACACTTGAAAGGTCATATCATTCAAGGCATTGGGTAAAGTTCTGGAAAGTGGGACTGATATAGATTTGTTGGCACAGGCTTGATGGAGCTCTCCTGTGCTTTACGCCCAGTGGCTCTGTAACTATGGAACTATAAATTCAGTGGAAATAGCAGATGGAGTCCATTCCTTCTCCAAAGGTATGTCCTGTACTCAGAAACTTGTTGATACTTTCTTAAGCAACCTCAGCACAGAATCTATTTGTCGGCTTTTAGACTCAAAGGAAAAGCTTCAATTTATTTAGCACTTGATCAATTCCTCAGGCCATTCCAACCTCATAACCAGCAGTCATGTGATGTAAGAAGGCCCGCAAACAGCAATGTGATAATGACCAAAAACATTGGGCATAAATTCTTGGCCCGCATAGTGGGAAAATGGCACATCCTATTACTAAGCTAAGACTAGTCTGATTATGAGCATTCACACTCAGAGTTGGGAGTCCCTGATGCCTTCTCCACTGTTATATAATATCATGACTGCTCTGCTAAGTCAGCAATCCCATCTGTGCTGATAACCTTTCACTCCTCTCCTCGCGAATAACCTGACCAATAAAATGACAATTCAATGTTACATTAAAGTCAAATTAGGAAAAGATCATTGATTAAAATACTGAGCATATGACATTATCAAAGTACAGGAATTAAAGACAATGGTAAAGTTCAAAATAATGCAATTAACTTGACTGGATTAGATATTTGCTCATGGGATGGGACATCACTGGCTGAACCTGCACTTATTACACATCCATAATTATAGGGTCACAGAGTCATACAGCACGGAAACAGACGCTTTGGTCCAACCGGTCCATGCTGACCAGACATCCCAATCTAACCTAGTCCCATTAGCCAGCATTTGGCCCATACCCTTCTAAACCGTTCCTATCGTGTACCTATCAAAATACCTCTTAGGTGCTGTAATTGTGCCTGCCTCCACCACTTCCTCTGGCAGCTCATTCCACGCACACACCATCCTGTGTGAAAAATCTTTCCCTTCTCACATTAAACCTATGCCCTCTAATTTTGGATGTCCCTCCACCCTAGGAAAAGACCTTGACTATCCATGCTCATTATGATTTCATAAACATCGATAAGGGCCACCTCCAAAACTCCAGAGAAAAAGTCCCAGCCTATTCATTCTCTCTATATAACTCAAACCTTCAAGAGGTCAGGTAACAGCAGGCTGCCTTCTGAAACTACTGGAATCCATTTTGCATGGGTACAATGGTGTTAGAATTTTGACTCTTTGACTCTGAAGAAATAGCAACATATTTCCAAGTAGGATGGTAAGTAGCTTGAAGGGGAAACCTGCCGGCGGTGGTGTACCCATTTATGTGCTGTCCTTCCCCTTCTCGATGCGAGTGGTCATTGGTTGGGAAGATGTCATCTTGGTGAATTTCTGCAATGGATCTTGTAGATGATACACAATGCTGCTAATGAGCGTCAACAGTGGACAAAGTGGACATTTGTGAATGCAGTGACAATGACCCTAGCTTCTTGTCCTGAAATGGTGTCAGGCTCGAGTGTTGTTGCAGCTGCATCATTCTGGCAAGTGGAGAATATTCTATTACAGTCATGACTTGTGCCTTGCAGGTGATGGATAGGTTTTGGGAAGTCAGAAGATGAGTCACTCATTGCAGCATTCCTAGCCTCCGATTTGCTGTTGCAGCCTCCATATGTGGAGTCAGAGATTTACAGCATGGAAACAGACCCTTCGTTCCAACTCGCCCATGCCGACCAGATATCCTAAATAAATATAGTCCCATTTGCCAGAATTTGGTCAAGATTCCACTAAACCCTTCCCATTCATATCCCCATCCAGATGCTTTTTAAATGTCGTAAATGTACCAGCCTCCACCACTTCCTCTAGCAACTCATTCCATACATGCACCACCCTCTGCATGAAAATGTTGCCTCTTAGGTCCCTTTTAAATCTTTCCTCTCTTCACCTTAAACCTATGCCCTCTAGTTTTGGACTCACCCAACCCAGGGAAAAGTCCTTGTCTATTTACCCTATCCATGATTTTATAAACCTCTTTAAAAAGTCACCCCTCAGGCTCCAACACTCCAAGGAAAATAGCCCCAGTCTATTCAGCGTCTCCCTATAGCTCAAACCCTCCAACATCATTGTAAATCTTTTCTGAACCCTTTCAAGTTTCACAATGTTCTTCTGAGAGGAGGGAGACCAGAATTGTGTGCAGTATTCCAGAAGCAGCCTAACCAATGTCCTGTAGAGCCGCAACATGACCTCCCAACTCCTCTACTCAACACAATGCCCAATAAAGGCAAGCATACCAAACATCATCTTCACTATCCTATCGACCTGTGACTCCACTTTCAAGGAACAATGAACCCCACTCCAAGGTCTCTTTGTTCAGCAACACTCCCCAAGACCTTATCATTAAGTGTACAAGTCCTGCCCTGATTCATGTTTCCAAAATGCAGCACCTCACATTTAGCTAAACTAAACTCCATCTGCCACTCCTCAGAACTTTGGCCCACCTGAACAAGATCCCGTTGTACCCTAAGTTAACTTTCTTCGCTGTCTACTACACCTCCAATTTTGGTGTCATCTGCAACCTTACTAACCATACCTCCTATGTTTACATTCAAATCATTTCTTTACATGGCTAGCGAAGTTCAGTTCAGTTCAGTTCTTAGTCAATGGTAACCACCAGGGTGTTGATAGTGGGGAATAATATAAAGAAAGCTTAAATGTAATAATCGAATTCACTCGACACTTGTCTTTGACTTCTCTCAGTCCAAACTAGTCCAGCAAGCAGATAAAGACTTAAATCTCTCAGACCCCTTCAACACCACTGAAGCAGAGGTTAGATTGCACTCTGTCCTTCAGCTGTAGACAGCATCTAAAGAACAAGTCAGGTACCAGAAAATAATTAAACATTCAAACATGCCACAGATTTAAAAAAAACTTAAACTGCAAGCAACAAGCAGAATTAAGACACAATGTCTTGGAGAGACTTAGCATCCTTGGCAGCATCTGTGGAAAGAGAAACAGAGTTAACTTGAGTCCAACACAACACCTCCTGGAAGATGATTCTGAACGCATCAGATCAGATTCAAGACACTAACTCCTCTCTTTCCAAAGATGTTGCTAGACCTGACATTCTCCAGCAATTCATTTTTATTTCAGATCACCAGTATTTGCAATGTTTAATGAAGAATTAAGTAAAATTAAGACATTAAAATTCAATTACCTCTACTATAACAAAAACTCATTGACCACAGTAAAAGCAAAATTAACATCTCAATGTAACATCTGCCGACCAACATAAAGAGGTCCACAGTGGATGCCCTTAGCCCTGCACTCATCCCGAGAACACTGGATGACAAGAACACCTACAGACTCCTGCTTATTGACTACAGCTCCGCCTTCAACACCATTATCCCCTCCAGACTGATCTCAAAACTCCATGATCTTGGTCTCAGGTCCACCCTCTGTAATTGGATCCTCAGCTTTCTGACCCATAGACCACAATGAAGATAGATGACTGCACCCCCAGCACAATAACACTCAACACTGGAGTTCCCCAAGAATACATCCTCAGCCCCGTACTGTACTCCCTGTACACCCATGACTGTGTTGCCGAATTACAAATGAACGCCATCTACAAGTTCGCTGATGACACCACCATAGCAGGATAGGCATCTAACAATAAGTCAAAATACAGAAGGGAAATAGAGGACCTGGTGACCTCGTGCAAAGAGAACAACCTCTGTCTCTCAACGTCAGAAAAACTAAAGAACTTGACTTTAGAAAGAAAGGAGAACATGCCCCCATCTACATCAATGGAACAGAAGTTGAGAGGGTGGAAAGCGCCAAGTTCCTCTGAGTGACAATAACCAACAGCCTGTCCTGTACTGCCCACATAGACGCAACAGTCAAGAAGGCACAATGATGTCTCTTCTTCCTGAAGCAGCTCAGGAAATTTGGCACATCCACAAGGTCCCTCACCAACTTCTACAGATGCACCATTGAAAGCATACTGTCCAGCTGCATAACTGCCCAGGACCATAAGAAACTACAGGAGTCGGTGCTCGCAGACCATCATGGAGGCCAACCTTCCATCCATGGATTCCACTTACATGGCTTGCAGCCGTGGAATGGCTGCCAACATCATCAATGACCCATCACACCTTGGTAATAATCTCCTACGACTTCTTCCATCAGGCAGAAGATACAGATGCCCAACACACGTACAAGCAGGTTCAGGAACAGGTTCTTCCTGGCTGTTATTAGACTAACAAAAAAAAAAAAGGGGGAGCAGAGACAACCCTGGTAATTATAGACCAGTGAGCCTTACTTCGGTTGTGGGTAAAGTGTTGGAAAGGATTATAAGAGATAGGATTTATAATCATCTAGAAAGGAATAATTTGATTAGGGATAGTCAACACTGTTTTGTGAAGGGTAGGTTATGCCTCACAAACCTTATTGAGTTCTTTGAGAAGGTGCCCAAACTGGTGGATGAGGGTAACGCAGCTGATGTGGTGTATATGGATTTCAGTAAAGCATTCAAAAAGGTTCCCCACGGTAGGCTATTGCAGAAAACATGGAGGCACGGGATTGCGGGTGATTTAGTGGTTTGGATCAGAAATTGGCGAGCTGTAAGAAGACAGAGGGTGGTGGTTGATGGGAAATGTTCATCCTGGAGTTCAGTTACTAGTGGTGCACCGCAAGGATCTGTTTTGGGGCCACTGCTGTTTGTCATTTTTATAAATGACCTGGATGAGGGTGTAGAAGGATGGGTTAGTAAATTTGCGGATGACACTAAAGTCGGTGGAGATGTGGATAGTGCGGAAGGATGTTGCAGATTACAGAGGGACATGGATAAGCTGCAGAGCTGGGCTGAGAGGTGGCAAATGGAGTTTAATGCGGAAAAATGTGAGGGGATTCACTTTGGAAGGAGTAACAGGAATACGGAGTACTGGGCTAATGGTAAGATTCTTGGTTGTGTGGATGAGCAGAGAGAACTCTGTGTCCATGTGCATAGATCCCTGAAAGTTGCCACTCAGGTTGATAGGGTTGCTAAGAAGGTGTACGGTGTGTAGGTTTTATTGGTACAGGGATGGAGTTGAGTTTCGGAGCTTTGAGGTCATGTTGCAGCTATACAAAACTCTAGTGTGGCCGCACTTGGAGTATTGCGTGCCGTTCTGGTCGCCGCATAATAGGAAGGATGTGGGAGAATTGGAAAGGGTGCAGAGGAGATTTACCAGGATGTTGCCTGGTATGGAGGGAAGGTCTTATGAAGGAAGGCTGAGGGACTTGAGGCTGTTTTCGTCAGAGAGAAGAAGGTTAAGAGGTGACTCAATAGAAACATACAAGATGATCACAGGATTAGATAGGGTGGACAGTGACAGCCTTTTTCTTCAGATGGTGATAGCTAGCACAAGGGGACATAGCTTTAAATTGAAAGATGATAGAGATAGGACAGATGTCAGAGGGAGATTCTTTACTCAGAGTAGTAAAGGTGTGGAATGCCCTGCCTGCAACAGTAATAGACTTGCCAACTTCAAGGGCATTTAAATGGTCATTGGATAAACATATGGATGATAAGGGAATAGTGTGGGTTAGATGGGCTTCAGATTGGTTTCACAGGTCGGTGCAACAGAGGGCCGAAGGGCCTGTACTGCGCTGTAACGTTCTATGTTCTCCAGCCTCAAATAACGATTGATTTTGCTAACGCGATCTCGCCCAGCACACACCCTGTGCGATGTAACCTGTACATCTACCTCAGTCGTTATCATATGTACATCCAAGCTTACAATGATCTGTTCTTACTGCTCATAAACAAAAGCTTTTCACTGTGTTTCAGTACACATGACAATAAATCAATCAACTCTTGAAACAAATCTAGGGCTCAGAAAATCTGTCCAACTTCTCAGGTCAAATTTTACTCCATTTTCACAAATACACCCTGAACTTTAGCTCAGGTTTCTAAAATGTTTGCTAAATGTGTAAACTTAGATATTTTGAAATAGCATTCTCCTCCAAACATTGATCAACTTTTCATTTTTTTTTCCAGATTGACAAAATATCGAGTCAAAGGATTCAGGCACTCAAAACAATTACGTTTTATTTGCATATTAAATTATTTTCAAAACATCGAATAAAGTTCCATCTAACATTCAGTAATTTGTGTAGCCAAACAATATTCCAGCTGAGCCCATCACTTAGCCTTCTCGGATTTTGAAGTGCACGAACGCTCAGGGTTTTTTTTTAAAACATGCACCATGAGCAGCATACATGCTGGTTTCAAGCATTCTGAGAGAATCTGACGTACTTGCCTGATAAACAAAATGTATTCTACATACAAGCCTGGGTCTTCAGATTCAGCTAAACGAGAGACCGGGAAAGGCCTAACCTCCGGGAAAAGGTATCAATTCTGTGCAATCCAATCGCCGCCTAGACTCAACCAATCGACACCAGGCAATCACTTTATCATGTCACAACAGGTAATATTTTAGCTTTGAGAAGTTAATTACAATTAACTCAAGGCTTCGGCATATCACCAAGAGTAAACATCCGTCTAAGAACTGCAAACCACCATCCATTCGTCAATGTTGACAACACACACAGACAGACAGACAGAGAGAGCTTTATGACTTCAGCTCAACGGGCTCCATAACATACAAAATTATTCAGATGGGCCATATTAACGTGAAATAAAACAGAAACTCTTTTCAAACAGAATGCCTCCATTTGTAATGGGTCACATACACCTTACCCTCGCAAACAGCTGAGCGAAATCCGTAAGAAATGAGCAACCACCCCCACTGCTGTCAGAAGTTTGCCGGGGCTGTAAGCAGGCGCGCTACCGGCCGAGTCAGGAAGTCGTTGTCCCTTACTGTTTGTAATTGGCCAGCAGGCTCATGCCATCACACTCGGACTCGGCCGGCTCATGCTCGGTTTGGTCACGCGCGCACCTATCACTCAAGATCGGGGATGCGCGTGATGGCATAGGTCAACCTCACGCTCGGAGTGACGGTTGGTCTTTACCCCGCCCCGTTACGTTTGACATCGATCAGCAACGGCGTCATCGGTGTTCAGTTGTCTCCCAACATCCGAGTGGGGCTTGACAGATGACATCGTCAGTATGGCGGAATTGGATCTTTATTTTAGGCGAAAGAGCTCCTGCATTGTAGTCTTTCAGAGAATGCCAATTTCATTAACTTCACCCCGCTTGAGATGTGTTTTCTTCGCGACATCATCAGTGACTTTCAATTAATGCGGAATCGCCTCGCAGTTGTGTTGAATCCTTTCCAGTTGATTGAAGACCAGAGCTATTTTTACAAAGAGCGACCTGTTCCCAGTTCGCCGGAAAAATAAATCAGAAATTTATTATTAAAATGATTATCCTCATCCTGCCAGGCAATAAAGACCTACCCAGTCTAATCCTACTTTGAGAGATAGTAGGAACTGCAGATGCTGGAGAATCTGAGATGACAAATTGTGGAGCTGGATGAACACAACAGGCCAAGCAGCATCAGAGGAGCAGGAAAGCTGACGTTTCGGG
>JAHRHZ010000074.1:7092419-7116934 GCA_024137785.1 Ginglymostoma cirratum | reverse complement strand
TTGGATGAACACAACAGGCCAAGCAGCATCAGAGGAGCAGGAAAGCTGACGTTTCGGGGCTGGATCCTTCAGAAAATCTGAAGAAGGGTCCAGACCCGAAACGTCAGCTTTCCTGCTCCTCTGATGCTGCCTGGCCTGCTGTGTTCATCCAGCTCTACACCTTGTTATCTTTAGTTCTTGTTAGTAGCCCTGTAGATTATTAAGGATATTGCATTTATTTTATGATGTGGAGGTGCCGGTGTTGGACTGAGGTGGACAAGGTCAGAAATCACACAACACCAGGTTTTAGGCCAACGGATTTGTTTCAAAAGGCAGGCTTTCCGAGCCTCGCACCTTCTTCAGGCATTAGTGAGAGAGGTGGCACGAGACACAGAATTTATGTAAAAGATCAAAGGGTCATACCACTGATGAGGATGTATTAAACAAACCTAACATGCTGTTAAACCCTTAATCAGTTAGAAGGTTTTAATTGATTAATATGTATATATAAATCCCCAAATTCCTTTCAAATCACTGTCCTGAGAGAAATAAAGGTTTTATCAGTGTAAAGAAGAGTGACATTTCAGGTCAGACAATGCAAGTTAGGCATGAGGCCTTGCTTAGAATCTGTGTTTTGGTTTGGAGTCGGACTGGTTTTATTTTTAAAGTAGGCATTTATAAAATCCCATATTGACTGTCTATAAATTGTGTGTTTTTTGTAAATTGTGCGTGTGTGTGTGTGTGTGTGTGAGGGAGAGAGAGAGTGCATGTGTGCGTCCACACACACTCTTTCCACCCGGCAGTATGCGCGCACACACATGTGAATCTATGGGGTGAATTTGTATTTGCAGATACATTCTATTTTATTCAAAAAGCACACAATTTATAGACAGTCAATGTGGCATTTTATAAATTCCTACATTATAAATAAAACCAGTCTGACTCCAAACCAAAACACAAATAGATTTTAAACAAGACCTCACACCTAACATGCATTGCTCACTAAGATGTCACCTTTTCTTTACTCTGATAAAACTTTTAGTTCTCTCAGGACAGTGACTTGAAATGAATTTGGGATTTACATTTACAAATTAATCAATTAAAACCTCCTATTAAATATTTAATAGTTTGTTTAATACATCTTCATCGGTGGTGTGACCCTTTGATCGTTTTACTTATACATTCTGTGTCTAATACTACCTCTCTCACTAACACCTCTCTCTTTCCATCACACACACACTCTTCCCCCCCACCCCACCACACACACATATATACTCTCTCTCTCTCACACACATACACGTGTGAATCTATGGGGAAATGAAGGAGTGAGGCTTTGAAAGCTTGTGTTTTCAAATAAACCTTTTGGATTATAACCTACTGTTTTGTGATTTCTGACCTTGCATTTATTTTAGATAACATGAATGTTGTTACCTCTAACAACCATATCCAACTATGCAGCCAGTTCCAGAATCTCCCTCCCTTAGAATAAAAATAAACTTGCCTCCCTCTTGAATGCTTTCATGTCAATCTTGTCTTCAAGTTCTTGGAAATTGGTCTATATAATCAAGGGAATCTGGGCCCTTCCCACATTTATGCATCTGAAATAAATCTCATCTCAGCCTTCCCTTTTACAATTAAACCAACTCTGGGCTACTCTTTAAAAAAAATCTATCAAAACCTCTCCGTAAATCTCCTCTGTACCCTTTTGAGTGTGTTCGCATCCTGCCTGTACTGCAATGATGGTTTGTTTTTTGTTACTGAGGCAATTTGGGATTCATCTAACCATTTATGCCATGGATTCCGTTGCCCAATTTTTAAAAATTCCTTTAATGGAAAATGAGCATGGCTTGCAAGGCCAGCATTTGCTGTCCTTCCATTCTTGACACTGAGAAGGCCACCTTTTAATGCTGCAGTCTGATGGTTTGGTACACCAACAGATGTTACAAAGAGAATCCCAGGATTTTGATTCAGGGACAGTGAAGGAACAGCACCATAGTTCTAAGTCAGGCTGGTGTTTTGCTTGGAAGGGATTTTGCAGATCATGGTGTTCCCAGACATCTGCTGCCCCTGTGGGTTTAAGTTGAGGCAAGGAAGATGTTGCAGGAGGAGGTTTCACAAATTGCAGCGGGTCATCAGGAGTTAATGTTTAAGGTGGTGAATGAGGTGTCAATAAAGCAAGCTGTTGTCTCGGATGGTGTTGAGTTTCATGAGTATTGTTGGAGCCACACTCAGTCAGCCAGGTGGAGAATAATATAATTTTTATTTTTCTGTATTTTTTATTGTTAACTGAAATAGGGAAAGGACTATTTTTAAAAACAAGAACAATGTAAAAGATTGCTGTACTTTTTAAATCCAAGCTACCAGAACTTATTGTCAGTGCTGCTTACACTGTTGTTTGTTTAACCAGTGGGGAAAGATTTCTTACAGACAAACTGGCACCAGGTGTAAACAAAATGAGTTTTGGCTGGCAACAAGTAGCTGATTGGTCAGTGAAGTGGTAACCAGTTATTGATGACACGGTCCTTCTGCCTGCCAACAACAATATAATCGGCTCCCAGATAGCTGCACAGCTAAACAAGAAAAAACAAAGAATTTCAAGTCCTGCAAATCAGAAGCAAAAACAGAAATTGCTGGAAAAACTCAGCAGGTCTGGCAGCATCTGTGGAAAGAAAGCAGTGTCTACATTTTGGGTCCAATGACCTTTCTTCAGCTTGTGGATATGAATGGGATGACCCCAACCAATTGAACTTGCATAAAGGGAGTTAGTATCTGTCTTTCTAAAATACATAAAGTCTGAGGAAAACTGCTATATTTTCCCTCACTGGTTGCTGTAAACTCTAGCTTTTAACCAACACTTCATACATTGTGAAGTAGTCCATCTCTGGCTCCTGCAGACAAGTTAAAGTACCTAGTGAAGACACATTGAGCGGCAGCAAGATCTGGCAAGCCAAAAGGATCATGTCAGTGAACCCTGTGAACTGGAACCTTTGAGCGGTTTTCTCAGATTTTCCCCCCACCCGTCACACTTCTGTTTTTGACTATCTCTATACATGTGCAAAGAGTTTTGTAAGAAGGTTAGAGTTTTAACAAGCAAAGTTATATGTTAATGATTGGTAATTGTTACCTGTAGCTAGAATCTATTTATTTGTTAATAAGTAGTATTTCTTGTTAAGAACAGAAACCTGGTCCGTACTTTTTGTCAACCTCAGTCTAAAAAGACAGGTAATTTGGGGAATTTTATGTCGGGTAGTATTTTTTACTTAACTCAAGGATCTTGGTGCCACTCTGTTTCAAAGTAATGACTTTGAGCTTGGAAAACAACATTGCTGGAAACATGCACCACTTCTGTTTTCCAAGTTGCAATGCTCTTCTGGTATTTCAGCTATACAACAGTGTCTGCCTTCAATCTAAGTCTTTAGTCTAAAAAGGAAAAAGAAATGGTGCTGTGCCAAGTCCGAATACTATTATGGACCAGACCAATCCCCCTCAAAATATGTCCCCAGCTCTTATCTTATTTCAAGGCAAAAGGCACAGCGTTCCAGATGTGATTTGATTGTTCCACGACTAGACTTTAAGCAAAACACACTCTATTCTTACAACTCAGTTAAAACACAAACAAAAAAGAATTGGCAGAGCTTTAACTCCGTTAAAATCATTAATAAAATAACATATTACTTAACTGTTAATCAGCAACCGTTCCAATATAGCAGCTTCCCATAAAGACACCCTTAGCAAAAGCAAATTCAGCAAAACAGTGTTATTCTCACATGCTATCACCAGTCCAGAGATAGGAGCACTGAAAGAAACGATCTAACAACAGAGACAGAACATAGACTTTGCTGCAGTAGAGAGAGAGAGAGAGAGAGAGCTGTGTCTTTCAGCTTCAGCAGCCAGCCGCAATTTTAACTAAAAGCAAAACTAAAATCTTTGGTCTGTGCAAGCCTGACTCACTCCCTCATGCTTCTTTTGTATAAATTTTAAAAATACTGAGGGAGCTCAAAGGTGTTTAATCATTGCTTCTGAAGCACACATTCCACCACCGCCAGCAACAGCTCTCTGCAAGACAAAGAGCACAAATCCCCTTTAAGGGCATAGTACCATCAAAACACTGCACTTTAGGAAGTATGTGTAGAGAGAGTGTAAAAAAGGTTTACAATGGATGTTTTCATGATGACAAATTCGTGTGGGATTGTTATTATGGAATTATACAGCATGGAAACAGATCCTTCAGTCCAACTGCACCGTGCCAACCAGATATCCTAAACTGATCTAATCCCATTTGCCAGCATTTGGCCCATAACCCTCTAAATCCTTTCTATTCATGTAACCAACTAGATGCCTTTTACATTTTGTAATTTCACCTACCTCCAGCTCCTCTAGCAGTTCATTCCATACACGTACCACCCTCTGTTTGAAAAAAGTGCCCATCAGGTCCTTTCTAAGTCTTTCCCCTTTCACCTTAAATCTATGCCCTCGAGTTTTGGACTCCCCTGCCCTGGGAAAAAGACTTTTATAAACATCTATAAGGTCAACCCTTCCATGATGCTCTAGGGGAAAAAAAAATCCCCAGCCTATTCAGCCTTTCCTTAGAGCTCAAAACCTCCAAACCTGGCAACATTCTTGTAAATCTTTTCTGAATCCGTTCAAAGGTTAACAACATCTTTCCTGTAGCAGGGAGACCAGAATTGATCATAACATTCTAAAAGTGGCCTCACCAATGTCCTGTGTAGCTGCAACATGATATCTAATATCCTGAATGCAATGCACTGACCAATGAAGGCAAGCATGCCAAATGCCTACTTCACCACCCTGTCTACCTGCAACTCCATCTTTGAAGAAGAAAATGCTGACAGGTAATCTGATTGAAGTATTTGAAATTCAGAACTCTGGACAGACTAAACAGGGAAAGGTTGATTCTACTTATGGAAGGATTGAGAATGAGAGAAGATAGATTTAAAGCAATTCAGAAAGGAAGCAAAAATGAAATAAGGAATATCTTTTCCGTGCAGCCTGAGGTGTGTGTCTGGAATGCACTGCTAGAGATGGAATGGAGATGGATTCAATCTCATCGTTCATAAGAGAAGTAAATAGTTATTTGAAAAGGAACGATGCTCAGGGTTGTGGAGAGAATGCACGATAATAGTACTCATTCAGCGAGCTAGTGAAATCATTACTTTGAGGCAGAGTGATACCAAAATCTTTGAGTTAAGGAAAATCTGCCTAACAACAGCCTTCTGATTGGTTGAGCTGTAGTTTGTTAAAAGATGTTAAATTGATGCCAGTCAGAAATATTGAGAGCTTGCAAACTGAAAACATTTCCATCTTCCCACTCCCTCTCACATGAAAAGACATAAAAATACTACAAAAGCTCAAAAGAAAGATTGTAACAAGGAAAAACCTGGATCCATTGGATTAACTATCAAAGTGAAGAACAACCATTACTTTATAATGCGTCAGCGTTGGAATCAGAAGGAACTGTGGGAACTGTGATGGACTGTTTAACCCACCCTTGACACCTGGAGTTTTGATCTTCCAAATTTTGTTTCCCCTGTCAATATTGTTTCCACTCATTATATTTGTATCAAACATTATGTTCTCATTGCCCCAGTTGTTAAGGGGGAATATGCAGTTGATTTTAGTACTGTACTAGACAAATCAGTTTCCCAACAGGATTCTGGCTGGATAGACCATTACGTTTTACCAAAGTGATCTTGTACTAAAACATAAGCATGCAATGTTACAGTCCTTGTTTTAATAATAAAACAAAACAAAGGAAATGAAGTTAAGGGACTTAAAACACTCTATTCCTTTGTCACAGCTAACAATTACTGTTGCAATTTCAAAAGCTCTCAGTACTGCACTTCTGTTAAGACCCAGTTTAGCACAGTTCTGAGAGAGAGATGTTTCTGTTTGTTTTATTTGATGGGTTTGAAGTGATTAAAATTTCAACTGATCTAGTGGTACACTTTCTTAATTATTAATGTGGTCCAACTTAGTTTTGTTCCAGTCCTATACTATCTACCATGCAGCTTAACTTCCTTACTGCTTTTCTATTAAACTTAAAAAAACTTGACTTCACATCTCTTCCACTGACTGTAACCCACACTTCAGTTTTGTATAAGTAATAATTGCTTTTTCCAGGATAATTTCATTATTGGTGAGTTCTTCCCAGTGACATCATATCAGTGCTGAGAGTGAACCAATGACTTACACAAATTCAGTATAACCAGTTTATTCTAGTGCTTTATTCCCCTTATTAATAAATCCTTGGACACTGCATGCTTTATTAACTGTGCTGTCAACCTGTCACCCAAATAATCGATCAGATTGGCCAGCAATTCCCTTATAAAGGACTTCCTCCCTTGAGATGGGTAGAAAGCCCACCTCATGGTATTAACACTCTATTGAGTGTTAACTGGCTACAGAACAGCCACCAAAAGCAGGGGTGTGTTGTCCGCCAACTTTTTTTAGGTTGTAGGGCTGAAAATCCTGTGAACCAAAAAATTTTGTGAAAAGATACAAAAACCATCAGTCCTGTAAATGTTCCAGTGGTTCTATGGATCTTGAACAGTTCTCAAAATCTGCTTAGATATATATGACATCAGATTTATGTGTCTCATTTATTAAAAATCGCCATATTCTAATATTGGGAAAATAGTGGAAATGAAGGTGCAATTGATCTCCGCTTTCTGTAGCTAGATACTCAGAGTGGGTAGCTCCAAGGTCTGATCCTCCACTCTCAATGTGAGGTTCACAAGCTATTTTATTCTAACATGATCCAAAATGGCAGAGAATCAGGTCTCAACTTAAGGAATTAAATATGAAGATATATGGCACATTTATAACCTATGAAAATCAGCTTTTATTTTATCACTGCATTTCTACAATAAATGTTCAAATTCTTGTCTCCATATAATTCTTAACAAGAGGATTGTCATAACTCAGTATTGATAATTTTCTTGCAACTTTGACTTACAGTCATATCCTGTTTGAGCACAAATAGTAAAAGAAATGCTGAATTAGTCATATAACATTTCTCATGATGTATGTAATATAATCATTAAAATAAATTGTGTACACATTTCAAATTTCAAAGACCCCAATCTTCTAACAACTTTGAATTCTCCATCTCCTGTCAACTCTGACATATTCGAAAAGTAAATAGCAAGTAAAATCTAAAGGGATGAAATCTTACACGTTTAATCGTTAATTTTCAGCGCTAGAATGTTGTTTTCTCCAGTTATTAACATTTATCATTTCACTAAAGGATACATAGATTGAAGTGGACATAGCTTAACTTTTCATATATACTATGGAAATAAAGCAATGTTTTTCAATGGTGAGCTGGTCAGCAAGGTGCCATTTCTCAAAGCTGATGGTGGACCACAACTTTGGGTTTCTGCATTAATATATATCAGCACTGGAATGAAGTTGCCATCACACATGTAGATAAATAACAGTGAACATTATAATGACTATACTTTGAGAGCAAGAAATGAACCAGTACAAAATTATTTTTCATGATGAAAAAGTGATCAGTGCTGTGTTAATCCAATCTTATTGTGTTTTGTGCCCTCTGTATGAAAGTGAGAGCACAGGGAAAATAATACACAAGACATGAGTAGAATTCAAAATGTCTATTATTCATTGTTTCTCGAGTACAGGAAGCGATGTTGGAGTGGACTTTAAATCTTAAAACAATGGGATTGTTAATTACACTTGACAATAAATATAAGATACCCGTTTATAGCCACTGAAAACACCAACTTCAATCTTTATTGAATGTCATTGTGTACTTTTCCTTTGTACCTTTGGAAATTGAATTGTTCACCTCTCGTTGTCCTATAAAAATTGTAAATGACTCACTTTTATTTCACATGTTTATCTTCTTATATGCATTTAACTTTTATTCCTTTTTCATGCAGAGATAAACAGCAGAAACAAAATGGAGGAAAATAATTTCATATCTTTTGGAACTGGATGGCAAGAACATAGTTTAATTGCCTATACTTTGGTACAATTGGGAGGACCTCTGGATTTTGTTGGCACTGATAGGTGGTTCAGGGTTATAGTGTTTCTGAAAAGTAGTCATGAGTTTGAAGAATTGAAGTGGAGGTCCTAGATTTTAGCAATCAAACAGTTCAACATGGGTAACTGTGAGAAAGACAACTCAGATATTTTCTTAAAGGTGAAAGACGAGAAGCTATGGGGGAATAAATAGAGGTGTCCACACATATCAATCACTAAAGGCCACTCCACAGGTACAAAAAGTAATCAAAGTGATCAGTCTTGGAAGATTGTGCTTTCTAAGAGGTTGGAGTTCAAATGTGATGCTCCTATACCCAGGGAGTTTTGGAATGTAATAAACAATGAATCAACTATCTGTGCTGCTACTTCCCTCGGATGTTGGCTATCAGGCCCTGGGGGCTTGTTGGCCTTTAATCCCAATAGTTTGCTCAGTACTTTTTCCCCAGTGATGATGCTTGTTTTAGGTTTCTCTCTTCCTGTAGCCTCTGCATTACCTGTTACTATTGGTTTAGTACCAGAGTCGTCCACTATGAAAAATGGAGCAACATATTGATTTAGTACTGCCATTTCTGTGTTCCCCATACTAACTCCCTAGTCTCATGCTCCAAAGGATCGACATTCACTTTAGCTCTTCCCCTATACTCATCAAAGATTTTGCCATTTTTTTTTAATATTTTGCACTGGTTTTCTTTCATAGTTTACCTTAACTTTTTATTATTTTGTAGTAACTGTTTGTTGATCTCTAAAAGTTTTCCAATCTTCCAGCCTAATGCTGGCCCTTGCAATATGGTATGCCTTAAAGATTTTGTCTTTATATTATCTTTAATTTCCTTGCTTAACCATGGATTATTTTCCACTCTTAGAATCATTCTTCCTTTCAGAATATATTTTAGTTGGGAACAACTGAGTATTTACTTAAACATCTGCCACTGCTTATCAACTGTTGTACCTTTCAGTCTTCCTGTCCAGTCCAATAAGTCCAGATCTGTCCCTCATGTCAACATAATTATCTTTGTTTAACTCCAGAATGCTAGTGTGGGACTCTGATTTCCTGGCATCCAACTGATTTTAAAATTGATCACTTTTCCTTAGAAGATCCTTTACCATGAGATCATTAATTAATCCCACTTCATCACACAATACCAAATCCACAATAGCCTGCTGTCTGGCTGATTCCCCAAATGCTGCTCCAAGAAGCAATTTCTAATATATTTAATCAACCATCACTCAAGGCTACCCATTACAATTTCATTAATCCAGTCTACATGCATATTAAAATCACCAATGATTACTGCTGTATCTTTCTTAGTCGCCCCCAGAATTTCCTGGGTTATACTGTGCCCCACTGCAGGACTACTTTTTGGGGACCTATAGAATACTCCTACCAGGGACTACTTTCCCTTGCTATTTCTTATTTCTGCCCAGACTGATTCTACACCTTGATCTCCAGTGCTGGTATCATTTCTCACTACAGCACTGATCTCTTCCTTTACTAATAAAGCTACACCACCTTCTTTTTCTTCCTGCCTATCCTTCCAAACACTGGATACCCTCGTATATTGAATTCCTAAACCTAGTTTCCCTGCAATCATGTCTTGGAAATTGCCACCAAACCATACCCATTTGTCACTATTTACTCTGCTAACTCATGAATTTTATTCCAAAAGTTTCATGGATTCAGATACAAACCTTTAAGTTTGTTCCATCATCAAATTTCCTGACTCTGCTACGTTTCCTTGGTGTGATATGTCTTTCAGACATTTTGTCCCTTCCTTATATTTTCTGGCAACAATCAAAATCATCACTAACTTGCAGCCCCACCTTCTCCTTTAACTTCAATTTTCTAATTTTCCATGCAACTCAACTTTATCCCCCTCGCTTCACCCCTGCACACTATTTAGTTCAAAGCCCTATTTAAGCAATTTGCCAGGACTGTAGTCCCAGCATTATTCAGATGCAACCCATCTCGAAGAACTTCCCCCTTCCTTAGTACTGGCGCCAGTGATCCATGAATTCAAACTAATTTCTCCCACACCAGTCTTTGAGCCAGGCATCTTTAATCAAATCAAAGGCTTTAATTAATTGTGTTAATTATAATGGAGTAGAAAACAAGAAAGTATTAACTTAAAATATAAAGCTAAGCTATTTAGGAGTGTAAGGTTTGTAAGAATATAGGTACAGGAGTAGGCCATTCATCCCCACAGTCTCTTCATCCATATAACGCAATCATGGCTGATCCGTGGCATAACTCCATATACCTGTTTTTGGCTCATATTCCTTAATACCTCTGCTTAACAAAAATTAAACCACCTCAGATATACAATTAACAACTGATCTACCACTAACTGCTGTTTCTGGCAGAGAGATGCAATCTTCTATCCGCCTTTGTGTGAAAGAGTGCTTCCAAACATCTCTCCTGAATGGTCTGGCCCACATTTTTAGACTATACCCTCTAGTTCTAGAATCTCTCTCCAGTGGAAACAATTTATTTTTTCAACTCTATCGTCTCATGTTATTATCTTGAAGATTTTGATCAGATTACCCCTCAACCTTCTATGTTCTAGGGAAAACAAGGTTAATTTGTATAATCTCTCCACATAACTTAACCTCTAAATGCTAGGTATCATTCTTGTAAACCTACATTGTATTCTCT
Source organism: Ginglymostoma cirratum (assembly GCA_024137785.1). NCBI lineage: Eukaryota > Metazoa > Chordata > Chondrichthyes > Orectolobiformes > Ginglymostomatidae > Ginglymostoma > Ginglymostoma cirratum. Next base: position 7,106,274 of record JAHRHZ010000074.1, on the reverse strand, counting down.
CCAAGGCTATATATCCTTCCTGAGGTGAATTTCTTTTGAACCCAATTTCTATGAATTTGCACTTCCAGCACTAATTTGTTCACTTGAGACTTTGACTGTTCAAACTAGTGATGCAACTCTGGAAACATTTGCTAAGTTATAACGGCATATCTTAACAAAGTTAAGTGGTGACTTTACAGGCCAAACACAGACCATTTCTTTGCGCACAAATGACTAGTGCTGTGGTGTGCTACTCTCTGATCTTCAGCTTCAAACTTGATACACAAATTACTGAAACTAGCCACTGAAACCTGATGCTTATTGATGATCCCAGCTGAAGTTATTACTGGAAACGTCAGACCCCAGATGAAATTTACCTTGATAGTCATACTTTGTTTTTGAGGTGTTACAAAATGGTCCTTCGCAGAATCCCTATGGTCTGGAAGTCCACACCAACCCTCCAAAAACAACTCTACCACCTACCCTCCCAGTAACCCTAATCCATCTATCCTGCACATCCATGGGCACTGTGGGTAATTTAGCACAGCCAATTCAAATAACCTTTAAGTCTTTGGACTGTGTGAGGAATCTCATGCAGACATGGGAAGAATGTGAAAGTTCCACACAGACATCACCTGAGCATGGAATCAAGCCCAAGACCCTGGCACTGTGAGGGAGAAATGCTAACCACTGAACCACCATCCCACAGCACTGAAAAACACTTTTCACTGAAAAATAAACACTCACTGCTACAGAGATAACAAGCATGGGGCTGGATGAACACAGCAGGTCAAGCAGCATCATAGGAGCAGGAAAACTTGACGTTTCGGGCCTAAACCCTTCATCAGAAATGGGGGAGGGGAAGAGGGTTCTGAAATAAATAGGGAGAGAGGGGGAGGCGGATAGAAGATGGATAGAGGAGAGTATAGGTGGAGAGGAGGCAGACAAGTCGAAGAGGCGGGGATGGAGCCAGTAAAGGTGAGTGTAGGTAGGGGGGTAGGGAGGAGATAGGTCAGTCCAGGGAGGACGGACAGGTCAAGGGGGCGGGATGATGTTAGTAGATAGGAGATGGGGGTGTGGCTTGAGGTGAGAGGAAAAACAGGTTAGGGAGGTGGAGATGAGCTGGGCTGGTTTTGGGATGCGGTTGGGGGAGGGGAGATTTTGAAACTTGTGAAATCCACATTGATGCCATTGGGCTGCAGGGTTCCCAGGCTGAATATGATTTGCTGTTCCTGCAGCCTTCGGGTGGCATCACTGTGGCATTGCAGGAGGCCAAGGATGGACATGTCATCTGAGGAATGGGAGGGGGAGTTGAAATGGTTCGCGACTGGGAGGTGCAGTTGTTTGTTGCGAACTGAGCGCAGGTGTTCTGCAAAGCGGTCCCCAAGCCTCCGCTTGGTTTCCCCGATGTAGAGGAAGCCACAACGGGTACAGCGGATGCAGTATACCACATTGGCAGATGTGCAGGTGAACCTCTGCCTGATGTGGAATGTCTTCTTGGGGCCTGGGATTGGGGTGAGGGAGGAGGTGTGGGGGCAGGTGTAGCACTTCCTGCGGTTACAAGGAAAAGTGCCGGGTGTGGTGGGGCTGGAGGGGAGTGTGGCGCGGACAAGGGAGTCGCGGAGGGAGTGGTCCCTCCGGAAGGCAGATAAGGGTGGGGAGGGAAAGATGTCTTTGGTGGTGGGGTCTGACTGTAGATGGCGGAAGTGTCGGAGGATGATGCGTTGGATCCGGAGGTTGGTGGGGTGGTATGTGAGGACGAGGGGGATTCTTTTTTGATTATTGTTGCGGGGACGGGGCGTGAGGGATGTGTTCCGGGAAATGCGGGAGACACGGTCGAGGGCGTTCTCGACCACTGTAGGGGGGAAGTTGCGGTCCTTGAAGAATGAGGACATTTGAGATGTGCGGGATTGGAAAGTCTCATCCTGGGAACAGATGCGGCGGAGGCGAAGGAATTGGGAATAGGGGATGGCATTTTTGCAGGAGGGTGGGTGGGAGGAGGTGTATTCCAGGTAGCTGTGGGAGTCAGTGGGCTTGAAATGGACATCTGTCTCTAGGTGGTTGCCCGAGATGGAGACAGAGAGGTCCAGGAAGGAGAGAGAAGTGTTAGATGGACTGACCTATCTCCTCCCTACCCCCCTACCTACACTCACCTTTACTGGTTCCATCCCCGCCTCTTCGACTTGTCTGCCTCCTCTCCACCTATCCTCTCCTCTATCCATTCTCTATCCGCCTCCCCCTCTCTCCCTATTTATTTCAGAACCCTCTTCCCCTCCCCCATTTCTGATGAAGGGTTTAGGCCCGAAACGTCAAGTTTTCCTGCTCCTATGATGCTGCTTGACCTGCTGTGTTCATCCAGCCCCATGCTTGTTATCTCGGATTCTCCAGCATCTGCAGTACCTTTTATCACTCACTGCTACAGATTCAGGTTTAACAATTGATTACGTAAAAGAAATAAACACAAACTCTTTACACATAAAACAAACTTAAAGACTTCAAAACACATGGTAAAATACCATCCCACTAATTCCAACAACATACATTTACAGGAGTCACACCAAAGAGAATTTACTTCTCTTTCACATCTATAGGGATGGATTTAACCTTGGCTTGAATTCCCCCTTTGTAATGTTTTATTCAGAAAAAATAATCACTTACATCATTAAATGTATTTAAAGTTAACTTTTGTGACAATGTGCGGCTAGTTTTTTAAGCAGTTTCACTCTTCTACACATTTGTCACTGAAATGATATTGATTGAACGTATAAGGGTATCTGACAATCTCACATAGAAACATAGAAAACAGAAGCAGAAATAGGCCATTCGGCTCTTCAGACATGTTCCACCATTTATTATGATCATGGCTAATCATTCAACTCAATACACTGTTCTTGCTTTTCCCCAATATCCTTTGATGCTTTTAGCCCCAATGACACATCCAAATGCTTCTTGAAATCATACAATGTTTTGGCCTCCACTGTCTTCTGTAGTCATGAATTCCAAAGGTTCACCACTCTCTAGATGAAGAAATTTCTCCTCATCTCAGTCCTAAATGGTTTACCGAATATCATTAGATTGTGACCCCTGGTTCTGGACTCCCCTGCCATCAAGAACATCTTCTCTTCACTGACTCTGTCTTGTTCTGTTGGAATTTTATAGGTGTCTATGCGATCCCCAATCATTCTTCTGAACACAAGCAAACATAATGCTAACTGATTCAACATCTCCTCATATGTCAGTCCTTTCACCCGAGGATTCAGTCTGGTAAACCTTCATTGGACTCCTTCCGTATCAAGAATATCCTGTCTAAGATAATGAGACCAAAACCACACACAATAATCCAAGTGTGGCCTTACTGAGGCCCTGTACAATTGCAGCAAGACATCTTTGCTCCTGTACTCAGATCTCTTGCTATGAAGTTCAATATACCATTTGCCTTCTAAAATACATGCATGCTTACCTCCAGTAACTGGTCTACAAGAACACCCAGGTTATGTTAGCAACTCGCCAATCCGTAGTAACGTTTCCAGAGTCTTTCGGAGATTGGAAGATGACCACCAATGCATCTACTATTCCTTGGGCCACTTCTTTAAGTCATCTGTGATGTAGGTTATTAGGCACTGAGGATTTATCGACCTTTAATCCCATCAATTTCTCCAACACCATTTCCCTACTAATACTGACCTTCATCGGTTGATCCCTCGAATTCAACACTGCGTTGCCCAACATTTCTTGTATGTTATTTATGGTTCTCCTCTATAAACACAAAACCAATCTATGTATTTAGGTTGTCAGCTATTTTTCCCCATTATAAATTCCCCTGTTTCTGACTGTAAGGAACCTATATTTGTCTTCACCAAACTTGTTCTCTTCACATACCAATAGAAAATTTAAAACCAGTTTTAATGTGCCCTACAAGTTTACCCTCGTGATGTATTTTCACTTTCTTAATCAATCCCTTTGTCCTCCTTTGTTAAATTCTAAACTGCATCCAATCCTCAGGTCTTTTCTTTTCCCGGTCAATTTGTATGTCTTCTCCTCGGATCCAATACTATGTTTAATTTCCCTTGTAAGCCATGGTTTGGCCAACTTACCCATTGTGGTTTTTCACCAGACAGAAATGAACAATTGGTGCAGTTCACCCATGTCCACTTTGAATATATACCATTGTATTTCCACCATTATTCTGAAAGCAACATTCCCTAATCTAACATAGCAAACTTGCACCTCGTATCATTATAGTTTCCTCTATTTAGATTCAGGACATAGTTGCAGAATCAACTGTGTCATTCTCTATTTTGATGAGGGATTCTATCACATATGGTTGGTTTTCCTCAAGGGGCCTTGCACAATTAGATTGTCAATTATTCCTTTCTCATTACACATCACCCAATCCATGTTGGCCTGTTCTCTAGTTCTTTCCTCAATGTATTGGTCTAGATAAACATCCCTTATAGAATTCAGGAATTCCTCTGTCCTGATGTTGTTACTAATTTGATTCGCCCAAACTATATGAAGATTAAAGTCACCCATAATTACAAATGTTCCCTTATTGTGTGTGTCTGAAATTTATTGTTTAATGCCATTCCCAACATGACTCCTACAGTTTGGGAATCTATACATAACCCTGGCTAATTTTTTTTTGCACTTTAGTGTTTTTCTGTGTTTCTAGCAGCACAGATTCCACATCATCAGAGCTAATATCCATCCTTACTACTGAGTCAATTTCCTCATTAACCAAAGATGCAACTCCATTGCTTTTTCCTTTTGGTATGTTGTTCTTAAATACTGGATGTGCCTGAATTTTCAGTTCTCATTCCTTGTCACCTTACAGCCATGTTGCCATAATCCTGACTGTATCATACCTGTTTTCATCTCTTTCAAAGTCTTAAGACTTGTCTTTTTAACCTTTACTGTTGCATTCCCATTATTTTTCACTGTGGCCCTGTTTGGTCCCAAACCTTGATTTCTCTGCCTATCACTTTCTTTATTTCATTTTCTATCTTTTGTTCATGATTCTCTTTCTTCTGACTCTTTACATATGTTCCTGCCCCTTTGTGGGAGTAGTATTGGGACAATGTCAATGGACTAGTGATCTGAAGGTCCAAGCTAATGCACCAGGGGCACAGGTTACAATTGCACCGTAATAGCTGATTGTCTTCAAATTTAATTACTAAAAACTGGAATTGCAATCTGGTCTTAATAAAGGTGACTTATGAAAATATCATCAATTGTAAAAACCCATCGAGTTCACAAACATCTTCTGGGGAGGAAGATCTGCCATCCTTACCTAGTCTGGCCTACATGTGGCTCTAGACCAGAGCAAAGTGATTGATGCTTAACTGTCATCTACATCTGGCAAGTTCAATGGCAAATAGAGGTGGGGAAATATGCTGGCCTCACAAGTAGTGGCAATAATAAAAAAAACAGGATAGAGGTCCAGAATCTCCAAATCCATTGTGGACTTCCTCTTGTTGTACTTTGTACCATTATTGCCATCCACGTTCCCCAAAATGAGGTGACAATAGTTGGAGTTGAACATTTTGATTTTAAAGGGAATATTTACCTTGTTATTATGGAAAACAATAGTGGTCACCAACATCAATAGCTCAATTCCTGAAAAACGTCTTTTTCCATCCAGATAATGAGCTACAGTATTTGTAAATGGGGAAATATTTAGGGATATGTAGAGATTAGATTTAAGGAATAAATAGATGAGCTTGAGGTGTGCTGTAATGTCTCAGTGGTCATGTGGGAGACACCCTGCCAGAAGGTGAGTGGTTAAGGATAGATGTTTCAATTGCAAGAGTCTAATTTATATAATGTAAATAAATGTGGTTTAAAGAAAATCCTTCAGGTTTGGCCTGAGCTTATCATGGCAGACAAACTATGTCCCAGGTATATTCACTCTGAATTCATGATCAAATTTATCCTCTTCTTTTATCCTTTTTTTTATTTTAATGAATAAAATTAATAAAACTGCTTAGTTGCCAAATAAAACCTCGAATTTGTCAATCAAACCAACAAAATTTAAAAGATTTCATTAACTTTACAATTAAGGGTCTGATACCTTCAATAGCAATAAATATCCATATTCCCATTTTTTTACCTTTTTCAGTTGACCTTTCTTAAAGCTGTACCTGAAAAATTATTGTGATGTTATTCACTTTGCTGCAAGAAAATAGTTCAGAAATTAATTTATTTACGTACTGTTAAACGTCTTAACTGTGCTCCTCAGCCTAGTTTTTCAAATGGAAACAAAACTTTTTGTCCCTTCCCTTAAGGAATCAAATTTATTTTGGTTATCCAGTAATCAGACTCTTTTCACAAATCCTGGATTCAGATTTTGCCCATAAGCTGCTCGTGGGCTTTTACAGCTTCCGCTGTTTATTTAAATGCTTCTTTGCTCTATTCCTGAATTTAAGAGGCATTTTGAAATGTTGTGCTCTGGTGGTATCTGAAGACATTTTCTGTTCAATGTTTCCCTCACAGCAGCTATGCAGTTCTGTGGCTTTTACAGCTCCTTTCTGCAAATGCTTGAAATTTACATTTTGAAATTCTTCAATTTTCCACAGGATATCAGGTCTGTTTCTTGATCTTCACTCCTTTTCAAGATAGGGAATCCTGTGGCTTCCACCATCTTTTATCATGTTGTTTGATGCCACACTATGAGTTTGCATTCAGACTGTTAAGTAAAAGGCAAAGTCACAAACTATCTTCAGGCTTAGACTTCAAAACAACAATATTTATAATCATACATTAAAACTGAATACTGTGATACATGGTAATCATAGATATACCAGGTTCTGACTTAGAAATTCATTCAGAAAAGACTAATTGATTTTCTTTGTGTATTCATGTCCATGTGCTCTTGTGAGATAGTTCAAACTCAGCCCACACTGTTCTATTTATGCTTAGTGATGTGTAGCTCTGTGACAAAAGTGTAAGGTTCTTCCAGGACCCAGGAGCAATATGGCAGTTCACTGACCTGAAACATTAATGCTACGTTTCTCTCAGCAGGTGTTTACAAGATCTGCTGAATATAGCCAGCGTTTTAATTGCTTGATTTCAGGAAACTGAGTGGAGGGCACACCCCTGTATGCAATCGGTGATGCTGATAGTCAATAGTGTCAAGTTCCTAGAAGTGATGATCACCAAAAATCTGTTCTGATCCACCCACGATGAAAGAAAGCACAACAACATCTCTACTTCCTCAAAAGGCTAAGGAAATTCAGAATGTCCACAAGGACTCTCATCGATTTTTATAGATGCATCATAGAAAGCATCCTATCTGGATGCATCACAGCATGGTTTGGCAACTACTCTTCCCAAGACCTCAAAAAACGACAGCCCAATTCATCACACAAACCAGACTTCCATCTGTTGACTTCATCTATATTTCTTGCTGCTTTGGGAAAGCAACCAATGTCAACAATGATCCCTTCCACCACGGTTATACCCTCTTCCACCATCTTCCATTGGGTACGAATAGATTCAAGAACAGCTTCTTTCCAGCTGGTATCAGACTTTTGAATGGCCTCTCAAATGTTACTTCTGGTCTCTCTCTACATCTTCTCTGCCGCTGAAACACTGTTTTCTGCGCTCTGTTCTGCTACCCTGATGCACTTTGTATGGTACGATCTGCTTGCAGAGCACGCAAAACAATACTTTTCTCTGTATCTCGGTACATATGACAACAATCAATCAATAATCAAGCAATGTCTCTCTAATTTTGCAAACTGTAATTTTCTGTTCTTCATAATGATTCAAACTATAATATTGTGCCCTTTGTGATGCTGGACTCCACAACCATACAGTTAAAAATAATCTGTGTAAAGTTGCAGACCGTTGGGCTTCCTCCCAGACAGAAAAAAATGTAAATAAACAGTAAAACTTGGAAACAAATATATAGGTTACACTGGAGATCCATTTTTGGCATCTAAGTATGCATCAAGTTTTACTGGTTTTTAATATTGCAAACTATAAAATTGAGTTCCGCATACTGTTATGGAATCATGTAAGGTAGTCATTGGGCCCACTGAGTTAATGTCTACGCTGTGTCAGGCAGTTTAGTTGACCCTTCTCATGGCCAATCAATTTCCTTCTGAAATTGTTGTCTCTGCTTGCACTGCCTGCTGAGAGATCCTGACCATTACCTAATGAATGGTCCTCATATTTCCCCTCTTCTCTTTATCTCAAATCCTGGAATTTGTGTTTTCTCCCCGTCCCTGATCAATAAATACAATGTTTGCATACCATAACATTCGGTTTTGCATAATATCCCACACTATTATTGGTCTCCCTCCCATCTTCCACTTGTCATGTTTTGTCAATAATCCATCCAAACCGAAGGGGCGCCATTGTGCCCAGATTCTACTTCCCATCTTGCTTCACGTTCGGGACTTCCGGTCAACATGTCTCCTGGTTTGTTCCAGTTTAATGAGGCTCGACAGAAATTCAGTGTAAGGAATTGTTGGTAGTTTTGTGTCCGATATTAATCGGTTATTTTACATTATTGAATATTGTTGCTTTATAATAGATGGTGTAGGTAATTCCCGCTAAATGAAACTGTTGGGGAGGGAGTGATCTACCGTCAAAAGCGACATCCAGCGCTGGTCTGGAAATGCGGCGCGGCACGGCACTAATTTGCTGAATTCTGCGTCATTCGCACCCAGTGTTGTCGACTTGTGTGCCGAATTAAACTGATATGTTCACTAATTTATCGTATATTCGGTTCCTGACTTTTAAAAGAAGGGGGCGTGTATTGATTAATGATGTTGAATGATAATTAATTACTAATCAGATCATCGAGCAAACCTCCGTTTTTCAAATTGTACAGTGTACCATCTAATGGGGTCGTTTATTTAAAGTCTAACCTAAAAGATAGCTTTGACTGTGTCAGACTGTTTTAGTGCATCATTGAAATGCCAGTCTTGATTTTACGCTCAAGTCTTTAGGGCTAGATTGAAACCTGCAGCTTTCAAGGGTTATCAGTGAATCGAGAATTCTCTCGCTCAGAAAGGTATGCCTTAAAAGAAAGGGACCTGTTAACCTGTCCGTACTACATGATCAAGTACCTTAAAAGGAATTGGGAAAATAATTATGAGCTGAATAGCAGGCATTAAGTATTTAGATTACCTTTGACTAAACTTGCTGGATCAAGTAACAAAGGGGAATTGAGATTTTACAGTATTTACAGGAACCCTTTCTCTCCTTCCTTTCTTTATGCAGGAATCCAAGGTAAGAATCACTACCTGATCATTTAGTCGGTAATGAACCAGAGCAGAAAGGAGATCGAAGAGCTTTGGAGTGTCTTAGTTGATTAATTACAGCATAGTTCTGAGGAAGGGTCAGCCGACCCAAAACGTTAACTCTGATTTCTCTCCACAGATGCTGCCAAATCTGCTGAACTTTTCTAACAATTTATTTTTTTGTTTGTAATTACAACATAGTATTGTTTGGTATTGGGAGAGACTTTCGGGGGAAAAAAACTAAGATAATTGGCTAGAAAATGCAAATTCAGAACTACTAAAGTTAAGCTGGGAAAAGTTCTTTAAAAGGAGAGATAAAAAAATCAGGAAATTTACAAATGACAATAAATTCTGAGAAATAAATTGTACTGAAATTCAAAAACAGGATATCCACTTATGGGACATGATAGAGGTACAAGACAGGTAAGAAGTGCTAAAATACTATCTGAGAAGATGACAGTAGGGTATATGATAAATTTAGAAGAGAAGTAAAAATAAATCAGTAAAGCTAGGATAAATTGTATAATGAAATTAGTAAGGAATATGAACTAAATTCTTTGTTCTGTCGACACAAATATCAAAGGATAAAGTAGTGATTGGGTCACTAATCAGTGAGCGAGATAAACTCTGGTAATGATAGAAATGGCAAGTATTGAATAGATATTTCAGTTCTTTTGTTTGTGCATGAGGAAGAATGCAACAAAATCCAAACAGCCTTTAGAGAACTTGCTGACTGGGAAGTTAAGTTGTAAACAAAGCAGTAGATACAGTGTATGTACTTAGGTCAGGAAAACAGAAACATCATCCGTATGTTAGAAAATAAATTGACTGGAATTGAAGAACCAAGTTTATTGATAAAAGTGAACAAATCACTAAAAGCAACATTGCAGACCAGAAAAGTGTTTAAAATTGCTTATAGCTGTTTCTGGGCTACACCATTCAAAAGCAATATTTGTAGGCCACACTGATGTATTAGTTACAGTTTGCAACATTTAAAACCAGTAAAACTTGACGTATACTGGTCCAATTTGGCTTCTGTATAAAGAAAATGGATCTCCAGTACAACATCTGTTTGTTTCCAGGTTTTACTGTTTATTTATGTTTTCTTTATGTCTAACAATTTGCAATATTACACAGACTGTTTTTGTCTATACTGTGAACAGTAAGAGAGTGGTTAAAGGAGAATTTGAGCCAATCAGAGACTAAAAAGGGATCAATGCAAGGGGGCAGGGGGGCATGGCTGATGTGACAAATGAAAAGCATTCATTTAACTTTATAAAAGAGGAGGGTGCTGCTTAGGCCAGAGGTGACAGAGGAGGTAATTCAGTCACTGGAAGAGTTTAAAAAAAAAAATTAATGAGGAAGAAAGTTTGGATAGTTTGTGGGCACTTAAAGTTGATAAGGCATCGGGACCAGATGAGATATGTTGACATTTTTTGAAGGAAATGAGGGTATGCAAACTGTAGGGGCACTGACTGTTATGTTTCTTGGACTCGGAAAGTGTCTGAAGACTGGAGAATTACAAATATTACAGCTTTGTTCAAGAAGGCTGGTGAAGACAATCCCATCAATTAGGACCAGTTTATTTAACTTCAGTGGTAGGGAAACATCTAGAAATAATTATTTGGGACAGAATTAGTAATCACAGAAAAAGGTGGGTTGGTTAGGAAAAGTTAGCATGGATTTGGATTTCTCAAGGGGACATCATGCTTGACTAATTTGCTGGGAGTTTTTTGAAGAGGTAAAAGAAAGGATCAATTAAGGTAATACTGTTGGTATGTTATACGTGGATATCCAAAAGGTGTTTGAATAGCGCTACACAACAGACTTGAGAGAAAAGTTATAGGTCGAGGTATAAAAGGGACAGTTAAGCAAAATGGATACAAAATTGACTGAATGTTAGGAAACAGAGATTAATGGTCTAGGCTCAAAACGTCAGCTTTCCTGCTTCTCTGATGCTGCTTGGCCTGCAGCGTTCATCCAGCTCTACACCTTGTTATCTCTTAATTGTCAGTGGATATGTTTCGGGCTGGAGGAAAGTTTTTAAAGGAGTTCTCTTGGCATCAGTATTGGGGAATCCTTTTCCATATATATATAAAATAAATGATCTGGAGTTTGGTGTGTATACAAGACAATTTCAGAGTTTGCAGGTCACACAAAACTTGGAGGAATTATCAACCAAAAGAACAGTGTGGAACTCCAAAAGGACTTTGACAAGTTGGTGGAATGCAGCAGGTGAGATTTGTTGTAGGGAAGAATGCGGTGATGCACTTTGGTCAGAAGAACATTAAAAGACGATGTAAAAGCAGAGGTATAATTCTAAAGGGGCCTGATGCATATGGAAATTGTCAGTAGAATAGAATTTGTTTTAGCTGTTATGAGAGACTTATTCACACAGTCAGTAAATTAACTTTTAATTGAGTAAGCACAGCAGCACTTATACATTAATTTCATGCTTGATTTTAAGAACATTGCCACAATTTTTTTTGTTTACCAGATTTATACAAAAGAAGCTTTGAACATCAAGAATGTCAAGCCATTAATTCTCATCTTCAGCCAATTGAGTGGGGGGTGAGTGAATTATTATTTTTATTGCGCACTCAGAGCTTGTGGTTGAACAAATCTGGCTTTTGTGACTATCAAAGAGTGGAATGTTTGTTTATAGGTTTCCTTTGTTTCCATATAGTGAAACAGAAAAGAAAACAACATTGGATCAAGCATTCAGAGGTGTTCTGGAAGAAAAAATTGTGAGTCTCAATGGAATTGTGATATATGTGACAATATGAGGTACTTTTAGGTGCTACATATGATAATGATTGATGGAAATACATACATTTGTAAGTGGTACATTTATCTGATACAGACATATGTGTATTAGTGTTCATGGTATGCAGGTGGAAAAGGACCATATTTTTCCCCTTTGAGCTATAAACTGGATTGGAAGTTAGACTGCTACTGTTCAGCAAATAGATTTTACTAACTTTTTGTCCATGTTCTTTTTTTCTAGTTAGAACAAGGAGAATGTGAAGATTTCTTGGCTATAATCTCTCTCAGCATTAATGGAGTCACAGAAGGTAATAGTGTAATCAAAATTTTGCCTCAAATGAGACCCTTTTATTCAGCCTTGAACAGTGTCTGATATCAAGATATTTGCATATAACCAAGTATAGATTATGTGCCATTGCGTGAAATTGCCGATTTATTCCATACAACAGTAAAATGTTTAAAATAGAAGCAGAAGTGAACCATGCCACCCTTTGAACTTGCTCCACCTTTCAACTCTGTTTGGAGTTTCTTCTATTATTTTTCCATTATCCAATATTACAGATTCCATTCTGTCCAGAAATGGACCAATCTCTGTCTTCAATATACTCATTAATAGGTGTGTATATTCGCTGGACTAGAACATTCGAAATTTCATAAATAATTTCATCTCAGTCCTAAGACACAAGGCACAACTCAATCGTGTGAGCAATACTCTCCATTTGTTTGGAGGAATGCAGCTCCATCAACAATCAAGAAGCTTGACACCATCCAGGCCAAAGCAGTCCACCTGACTGGCACCACACACACAAATATGCACTCCCTCCATCACCAACACTTAGCAGCAGCAGTTGCACTGCAGAACTTCACCAAGGCTCCTTACAGAGCCATGCACCTTCCAAACTCATGATCACTTCCATGTAGGAGGACAGGGGCAGCTGATGTATGGGAATACACCACCTCCAAGTTCCCCATCAAAGGGCTCACAATCTTGACTTTGAACTATATATCGCCATTCCTGGGTCGAAATCCTGAAACTCCATCATGACCGAAATTATGGGTCGACCAACAGCGCGTAGACTGCAGTAGTTCAAGAAGGCCGCTCGCTATCATCATCTCAAGGTTAACTCGGGATTAGCAATAAATGTTGGCCTAACTGTCAGCACCTACATGTCGGGTGTCAGTGTTTTCATTTTTTAAATTTGTGCATTGTGTCTTTGCCAGTTGAAAAAGAGCCACCCATCCTGATCCCCCTTTCTGGCTCTAACCTTGCAGATTACAGCCTCGTTGTGCTTGTTCAAGTATTTTTTAAAAAAGTGTAAAATTTATCAAATTTTATCAAATGCATTAACTACCTTTACTGGCAGTGAAAAACCCCAGCGCATACACCCAGTGAAAAACCTTTTCCTCAATTCCTGTCTCATCCTTCTATCAATTAATTTACATCAATGCCCTGATTTGTTACTACTTCGCTCAAAGAAATGGATCCTTTTTACTTACTATTATCTAGTCCCCTCTTAATTTTATAGACTTAATTTATATCTCTCCTCCATTATCTCTGATCCAAAGAAAACAATCCACTGGAATGAATTCCATTTGCCATTTTTCTATCCATCTGGTCAATCCATTGATAACTTTGCACAATCTACATGTTTCTTCTTCACTGTTTGTTCATTGCTGACTGCTGAAGAGTCCCTCCGATTTTGGAACATGAACAGCTGAAAACTGCAGAAGAAGTTTTGTATTAGAATGCTATCAGAGATAAAAGGTACTGCAGATGCTGGAGAATCCGAGATAACAAGCATGGGGCTGGATGAACACAGCAGGTCAAGCAGCATCCTGCTCCTATGATGCTGCTTGAC
>JAHRHZ010000074.1:7075446-7092019 GCA_024137785.1 Ginglymostoma cirratum | reverse complement strand
GATGCTGCTTGACCTGCTGTGTTCATCCAGCCCCATGCTTGTTATCTTGTATTAGAATGCTGTTCACTTTCCAGCATCAGCATGTTGTTTGGTGATTCTTCGGACTTTGCTTATCATTAGGGGTGTTGAGCTCTAATTCATTTCGTGGATCATCCAGTCTTACATGATCTTTAAACTTGTATCACAAAAGATCTGACTCATCTTTGCCATGGTTAATTGTAGGATTTTACCCCAAAGTTTCACTCTCCCTCCATCAAAAGATGAGAAGTTGGAATGTTTGCTAATAGTTACATGATATTCAGCACTATTTGCAATTGTCAGATACTGAAGTAGTACATGCCATACAAGTGCAAGTCAGTGGTCATTTCTAACAAGAGAAAATCTAACCATTTCCTTTTGACCTTCAGTGGTACAATCCTGCTGGATTACCATTGAACAAAAACTGAACTGGACTAACCAGGTAATTGGCTACAAAAGCACATCAGAGATGAGGAAATCTGCATCTAACAACACATCTCCTGTCTCTCCAATACTGTCCACTGTCTTCAAGATGAAAGTCTGTAGTATGAGGGAATAACGTCCACCTGTCTAGATGTGTGCAACTCCAACAAAACTCGAAGCTTCACCCTTTTTCAAGACAAAGCAGCCCACTTGATTGCCATCACATCCACCACCTTACTATTCATTCCTTCCGTAACTAATACACAGGGCAGCAACGTATACTATCTACAAGATGCATTGCCACAAAGCTCCTTCCAAAGCAGTTTCCAAGTGCACAGCATCTGTCACCTCTAAGGACAAGGGAAGCAGTTGCATGGAGTATCACCAGGTTCTCCAAGCCACACACCATTCTGACTTAGAATTATAGCACCACTCCTTTACTGTTGTTGAGTTGATAACCTGGAACTCCTTCCTAACAACATTGTGGCAGACTCCATGTCAAGGACTGCAGTGGTTCAAGAGGGCAGCTCATCACCACCACCTTCACAGGAGAATTTAGGAATAGGCATTCAGTGCTGGCCTGGTCTGAGAATGAACATATGAAAAGTTAAACCTGATTCATCAAATCTATCAGTTACTTCCCTGTTCATGCAATAAGAGTCTTTCTCTGTCCAATTCAAACTTCGTGATTTTTTTTTCTCTCAATGAAATTTAAAGTCTTCTTTTCTAATAATGTCTGGAACTTTAATTCAGGTTTGCTGTTCCTTTCTTTCCTTTTCTTTCTCTTTTGCTTCCCTTTTGAGTTCAGACTTACTAACTCCTTCTTCCATTTCAAACTGCCACATTTGCCGCTGTCCCAGCCAATTTAAGATGCATTTTAACTGGATTATTGTTTCCTTTCTGCAGGTGTAAATGTTGAGCTAAGACCTCAACAATTTCTGTTTTGTGGTGTCTTCTCGACATTCTATGTATAAATTACCCGTGACTTGTTTTGAATTAACCTTTGTTATTTATTGTAAGGTACTGAGTCAAATGCTCTCTTGTTGAGGAAAGCTGAAGCAATAGATATAGCCATTCTTAACCTTTCAACTCATATAGCAAAAGTCGCTGTGAAATCTTATTTGTTTAAACTTTTAGCAAAATTCAGTGTACTTTCTTAGCCTGTGGATCTGAGATCCCACAAAGAGCATCCAATTGTTTTACAATCACTGTAGAAACCAATAACTTTTAAAGAGAAATTCAAACTTCACCTATTTTCTGAAAACTGTTAAACCTCATACTTTTAACATTTCTTGTCCCAGAAGTCAATCCAATTAACCTATACTCCGGAGCCTTCCGGCAAGTTTATCCTTTCTTAGGTAAAGGAACTGAAATTGCACAGCACTTCAGATGTGGCCTCATTAACGCACTGTATAATTGTAAAAAAGACTTATTTGCTCTTGTATGTCAATTTGTTTAGTACAAAGACTATATGCCATTTGCTTTCCTAATTATCTACTCTGTGGTTGTTGACTTTCTAGTATTATTTTAATACAATAACTCTGAGGGATCTCTGAATACTAGTGTTTCTTAGTCTCTCACTGTTTAAAATTCATAACTCTCCATTAAATATTTCTAAATTAACTGATTATATGGAATTGTTACCAAAATGTGTATGACTAGTTTCATAGGTTAAATATAACTAGAACTGTGTTTTAATTCAGTGATCAGAAGAACTACTGATGTTACTGATGATGAACTATCTATAGCCTTAATTGTTCCCCATTACGAAACCTTTGTTTACAGGCTTTGATCTGATGGTATTTAGAATTGTAAAATTTTGATTCCCTCCTCAACCAAATTAAGATACCCATAGCAAATGTTTTAATCTATTAGTGAAGGAACATTCAGCGCGAGGGCTTAATAGCATTCTTTCTTTTAAACAAACAAACATGTTAAGCTGTAATAACTTGAATGCTTATTTTGTGCTTGTGCAGGTATCTGTTCTGCAACAACACCCTTTCTACTGCTTGGTGATGTGCTTGATTGCCTTCCTTTGGACCAGTGTGACAGAATATTTACTTTTGTTGAGAAAAATGTAGGAACTTGGAAATCTGTAAGTAACTCGCTTGATGGAAAATAGATTGTCAAAAAAATTCAGTCAAAATAATTTGATTCTTTATTTTTATTCACATTTCCTTATGTTAATTTATTGATCATGTTTAACAATTAAAAATAAAATTGAAATAATATTGTTGGTTCATTGGGAATCTAGTCAAGTAACACCAATGAAACACACCCTGCAGTTCTTTCAATTTCAGATCAGTAAAGTCCAGAGAGTAGATTGCTTGCTGTTGTGGCTTGGTTAATGATAGTGTTGCCCGGTAAGTGCCCTCAACAACAGTTATTGGCTCGGCACAAAGAGGACAGGTGGCATGGTGGCACAGTGGTTAGCACTGCTGCCTTAAAGCGCCAGGGACCCGGGTTCGATTCCACCCTCAGGCAACTGTCTGTATGGAGTTTGCACTTTTTGTCCCAGGGTGCCCCGGGTTCCTCCCACAATCCAAAGATGTGCAGGCTAGGTGGATTGGTCATCCATTCCCATAGTGTTCAGGGTTGTGTAGATTAGGTGGTTTATAGGGGGATGGGTCTAGGCGGGATGCGCTGAGGGTCGGTGTGGACTTGTTGGACCGGAGGGCCTGTTTCCACACTGTAGAGATTCTATGATTCAATTAAGCAGTAACTATTTGTTTAGTTAAAACTGACATACAATTCACACCATTTGTTTAGGAAAAGGTTAACAGCAGGCGTGCAATTCATTCAAGGCTAAAATCCAAGCACACACCCATTTAAGTTTTCTAATGATGTTCCCTGAACAGTCAACAAAAAAAAAGGCTAGTACCCGAAAATAGAAGCTCATGCTGGCCCGGTGATTTCTTCACGTCTCAGGGTCTTCTTCACACTTTCAAGTGTGGGGTCCACGACTTTGTGAAGGTTGCTCTATGAAGTTTTTGCTGATGGCGCACTGAAATCCTTCATTTTTATCTTTTTTCCTTGTCTTCCTGAACTGTGATGTCTTGCTGTTGATAGTTTATAACTCGTCTGAGAACCAGTGTTTTTCCACTGTAGGCTCGCTCCAAGGATACCTTTAGGATTACCTCATTATTCTTCCTCCAAATAAGGACTTGCACCTTATGTCATCCTTAGAGCTGATCTGGTTCAAGCCAGCCCAAGCCAGTGCTAGTAACTTCAGTTCACATGCTTGCTGGCTTGATATGTTTGCAGCTCCTGGCCAACAAGAGAGAGAGAATCTATAAAGATGATGGAGGAAATATTGTTAAAAATATAGTGTGCTGGTAATAAGGTACTGAAGCCTCTCTAATTATCGATCAAAATAATCTGCTGCTGAAAGTAAAAGATCACGTCACAGACGTCTCACTGCGTCCTCATTTTCTTCACATAATTGTAGCTCATGTTGGTTACATTTCCATGGGTACCTTAACAAGTTGGCCTTTCTTTACACGTGTGTCTAGATCAGAAGTGTTGCAGGATTTTACATTCCAAGTTCAGTTTGATTCTCAGCTACCCATGTGTACACTTTACAATATGAAACAAGTGGATTTTTTTTTGAGAATGCTGGCTGCTTTTAACCAAAGTTACTATTAAGTTAATTTATACCAGCCCCTCAATTCTTGCTGAAGTTGGGTAATTTATGTATGACTCGATAGCGTACTAGAAAGTATATTTTCTTGCTGCATCACTGTACCATTGGGGAATATTTATCATTTGTATGATATTTATTATAATGTTGAGAGGCTTCCTTCAGTATGGAATATTTGGTTATGCATGCAGTAATCAAAAATTTTTATCGAGATACAAAATTTAGAAAAAAACATGTCATACCATCAATACTGTTAACAATCTAGTTATATTGCATTTGTTAAGCAAGAATAGCTGTAAAATTCGTTAAAATCAAGCTTCATGGAAAGCAAATGAACCACTAAATCTAAGTTGGGGCCATGGCAAAGTAGTATTAAAAATGTACTGATTTTGGCCCATCCTGTTGAAGATTAGGCTGTAGTAGAACTGGAGGCCCTGTAACCCTCCTTGTGTTTAACAAGGTTATTGTTGAAAGTCCTGATTTTATTTATCTCTACTGCAACCTCAGGTAGTGCTTCCAGATCTACATTTTAAAAAAAGTTTTCCCACATGTTGTAGCTGATCCTTTTGCCACCTTAAATTACTGTCCATTGTTGTTGGCCATTCTCCATAATGGCTACATTTCTTTATATATAGCTGTCTAAACCTTCATAATTTTGATCACTTATATCAAATGTCCTCTGCAATCTTCTCTTCCTATGGAGGACAGCTCCAACCGTTCCATTCTACTGATGTAATTGGCACCTCAAGAACTATTTTGTAAATCTATTCTGCTCCCTCTCTGATGCCCTGACACTCTTTCATAATGGATGTGCCCGTAATTGGATGCAGCACTTCAAATGAGCCAAACAGAGTTTCATAACACGGAATAAAAACAAAGTTGCTGGAAAACCTCAGCAGGCCTGGCAGTACCTGTGAAGGAAAAGACAGAGTTAACGTTTTGGGTCCGGTGGTCACCAGACCTGAAACATTAACTCTGTTTTTTCCTTCACAGATGCTGCCAGGCCTGCTGAGCTTTCCCAGCAAGTTTGTTTTTGTTCCTGATTTACAGCATCTGCAGTTCTTTTGGTTTTTATTTAGAGTTTAATAACAGCTGTCCGTGCTTTCACTGCTTTCCAAACCTGCCCTGCCAACTTCGCCAATTTTTTGGGTTACATATCCCACGCCACTCTATCCCTGCACCCATTTCAGAGTTGTGCCCTTTAATTTGTTGTGGCTCACCTCTTTATTCGTTCCAAAATATATAACTTCACACATTTTTGCATTAAATTTAATTTGCCATATGCCTATTCATCAACCCACCTGCTTGTGTCTTCTGGAAGTCTGTTACTATCTTTGAGCACAATGCTTCTGAGTTTTGTGACACTGCAAATTTTGAAATTGTAGCGTACATGTCCAAGTCCGAGTCATTAATATACATCAAATAGTCACTTGGTAGAACAGGGCTTGAGTATAGCTGAAGAAATAAGCAGGCGTATTGTTGAAGCTTCTTGCCTTGCACTCTTCACAGCAATCACCCCTGGAAAGTTCTATTGTCTGTGTTGTTTTTCAGACTGGAGCAATCATTCACAACCTGTCTCCCAGCAACTTTGTATCCATATTGTGATTTTCCATTTATTCCATGAGCTTCAATTTTGCTGGCGTATCTATTTTGTGGCATTTCAATCAATGCCTGTTGGATGCCTGTACAAAGAATAAAGAAAATTACAGCACAGGAACAGGCCCTTCGGCCCTCCAAGCCTGCACCGATCCAGATCCTCTATTTAAACCTGTCACCTATTTTTCAAGGATCTGTATCCCTCTGCTCCGTGCCCATTCATGTATCTGTCTAGATGCGTCTTAAATGACGTTATCGTGCCCGCCTCTACCACCTTCAACTCAGCACATCATCCACAATATCCTCATCAAGCACTTCTCATCAAAAATCTCAAATTAGTTTGTTTGAATGTAGTTTGCCTTTAACAAGTTTGTGGTAGTTTAATCTAATTGATCTGCACTTGTCCAAGCAATGGCAGTTTTATCCCTAAATACCACTTCTAAAAGCTTTATGTGACTAATTTTGAACTCGGAATATTTTATTATAGTCTTATGGAAAAATCAAATGCTGATTAAATTTTTGAATTTAGTTATTGTCTCATATTACCAATGAGCAAGTTATATTTTTCATAGTTTTCAACCAGATGCTTTTTTCGTACTTGGTCAGCCTTTAATTTCTACAACTGTTTTCAATTAGCAAAATTGCTGTCGTAAAAAGAAAAGAAAATTAAGTTGCTTTTAAAATGCGTTACTGGGAGGTATGTGTCACTGGCAAAGTCAACATTTATTATTCCCTCCTAGTTGTCATTGAGAAATTGGTGATGAGGTACCTTCTTAACCTGCTTCAGTTGGTATGGTGGAGGTATGTCTGCAGTTTTGTTAGGTATGAAGTCCTCGAATTTTGACATGGGAATGGACAGGAACAAAACTGTAGTTAGGATAATGTATGGATGGATGGGAATATGCAAGTGATTGTGTTCCTATGTGCCTGCTGTGCTGCCCTCAAGATCACAGGTGTGACAGAGGCTGTCAAGGCAATAGTAACCAGTTCTTGCAGTGGATCTGGTAGATGCTACACGTTGCAGCTGCATTGCATTGGTGGTGCAAGGAGTGTACAAACGTAGTGGGTACAGGAGCAATCAACTGGGTTGTATTATCATGGACAATATCAAGCTGTTTAAGTGTTGTTGGAGCTGCACTCATGGAGACCTGTAGAGAGTATTTCAATATACTTCTGATTTTATTTTTGCCTTGTTGCGGGTGGATAGGCCTGGGGAGCCCCAAGGTGAGTTAGTATACCATGTCCTGCTCTTATAGTCTGGGAGCCAAGTGGTATGGGGGCAGACGGAAAAGTAAAGATGAGACAGTCAGCCATGATCCTGATAAATTGTGGAGCCAGCTTGAACAGCCAAATGCCTACTGCCCCTAAGTCCTGCAGCCCACTTCATAGTATTCACATGTTAGGTCCAGTTAAGTTTGTGATGAATGGTGATTCTGGGGAATGCTGTGATCTCAGTGCCATTGAATGTCAAGTGGAGTTGATCAGAATCCCTTTTGTTGGAGTTGTTCATTGCTTGAGATTTGTTTGATGTAAAACTTATTTC
Source organism: Ginglymostoma cirratum (assembly GCA_024137785.1). Taxonomy (NCBI): domain Eukaryota; kingdom Metazoa; phylum Chordata; class Chondrichthyes; order Orectolobiformes; family Ginglymostomatidae; genus Ginglymostoma; species Ginglymostoma cirratum. The sequence continues at coordinate 7,084,799 of JAHRHZ010000074.1, read as the reverse complement.
ACATTTTTTAGCCCAATCTTGAATCTAAGTGTTGACTGGTTACTAATGTATGCAATTCCGAATTTTTTCTAAGTGTCGGCCAGTTACTGATATAAGCGACTGCGAGTTTTGTTCGAGGTGAACTTGGTAACATGAAAGCTGGGAAGGCGGAGAGGCAGGACAGAAAAAGGGTGAGCAAGGTTACTGTCTGGCAAGTTGCAGGTGGAACTGAACATGTGCAATCATCAGGGCACATCACTGTTCCTGATCTTATGGTGGGAGAAAAGTATTTGTTGAAGCATGTGTCTTTCATGTCCTTAATGTCCAAAAGCATTTAAAAGACAACTTTGTTGTTTTTGAAGTGCAGGCATAAAGTGAAGGCCATATGCTTTTCCCAGGGAAGATAAATGAAAAGGCATAACTGCAGGATTAATTTAAGTATCTCCCCATGTTTGCTTGAAAGGCAACATAGGCATAGTGCTCAGAAAATGCGTTGCCTGTAAGTTTGGTTTCTAATATAAGTTGGATTTGGGTTCAAAAAAATCAGATAATAGCATGCTTTCAACAGTCAAAGATAAATTTGTGTAAAGCAGTCATGATGATAATTGTGTTTTGCTTTTAGGCAACGTTTTACTCTGCTGGAAAAAACTACTTGTTAAGAATGTGCAATGGTAAGTGGCTATCAATCAACCAGTCTAGACTTGATGATTCTATGTTGCGTTAAATACTTGTATAAACAAGATCTGCTTGGTATTATCTTCAAGCGTTTTGCACAAAGGGAATTGTTTAAATACAGCAATCGTTTTAACCAAGTCTGTGCCTCACACGTGTAACTGGGATAATGTGCCTCAAAGTTAATACTTTTTCTTGAACTATTGAACAAGCAGCAAGTGAGATGCGAGTCACTAAAAGGCTGTCTGGCGGTTGTGTTCAGGCTAAAGCTAACATTGTTTATTTTTCGAGAACATAAGGAAGTGATAATACTGAAGGTTTACTGACAACTCATTACAATTAGTGGGCTGTCCACACAGCTTTTCTTGTGCCTAACACAAGAAATGATTTCTACCTTTTGAGAAAAGCAGCTATTGTTTATCGTTTATCCTGCTGCAAGTGCGCTCAAAACAGTACAAGTCCATTACGTTCTCCAGGGCTCTGAATTTAACCAAGTGATACTGACTAATTCTCTATCTCAGACAATAAACCCTGAATCAAATTTACGTAAACTAAGAAGTAGCACATTTCTCAAAATTACAACAAATATTTTCATAACTTGTTGGTATTTTAAGCCTAGTTAAAATTATACATAGCTCAAATTTTGATATTCTTTATTCCTGTGGACACACAGCTGTGAGAAAATATTTTCCACCAAAATTGTAGATTCATAAAAACCTGAATATGTTATTATGATAAGGAAATGAGCTCTTGGATTTGATTTAAAGTGGTTTCAGTTTAACTATGGGTCTTGCAAAAGCACAAGCTTTTAAATAATTTTTAAAATAATCCTTACAAAACATAAATCTCTCTTTTCCTGTGCTGTTTTCTCAGTCTCCGACACCATTATGTAACAAACTCAATTGTCGTGAGGCCCCACTTAACTACCATTTCCAAGGAGGGTTTTCATTAGGGTTGCACATTTTCTTTGTTTATTGCATCGTGTATGCGCCACACCCTCACTCTGAGATAGTTGCATTTACCTTGCTGTATTATTGATGGATAGCTGTCTGTTCCTCAACATAATAGTAAAACTGCTTAGTCCTTTTAAACCACAGATGATTTTAATTTGATGCATTACATTTCTGTAGTCTGTGCACCAGAATTGTCTCAAAGATCATTTTTAGTCTTTTTATAATCAGCCCTTCCTGAAAATTCTCTTAACCATTTTTTTTCAATAATCAATTGGCTGCCTTGATGTACATGAGGGTATAGTACACAGTGGCTTTATCAATTGGGTGAAACATAGCTGCAGAACCTAAGCATGAAAGTCAAGTCATTCATTTCAGGTTTCTTTAACCATGGAAAACCACAATCCATTAAACACAGCATTGGAATTTAGATGGCATATATGGCACAGAAACAGCTCCTCAGCCCAACAAGTCAATGTCCTGTTTATACTTCATTCAAGCCTCTCCCATTTTTCCCTCCTCTGAGTGTACTACTCTCTCTTTCACACTTGTTGAACTTCACCCTAAATGCTTGGCTGCTGTTTGCTTTAGTCATTCCACGTGCTACATTATTCATCTGAATTTCTTATTTCTTGGTGAATATCTGACATTCATGTCCTCTTGTTATGCTGTTTGTAAGAAGAGGTGATATTTTCTCTGTATCTGCACTATCTAAAGCTTTGTAATTTTTTCTGTACATCTGTACTTCAGCCTGTTTTCAAGAGATAAGTGATGCAGCTTGCCAATTCTTAGTCGATAAATATGCCCGCAGATTTCTGGTATCATCCTCGCAAATCTTCTCTGCACCCTCATCACTGTCTGCATGTTTATTTCTCCCGTTACTTTTTCCAATATTCTGTCCTATGGCTTCTGACAATTGATGTGGCCTCCTTCAGTTAATATCAGATTACTTCAACCTTAGTATGGTACAATTGCAAATTACAATTTCATGGATTCATTGTGTCCTATTTACAGCATGCTACTCTATTAATGTATTTTAGAGTCAGGAGGGTTAGGTTCGTTGTATTTGTGCTAATTGTTTTTAATGTGAACTCCCCTATTCCAAATATAATTCTAATCAATGATGCCTGCAAAACAATTCAGCCAACCATATTTGTAACCCTTGGCAACTAGAAACTGGCTTAGTCTATTCTAATGGAGGTATAATTAAGTTGGTCCACACTCATCAAATACAGACAGGTAGTAAAAGCATGTTAAATGCACATTGCTGATACCCTTCTTACTTAATCATGTCCCTTGACTCCTGCTACTCCCAGATGATGTTTGCAGTTATTGGTAACTGGAATAATTATGGAACTCTCTCAATTCTATTATTGAATGATTAATTTTAAACAAATTTGTGATATTGTGTGTCTGAATCAAAGAATTAATTTCCCCAACACCCTCCGCTTCCCCCAACCAACCAAGCGCATCTTTACAGAGATTCTGAACTTCTACCAGGTGAAGGACTTTCAAGACCATCTTTGTAACTGCTCTCTTTTCACTTGACGCATTTTGCTAACATAATGACAAGTCAGATAATGGAATCTCGGATTCTCCAGCATCTGCAGTACCTTTTATCTCCGATAATGGAGTTGTTGAGTGCATGACTTCATCTCTATTTCATAATATTGTACGTTACAGTTCCAACTGTTTTTTCTGTTGTCATGCCTTTTTATGTTTTTCACTAAGTGTACATAATTTTGCAGATCTGCTACGAAGACTTTCCAAATCACAAAACACTGTTTTCTGTGGAAGAATTCAGTTATTCTTGGCCAGATTGTTTCCTTTATCAGAAAAGTCAGGTAAGAAGTTAGAATAATTTCAAGGAACTTCCATTGCTACTTGAGCACCTTTGATTGTAGTGACCATTACGTAGAATTCATTTTATATGTTGGCCATCTATCTGTACACCTCGTGGAGTATCATAAAAGAAGTTCTGGAGTTGCATCTCATTGCATGTCTCTCAACAAAACTATGACCAGGACCAAGATTGTCTGGTTGGTGGTGAAGAGAATGCACTTAGTGCTGACCCCAAAGAAAGCATGCAATCTCAATGGAGTAGTTTTCACATTTTGCACTACTAATTTCATTCTGAAACCAGCTATGAAGGATCTCAGACTTCCCTCAACAGTGATGCCATTCAAAAAGACCAAATAGCTAATCATATTAAAGAATTCTCACAACCAGGAAGTGTGAGCAGTTTTGTTTTGCTCTCCATTCCTCATTCTCTCACTGTCCCCATTTTCTCTTACCCCCACCTCTCCAACCTCACCCTCTGCCTGGCCGTGTCCTTTGTCCCACCCCGTCGCCAGTCTCTGTCTGTCTGTCTCCCTTGCCCTTCTCTTGCAATATTTCCCTTCGTCCCCCATCACCATTAGACATTTCCTGAAGAAACACTATTTCAGTTAAACGTCTTGTCACCCACTCTAGTCTTTCCTCCTAGCTCAGCATCTATTTCCTTTGCTCCCATTTGTGATGCGCATTGTATCTTTGATTGCAACAGATTCCTTTCAATAGCTGATGGTTATGATCATTTAATGAAAGTAGGAGTGAAAATATATGTGCTTCTGAATCGGCCTTCCCACAAGCAGCCTGTGTACCCATCTGCAGTCTCAGGAATTCACTTTATAGCCTTAAAGGGAACTGTGTGTACATTATTAGTTGACTAAGCAGCGAGCTTTCCATCTGTATAATGTTCTATTAATTATAAAGCAGAATGGCTGCCAAAAACTGAATTGTCACATAGAAGGTTCCCGGTTGTATTGTTGAAAAGACGTAAATTTATAATCTCCATTTGATGTCCGGAGGACAATCTAAGATCTTAGATTAATTCCTTTTGAATTGCAATTACTTATTGTTCAGGTAGATGGGGCCCCCATGTTGTATACAACCAGGTACCATAAATAACACAGGATGTTTCTGGGGTAATTGAAGGAGCAGTATTGACCAGGGGCAAATGCTGTGGGATATTTGGCAAGCAGGCTTTCAATTTAATCTGTCATTTGAAGATTGGGATCTCATGAATGCAGTCCTTCTTCGTCGATACTGCAATATCTACAGGATGTTGAATGGATCAGTATCCAATCATAGAAAGCAAAGAATGGTTACATGAGGCCATTTTTCCTTCGTGTCCTTTCTGGCTCCCTGGAAAAGCAATTCACTCAGTCCCATTCCATGGTATTTTCCCCTTTGCCCTGCACATTTTTCTAAGTAATATTCCAGTTTTCCTTTGAAAGTGTTGATTGAATCTGCCTCAAGCCGTACTTTGCAGGGGCAGCTACTCATGCATATAAAACTCATGCATTTTCTCATTTAGTTATTGTTTCATTTACAAATGAATATAAATGTTTGACGTAGGTTGTCAATCCTACCAACAGGAGCAGTTTCTCTTTGACTACTTTGTCCAGACCTTTTGCAATTTTGAACACTTCTGTCAAATCAGCTGTTTAATTATCATTTCTCCGAGGGGAACAGCCCCATTTCTCCAGTTTGTCCACATGACTAAAGTTCCTAATCCCTGGAATCGTTTCCGTAATTCTTTTCTGTGCCCTTTCAAAAGCCTTCATAAAGTTCAGTGCCCAGAATAGGACACAGTACCCAGACTGAAGTCGAACCAGTATTCTGCATATGCTCAAACTGCATGAGTCTTCTAACTTGGGAAGTGAGGGAGTGCCACTAACAGATCCAAGTTAAAATTTTAAACTCAACGAAGATAAAATTTTTAACGTATTTATAGCCATCATTCTCTTATTTATCCAATTGATTTCTGAGAGCAATAAGATTTTTTTAAAAAGTTTTGGTTTCTATCAATATATTTTTCTTCAAATTTATGAATCATGTTACTCTTGCAGGATCCATTCTTATTCCTGTTTTGCATTCCTTTTGAAACATTTATCAATAGTGCATGCACCTCAAATGTATTATCTTCAAAAATGATGGTGGAGTAATGATTTTCAATTATTTATATTCTGCCCTGCATACCTTCCTACTCTAGGATCTCAAACTTGCTCTCTCTTCATTCAGATAAGTTTGCTGCTTTATTCTGAAAGTGAGCTGTCAAAAGTCCACAATTTTAAGTAATATCTTGATGTCTTTCTTACTGTCTGTGCACATACATACAACGAGTCATGCAGAATGAAAACAGACCCTTCGATCCAACTCATTTGTGCCGACCAAGTTTCCCAAACTAACCTAGTACCACTTGCCTGCTTTTGGCCAATATCCCTCTAAAACCTTCCTATTCTTTGTACCTATCCAAGTGTGTTTCAGATGTTGTAAATGTACCTGCATCTACCACTTCCTCTGGCAGTTCATTCCACATATGAACCACCCTCTGTATGAAAAAGTTGCCCCTCAGGTCCCTTTTAAATCTTTCTCCTCTCACCTTAAAAGTATGCCCCTTTGTTTTGAACTCCCCTACGCTGGGCAAAAGACCTTTGCTGTTCACTTTATCTATGCACCTCATGATTTTATAAACCTCTATATGTCATCCCTCAACCTCCTCCTCTCTAGTGAAAAAAGTTTCAGCTTATTCGGCTTCTCCCTATCACTCAAACCCTCCAGTCCCAGCAACGTCCTGGTAAATCTTTTCTAAACCCTGTCCAATTTAATGGTATCCTTCCTATAGCATAGCGACCAGAACTGTACATATACTCCAAAAGTGGCCTCACCAATGTCCTGTGCAACCTCAACATGACGTCCCAATTCCTATACTCAGTGGACTGAGCAATGAATGCAAGCATGCTAAATGCCTCATTAACCACCTGTCCACCTGTGATACAACTTTCAAAGAACTCAGCTTTGCTTATTTCTTTTACCTTGTGATTTGTTTTAAACAAAAATGTTCTATTCATTGAATTTTGACTTACCTCTTTGAATTTTCACCTTCACTGATCTCTGGTTCATTGCCTGTTTGTACTTGAGCGTGTTCCTGTATTTAAATCATATTTGTTTCGATGTCTCCATGCTTTGACCAAATTGTTGCTGCTTGTACTTTTAGCCTGCTATTGGTGCCAGTGATATTATGACAGCTTCTCCAACAGCATAAACCTTGATATTTTGATATCAGAAATATGGGTGATAAAAAGAAACAATACCAAGTTCTTTTGACCTGAGAATGAAGGCTAAGCATGGTGCGATTCACTCTGCTCTGTAAATTCTCCAAGCCAGGAACTTCATCAGATTCATCTCCAACAACCAAACATGTCAGGAAAAACATTTTTAAAGCTATGGCACAGAAGTAGCTGCAATGATCACAGATTCAGAAGCTGGGATCTAACTTACTGTACTTCTGTAATGTGTTCTTTTTTATTTCAGGGCTTAATTTGCAAAGTCAGTTTAACCTGGAAAATGTCACTGTGTTTAACACTAATGAACAGGATAGCACACTGGGGCTGAAGGTGAGTGTTTATTAGAATTTACCAAAAGTGCAAAAGTCATACTGAGCTATATACCACTAATTATTTTTGTTTTTGTATGATTAATAATTTAAATGTATTTTGAGAATTTTCAGCATACGGAAGATAGAGAGGATGGAATGGAAGTTGAAGAAGGAGAGACAGGTGACGAGGAGCCGACCACAACTTGGTGAAGATCTTTTTGTTAGCCTTGGAGAAGTTCGGAAATGCTTAGCCCTTGTCAATGCATGAGTATTTAAACTTAAGTTAAATGAATATTATTGAGAGCATAGAATTACATTGCCTGTTTCTGCACTGAGAGTTCTGTTTGGCCCAGCTGGTGCTGTTGGTGCTCTGAGTCTCCCTCTTCCATTCCCATGACACCTAATTTACCTGCATATTCTTCCAATCATTTCTCCCAACTAAGTTCCACTGAAGAGCAACTAAACAGGAATGAAGTCATTAAGTTTCACACCTAAGTATGAATTATTAAATTAAATTAAGTGTGGGGCTATGGGGCAAAAGTAGAAGAAAAGCATGAAGGCATAAAGCTCATTTGGAGAACCAGTGCAGAGAGACAGTGCGGTATAGGCCTCCTTCTGCACTAACAGTTTTGTGATTCTATGAAGTCACCAGCTAGGAGCAGGAGTAGGCCATTCAGCCCTGCAAATCTGCAGTGCCATTGTTGATCATAGTTGATCATCCTCTATCTCAAAACCACATTCTTATGCTTTTCCAGATCACTTGCATTATTATTTACAAATGTATCGATGTCTTTCTTGAAGTTAGTTAATGACTGACCTTCCGAAGATCCACCTCTGTCTGTTGGAAAAGATCCTCCTCATCTTGGTCCTGAATGGCATACCTTTTGTTTTGAGACTTGTTAAGTTCCAGGAAAGACCAAGACGCTAAAACCTTTTGCAGCAGGAGCTTTATTCTGAAGGTGTTTGTACAGTAAACATCTGTGTTAGACTAAGCTGTTACCCATCCAAATTGGCCAATGATGTCAACATTGTTATATGATCAGATGCTTAAAGTGAAAGTCCACTATTCTTGCAAAATTACACAACACTTTTCCCCTGTTACATCAGACAATGTTTACAATCATATATACAAAATCAGGTAATATGCTCTGGAGGATGTTCATTCCCGTGTTCTGTAAGCACTTGAGCATAATGTCTCTCCAGAATCAAAACATCTAGAGTTTAAACAAGAATCAACCTGCGATTAGCTTCCAGACCAGGTATATAAATGAAATCGGATTTTGTTCTTTTGTTTTAAAAGAGAACTGCTGCTTTCTGTTCAAAGGTCACCTTCAATTCTCAGCTCTATTTCATCCAAAAATAACAGAAAACAAAAACAAGTGTTATAGTATCTTGAATCTGCGTGGTCCAATGTATAATAATTATCAAGTATTTCTTTGATCCTGGATTTACATTCACTTGGAAATAGGTTTGTTTTACTGAAAACCTGACATTCGGCTAGTCCAGCAAATAGGTCATTGATTAAAGACAAAGGATACTGCTCAGCACTCAGTACTAGATTAATACTGACTTTAAAGTCACCTGAAATGTGCACTGATCCATCCTTCTTCATCACTGGTCTCATTTAGAAATCAACGACTCCTGTCTTGACCAGCGTGTCTCATTTTGCCTTAAGCTTCGTGTGATTGCTGAAGGAACTGATCTAGCCTTGAAGCAAAAACAAAGTTGCTGGAAAAGCTCAGCAGGTCTGGCAGCATCTGTAGAGGAGAAAACAGAGTTAACATTTCGGGTCCGGTGACCCTTCCTCAGAACTGGCCTTGAAGCATTTTGCTTGATTTTCAATTTGACAGAAATCTTTTCCATGCTTTCCAGATCCATTTGGAAAACAGTGGCATATTTCTTTAGAATTTTGAGATATGTCAGCCTCAGATTCTCAGAATCTGACAAGCTATTTACTTCATCACAGTTCAGTTTGCTTTTCTCCAACTATGTTCTCCCCAATAAAGTTGGGAAATTTCCTTTGGTAATGTGTAAGGACAGATCTTCAGACTGACCATACAACTCAACAGTCGCATTGATACCATCCCTTAAAGGCACCACTTTGCCTGTATATGCTCTTGCTGCAGTTTTTGAGGTGATTCAGCTGCTTCTGATATAGTCTTTCAGGAATCCATGAAACTGCTGTTCTGGTGTCCACCCCCATTCTTACCAATTTGCCATCCAGTAAGGGAGTGTCCCGGTATTGATGTCTGTTGCCAGCAATGGCCAATATGTTTAATAACAGAGATAACAAGCATGGGGCTGGATGAACACAGCAGGTCAAGCAGCAT
>JAHRHZ010000074.1:6981969-7075046 GCA_024137785.1 Ginglymostoma cirratum | reverse complement strand
ATGCTGCTTGACCTGCTGTGTTCATCCAGCCCCATGCTTGTTATCTCGGATTCTCCAGCATCTGCAGTACCTTTTATCTCTGATACATGTTTAATAACAGCTCCTCTTTAGAGAGTCTGGGCTTTTCTCATCCCCTTTTGTACCATGTACATGTTCTTTCAACTCTTTGGTTTCTGTATTTTTGATGTATGTCGTTCATGTTTCTTCCTCAAAAACACCCATTCAGTGTGCCCTTTTGTGCTACAAATTCTGCTTGCAGCTTCTTTATAATCAGCAGTTTGCTGCTGCGTGACTTGTTTTTCTGCATTGATGGCAGTTTTGAGTGTGCGTTGGTGATCGTCAGCTGCCATCTTGTGAACTGTCATGCTCGAGCTTAACTGCCTTGGCAGCTAGTTCCAGTGAGACTGATATATCCAGAACTTTCTATGCTCTTTTCTGTTAGTAATCTCTCCTGGAATTCTTCACATCGTAAACCACACCCCAGTATCTCTCTGATAGTGTCATTTACCGTTTTATTTGAAACCACAAGAAGTCACCTGATGAAGGAGCAGTGCTCCAAAAACTTGTGATTTCAAATAAACCTGTAAGTCTATAACCTGGTGTCATGTGACTTCTGACTTTGTCCACTTCAGTCCAACACTGGCACCTCCACATCAAAGCTTGGTTGGATTTGTAGAAGCTGAACCTTCAGAAATCACTGGTGTTTTTTTGTGAAAAATGGTTCTGTAGAATTCCTATTATTTCTTCATAAGAGACAAGACCCTTCTTAGAAAACAGCATCCCCCACCCACAACCATCTCCCTGGGTAATAATAGTCAGAGATGCAGAGACAAGTATAACTGCTTCTATTTTGTCAGCTTGAAATAAATAATGTCTCTGTGTAGGAGTTCCAGTTGTCTGTACTTTCATCATTGGAGCCAAAATTTCTGTCATAGTTTTTTTTCAAATGGGAAGGGCCTGTGTGGCAAGATGTACCATGAAAATGTTTGTCCAACGTTACTTCTTTCCATTTTAAACAAGGTATTCCTAAGGCTGCATGCTTATATCCGAGTCTATGTCCCTGGCTCAAAATATTTCCTCTTGTAGGGTACCTGTTACAGTATTCCTCTATAGGTGAAGCATGTGGCGAGCTGCACTATTCACCTCTTCCCTGAAACGGAGTCTTTTTTTAAGCACTTTTTATCCCATTCTTGTTGCCAGTTTTCTTCTGTTAAGTTTTAAGAAGGAGCAGGAACTTTATTATGGAGATGTTTACTCTACAGGCAGCAAGATTAGACTAAGCTGTTTCATGCCTAAAATGGTCAATGACGTCATGTGATTGGACTCTTACAGTGAAAGTCCACGGCTATGTCCTGGTTCTCAATCTGACAGCCAGGATTCTCTTAAATGTGTAATAATCAGTTTAGGCTTCATGTTTATTGCCATTATAAGCTGTTAGGTTTCATTCTTTGTTGATGTTTTTTAATTGTTCACAATCCTGTTTCAAACTGCGACTGGCTGTTAGATTTGAACCAGGTGATCAAATTTTCGTCTCAGCTTACAGGGCTTGCATCCTAAATATTGTCCTACTCTTGCCAGATATAGAGTTCTGGTTTAATAGTTTTCTGCTGTTGCTTTAATGAATGTTAACACTTATATTTCTGTTTTAACTAGCTCTGTTCCAATTGATTATAACTTATACCGGAAGTTTTGGTCACTCCAAGATTTTTTCAGAAATCCCCTGCAATGTTATGAAAAAATTTCTTGGAAGACATTTCTAAAGGTAAACTTATTTGTTCATGAATAAGATGCAGCTCTACCTCTTAAAAAATACTCTTTTATTCTGCTTGTGTTCTGTATAAATAAAACTTGTGTTCATCAGATGATGGTGTTGGATTGGTGTAATTCTCGGAGGCCCTGGAAATTTGTAGAAGTTATTTTTGGAGGATGTGATGTATTTGCAATACCTGTTCCTGAAGCTTGGAATTTTTCAAAATTCAGCAAGTCCAACAAAATCTATGCAGAGAGTGTTAATGTTTCATGTTGATAATTTTGAATAGAACTGGGGACAGTTAGAAATATTAAGGAGGTGAAAAGGAGGGAGGTGAGGGAAAAGAATGCAAGGGATTGTGTGGTACAGCACAAGACAGAAGTCATTAGATAAGAGTTTAGTAGTAATGGGACAAGTAAAGAAACAAAATAATTCCGAAAGGTGAATGGTGGAATAATGAACAGTTTAAGTTCATGAGTGAAAACAAAACAATGTGAAATGTAAAGGAAAGAAATTAAAGATAGGGGCAAAGATTATGATTTTTAATTGTTGAACTCAGTGACAAGTTGAGAAGGCTTGAAGTGCTGAATGGAATGGAATGAGGTACAATTTCTTGAGCTTCCATTGAGATTTGTTGAAACACTGTACTAAGCTAAGGCTAGAGATATCAATGTGAGAAAAAGGAGGAGAATTAAAATTGCAGGCTGCTGGAGGCTTTGGGTCACGGGGATCAGATGTTGTGCAAAATGGCCACCAAAACGATTTTTGGTTTTCCCAAAGTAGGGTGGACCACACTGAGGTAATAAAATATACTAATGAAAATAGTGTCCATAAATCATCTGGAAGGAGCTTTTGGGTCTGTGATCAGTGAGGAGTGAGTTGGTAGAAGTACACTTTTTACATTTCTTTTATGGGATGTGGGTATCAATGGCAAGGACAGCTTTTGTTGTCCATCCCCTATTTTTCTCAGTCGAAATATTTGATAGGCAATTTCAGAAAGTAGTTAATAATCAGGTACATTGCTATGGTTCTGGGCAAGAATAATAGATTTCCTTTCCTCAAAGGCATTAGTGAAACTGCTGGGTTTTCACAGTGTTTGGTTTCATGACAGTTACTTACACTAGCTATGCATTTGACATCTTTTTCTTGATTTTTTTTATTTAATTGAATTCAAATTCTACCAGCTGCTGTGGTGAGATTTAAGATCATTAATAATCCATTGACATTACTGCAATGCCATTGCCTCCTTTTTGCTTATCTTGTGCTGGCATGGAAATCTGCCGTGGGAATGTTGGGAGTGAAGAAGGAGTGGCCCAGGGTGTCACCGAGGTAAAGAGTCAGTCTAGGAAATTTCTAGTGAAGAGTGACACGATGGCAGACAGATTGAACCAGTATTTTACATTGTTTTTTGCTGGAGAATAGTGGTGCCCAACCTATGACCCATCAGACTATTGAGCTGAAATAGTCCTCATGCATGTGTCTTCGTGCATAAATCTCAAAATGTTAGTATGCAGATGAAGAAAGTTCTTAAGAACACTGATAGAATATTATTATTTATTGCAAGGGGATTTGAATACAGAGGTAGGGAGATTATACTTCAGTTATGCAGGGCAGTGGTGAGAGCAAACCTGGCATAGTGTACACATTGGTATTGGTCTCATTACAGCCTTGATTCAAACATGGACAAAAGAGCTAAATTCCAGAGGTGAGGTGAGAATGACAGCCCTTGATATCAAGGCTGTATTTGACCAAGTGTGACATCAAGGAGCCCTGGCAAAACTGGAATTAATGGGTATTGAGGGCAAACTTTCCAGTGCGAGGAGTCATACCTGACACATAGGAAGATGGTTGTGGTTGTTGGTCAGTCATCTCAGCTCCAGGACATCTCTGCAGGAGTTCCTCAAGGTAGTACCCTAGGCCAATCCATCTTCAGCTGCTTCATTAATGACCTTCCTCCATCATTAGGTCAGAAGAAGGGATATTCGCTGATTACAGTGTTCAGCACCATTCGTGACCCCTCAGATACTGAAGCAGTCCATGTTCAAATGCAACAAGAACTGGACAGTATCCAGACTTGGGCTGACAAGTGGCAAGTAACATTTGCACCAGACAAATGTTGGGCTGTGACCATTGCCAACAAGAGACAATCTCACCACTGTCTTGACTTTGAGTGGTATTACACTCACTGAATTCCCCTACCATCAACATCCTGGGGGTTATCATTGACCAGAAACTCAACTGGACTCACCACATAAACACAGTGGCTACAAGAGTGGGTCAGAGGCTAGGAATACTGCAGCGAATAACTCACCTCCCAACTCCCCAAAGCCTGTTCATCATTTACATGGCGCAAGTCAGGAATGTGATGGAATCGTTCCCACTTGCCTGGATGAGTGCAGCCCCAACAACACTCCAGAATCTTGACACTATCCAGTTTGATTGGCACTACATCCACAAGCATCCACTCCCTCCACCACCAATGCTCACTAGCAGCAGTGTGTACTATCTACACGATGCACTGCAGAAATTCACCAAAGATCCTCAGACAGCAGCTTCCACACCCATAACCACTTCCATTTAGAACGACAAGGGCAGCGATTATATGGGAACACCACCACCTGCAAGTTCCCCTGCAAGCCACTCACCATCCCAACTTGGAAATACATCGCCGTTCATTCATTATCATTGGGTTAAAATCCTGGAATTTCTTCCCTAATGGCCTTGTGGGTCAACCCATGGCAGGTGGACTGCAGTGGTTCAAGTGGTTCACCACCACTTTCTTAAGGGCAACTAGGGATGGGCAGTAAATGCTGGCCAGCCAGTGACGCCTACATACCACAAATGAATTTAAAAAAACAAAATAACCTGACTTTGTACCCCACTGATATATAGTAAAAGTAGTGTGTACCAACTTCAATATGCACTGCAGAAATTCACCAAGACTTATTAGACAGTACCAGATGGAACAGCACCACCTGCACCTTCCTCTCCAAGCTACTCACTACCCTGATTTGGAAATATATCACCATTTCTTCACTGTCACTGGGTCAAATTTCTCAAACTTACACTGTGTCCCCTAGTTTTTTACTTTCCTACAAGAGAAGGACCCTCTCAGAATCTGTCTTGTCAAGTACCTTCAGGATCTTGTACATTTCAGTAAGATCACTTCTCATTCTTCTAAATTTTTTAATAGGCACAGGCCCAAGCAGTTCACCTGATGTAACATAAGCCCTTCATCCCAGGAATGAGCTGAATGAGTATTCTCTTAATTGCTGCTAATGTGATTCACTGGACTCTGGGGTGGTTCCCGCAGATTGGAAAACAGCCAATGTGACGCCACTGTTTAAAAAAGGAAGTAGACAAAAAGCAGGTAACTATAGGCCACTTAGCTTAACTTCGGTAGTGGGGAAAATGCTTGAATCTATCATTAAGGAAGAAATAGCAAGACATCTGGATGTAAATTGTCCCATTGGGAACACCCAGCATGGGTTCATGAAGGTTAGATCATGTTTAACTAATTTGGTGGAATTCTTTGAGGACATTACTTACATGGTGGACAATGGGGAACCTGTGGATGTGGTGTATCTGGATTTCCAGAAAGCATTTGACAAGGTGCCACACCAAAGGCTGCTACATAAGATAAAGTTGCACGGTATTACAGGTAATGTATTGGCATGGATAGAGGATTGGTTGACCAGTAGAAAGCAAAGAGTAGGGGTAAATGGGTGTTTTTCTGGTTGGCGGTCAGTGGCTAGTGGCTAGTGGCGTGCCTCAGGGATCAGTGTTGGGACCTCAATTGTTTATAATTTACATAGATGATTTGGAGTTGGGGACTAAGTGTGGTGTGTCAAAATTTGCAGATGACACTAAGGTGAGTGGTAGAGCAAAGTGTGCAGAAGACACTAAGTCTGCAGAGAGATATAGATAGTTTGAGTGAGTGGGCAACGGTCTGGCAGATGGAGTACAAAGTTGATAAGTGTGAGGTCATCCATTTTGGTAGGAATAACAGCAAAATGGACTATGTTTTAAATGGTAAAAAAATTGCAGCACGCTGCTGTGCAAAGGGACTTGGATGTCCTTGTGCATGATTCGCTGAAGGTGGGATTGCAGGTGCAGCAGGTGATTAAAAAGGCACATGGAATTTTGTCTGCCATTGCTCGAGGGATGGAGTTTAAAAATAGGGAGGCTATGCTGCAGCTGTATCGGGTCCTGGTGAAGCCACACCTGGAGTACTGTGTGCAGTTTTGGTCTCCTTACTTGAGAAGAGATGTACTAGCACTACTAGAGGAGATTCACTTGGTTGATTCCAGAGTTGAGAGGGTTGGACTATGAGGAGAGACTGAGTAGACTGGGCTTATAGTCATTGGAATTCGGAAGAATGAGGGGAGATCTTATAGAAACATGTAAGATTATGAAGGGAATAGATAAGGTGGAGGCAGGGAGGTTGTTTCCGCTAGCAGGTGAAACTAGGACTAGAGGGCATCGCCTCAAAATAAAGGGAAGCAGATGTAGGACTGAGGATTGTCAGGAGGAACTTCTTCACCCAAAGGGTTGTGAATCTGTGGAATTCCCTGCCCAGTGAAGTGGTTGAAGCTACCTCACTGAATGTTTTTAAGGCAAGGCTAGATAAATTTTTGAACAGTAAAGGAATTAAGGGTTATGGAGTGTGGGCAGATAAGTGGAGCTGACTCTCAAAGATCAGCCATGATCTTATTAAATGGCGGGGCAGGCTCGAGGGGCCAGATGGCCTACTCCTGCTCCTAGTTCTTATGTTCTTATCCTTTTACAGTCAGCAGCCACAGAAACTTAGACAGCCAATATCTTCAATAGTTGGGTTTCGCACATTTGCCAGCTACAGTAGGCATGCTGATTTTTGTTTGGCTGCGATCTACAAAAACCTGGTGAAATCTTCCAGGTCAGCTTGGTGCCGCTCCTGGCTTTAAGTGACATTGTGTTTGTGAGTTTGTGGTACAAATACCTTAATAGAGAAACAGTTGTGTTTTGATGTTGGTAGTTGATCTGTATATGAACAACTATTAGTGTTGCTTTTGTGAATTAGTCACCCAATCACCCCACAGATTTAATGTCTCCCCACTGCATGTTCTACATGTACTAGCCAGCCTGGGGATACTTCAGTATTTGGACATCTGATTATAATTATAGGAACCTCACATGTTACTGAGCTCTGATATATACATTTAGAATTTAAGGGTTGAACTTTCTATGACCAGACTTTCTTTGTTAGACTCAACTTACTGCGGATGAAAAATACATGGCCATAAATTGTGTAATGATTTACAGAAGATCAGATCTAATTATTTAATTATGTGCAGTTTATTTTGTCTTTCATTTGGTTCGATCAATTCAATTAATTTCAGTATGAAACCAATGAAGAGTCTGCATGTTGCAAAAAGACTATCTCTGTGTTTGTAAAATATTTAGTTCTGTATAATTAAATGGTCTGTGTGTTAACCCATTTACTTGATGTTCTCGGCGATATCCTGATGCATACAAGTGAAATGGTTTGACAGGTGTCTTTTTCCAGCAATAACTAACCCACTTACGTCAATTTATCTTAAAGCATTCCGATGAGGTATTGGATGTTTTCAGAAGCTACAAACTGGATGACATGCAGGCTTCAAAAAAGAAGCATGAAGAATTAAAACCTCCAGGGGAGGAACATGTTTACTTCGCTAAATTTTTGACTAGTGAGAAGGTATTTTGTTGATAATTTATCAGTGTCGTTTGCTTTACTGTTGTTTTTGGAATAGATTTGAATACACAAGCGATTACTGTTATCAGTGATTTTTTTTTGTAGATTCCATAATCAAACTCAATTTCCTACTTAACATATTGTGTAGTAGATACACAACTTTATTAAACTAGCCTATTACAAACATATAATACGCAAGAGATTTCTTGAATTGCAAACACATTCTGTCTCTCAAAAGGTGGATAATTCATTGCATATAAGTAAATATGACTTTGTCACATTTATTTATCTGTTACTTAAACTGCAGAAGCAAACACATTTCATGAACCTTTGAATAACTGAGGGGATTTTGTGACCATACACAACATACTGCTGAGTAATTCAGACTTCTGTTCGTACAGTTCAAATTTGCAGTAAGCATCACACCAAAAATTTCTTCAGTATGTAATGAGAGCACTAACTTCTGACTTCAGTCTTGGTAGTCATTTACAGATTGAAGGCGTAAAGGTGTAGAATTAACTAAAATGTTATGAGTTGTTCTCCTAATATTGCTATTTTCAAGTACCCATGAAAGCTATGACCAAGTACTATTTAGTTAGCACCTAGAACAAGGTCTCCATACCGTTATTAATTTCATGATCGATCATTCTAGCACGGTCCTATTTCTGAGTCACTTCTGACTTAAATTTTATAGTTTGACTACGAAAGGCAGCTTCCATTTTAATTCTGTGATTCAGAATTGTGAAGCAAAGTACGTAAATCTTTCTGTTGTTACAGTTGGCTTTTTTGAGAGTGGTGAACATACCTTGGGAGTAGAATCTCTTCGGCCATCAATGGACGAGGTTGCATCATTATATTCCTGCACTTTTGGAAACTGACAAGTTTCTAAATGTTTATCTCTAAGAATGATGTAAAAGTTAGAATATATCTTTTCAGTTTCAAATTTCTAGAAATGTTGTTTCATACTAGAAATGAGAATGATCTTTGACCATCAAGTTATTCCTGAATATAGCAATATAGCAATATGCAGTATGCCGATTGATGCCACCAGCCTTTCAGCCACCTTCCCCATATTTTCCAAAATTCATTTTCTGAGACAATTGCATGGAAAATTTGCCACAACACACCTGCTTGCTTGAATTCATAAAATTTCACTTGCAAAGTTACTGACTTTACTTTCTCTTTTGCTAGTTGATGGACCTACAGCTGAATGACAGCAATTTTAGACGGCATATCCTATTACAGTATTTAATATTGTTTCAATACCTGAAAGGTCAAGTCAAATTTAAAAGGTAACTCTTTTTGAAAATCATGAGTGTATAGTTGAGGTACCACTGCATAGTTATTAAGTTTGGTGATGTATTTGAAAATGTTTGTAAATTCTTCCAAATAAGCTTGTCTGTAGGACAATAAGAAACTCAACATAGCAAAGGCATTAGTCATGGGATGGAGGCTAGGTGAGACAAAAAATGGCATAACCTGTTGGTGAAACTCTATTCTCTGGCATTAATTTCAAAATCCTGCATTTCTGAACAACTTTTTGATGTGAAGAAATAGGTATTTCATCAATCAGGACATTACTGGCTGAGATGAATCAGTCTTTTCCTTGAGGGAAATAACTTTAAAGCTTCTTTGTTTAAATAAACATAAGTGTCGTGTAATGCATACCAAAGCTATTCTTAACCAGATTAAATAATTGAATATGAGTTCCCTTGCTGAAAAGTAGAAAAAGCTCTAGCTGGACCTTCTTAGAAAATTCCTGATTACTGCCTCTAATTCTCACCATTTTGCTACAACTATGCAAAGTAAGTGTGCAATTAAAGAAAAAAACCCAATTCTGGAAAAAAAAATTTGGCTCTATTTCTTGCTTTGTAAAGTATGCAAATGATTGAGACATGTCATCTATGGACTACAAAATGAAGAGTATGGTGCATCATTCCTCCCCACCCTCTTTGATACTTGTCAAGGCCATGATCAGGCTGAGATTTTGGTTAATATTTTAGCATCTTTACAAGATGTAACCCAAGCATCTTAGACTGCGTTATGCAATGGGAAATTAAATTAGCCTTACATTAATGAGGAAGATGCCTAGTCCTATTATATAGGATGGTGATGTTGTTCTTAAGCACAGAAACCACAAATAATGAGTAGTAATCAAGCATGTAAATCCCACTGTCTGCAGCTGTTAAAAACCATCATAAATGATGTGTGATCTGGTGTAATTCTGCTTCACAGTTCCTCTTGTGTGTTGACTGATGAACAATCTCTCTGGATTGAAGATACCACCAAAGCCGTTTATCAGGTTGGTATGAATGAATTAATTGCTAAGTTGTGCCACAACATCGGTTTTTTTTCTCCCTCTCCAAGAAGAGATGTTTCTGTCTGATGAAAATCCACCACATTGTAACTCATAACTTTATCTTTCCTTTGTCTTTTTTCCTGGTTTCAAATCTATATTAATGTCCCATCCCCAAGATTGAAACATCTGATTAGTACTATGGTTCAGCTCCAATTGTCTCAAAGCAGGCAGTTGGTAGACAGGACTTTGGGTGAACTTGTACCTTTCAGCTGAGCTGGAACCGTGGATTGGGTCTCATTATAATTTGTTACACCTCTGCCTCTCATACCTACACCTCACGTTTTCAACCAGGGATTCAGATTGGGTAGTTGAATGTTGTTGTGGTACAGTGGTATTATATCTACCTTTGGGCTAGGAGGCCCTTGTTCAAGCCCCACCTGCTCCATAGGTGTGTAATAACATCTCTGAGCAGGTTGATTAGAAAAATAAGATTGGACGGTTCCTTCCTTTGGATTTTTAAATGCCAGACTGGTGGCTTCAATCAGATTTTAATCCCGCATCCCTTGTCACCGCTGAAGTGCAATTGAATTATCCGCTAATGTTAGCTATCCACTGAAGTTTCCCATCCTTTAATTATAAAAGCAGGTCACAAATGGGTTCTATTCCTGAGTCCTAAGTAAGTCAATTTGTACTCAAGTCAGAATATAATAAAGTACAATATAAAATATCCATTTGCAAGTATGACTGAACATTCGTGTGTCAGATCCGTAAAAGTAATATGGGATCTTGTTTGTAAGTATGAACATTCGTGAGCAAGACACCACCTGTAAGTAGTTCAGGAATCACTGTGTTAACCTTGAAATTATTTTCAATTAAGTTATCCAATACAACATTTAGACATATTGACTTGTGGCAAGTCCTCGTTTTACACCAGGTAATTCATGTCGTCTGTGTAGTTTTGGAGCTTGAGAAGCTTAAGCAGAGGAGATGCAGGTAGAAAATGTACTTGCTGGTTTCTCTGTTTTGTATCAATTTAAAACTTTTAAGGTGATCTTGTTTTGGAGTTTCCGGTTAAGTCAAAGTACACTACTCCCTGCAGAATCATACTAAGAAGCCTGTACATCCTACAGGATCACAGATATGTTGCCGCTCAGAAGGAAGCCATTCGGCCCATTGCATCTCTGCTAGTTATTTGAATGAGCATCTCACCTTGTGCTATTCTTCTCCTTTCTCCCTGATACCCTGCACTTTGGTTTTCAAAGAGCCATCCAATTTTCTTTTGAATGCTTAGTCCACACTTTCAAGCAGTGTTTCCTAGATCTTAACCATTCACTACTTGAAATTTGCTAATTCATTTAAATTTGTGCTGCCTTGTTCTCAGACCACCTCAATATTTACTCTGTTCAGACCTCTCCTGTTTAGAGGATATCCAAGAATATTTAACCCTTAGTCCTGCCCTTCCTTGAACCAGATCTCAGTTATAGCCACAGTATAGTATTTCCACTTGGCAACCTACAGGTGCAACTCACTAGTCGTGCTTCTAATTTGTGCATGTATGTACATGCACAGAAACCCTGATTTAGATTTTATTACTTTCTCTGTTATTCTGACCCAACCTAGTAACTTATTATTCTCTATTTTATATACCTATGTGTTCCTCCCTGTTATTGTCTCCTAGCTTCCACACCCCTGCTTAAGTCTTTGCCAATAGCAGTGGTCAGGCATCCAGCAAGAAACTCAGTCCGATCTCTTTCAGATCTATACCATCTAGTCTTTATAGGTCCCATTTAACCTAAGAGTCTAAAGCCTATACCAGCTTGCCTCCTAGATCAACTTTCCGACCATGCATTCATCTGTCTTATCTTCCTATTTCTGTACTCACTTCTGCATGTTACTTTGAGTGATTCAGAAATTGCTACTTTTTGATACCCCTCCTGCAAGCTCCATATTATCAGAGTACATATTGGCTTCATTAGATCTAACTAAATATGAAAGTACTTGTAATTACCAATTATTTGTAATTATAAATTATGAAGAAAACGTTACAGGCCAGTGTTCCACAAGGGACTGAAGAAGAGTTTCTTTAAACTGAAATTGTCATACTGATGATGAAAAGGAATGCAAATATAGTGGATTATCCCAACAACAACTGCATTTTTGCATTACAACTTCTGATAGTATGTGCCAGCGGGGATGGGACCAGGAACCTTTTGCAGCTGGGTGTGTGACTTCTGCTAGTCTGTTTGTTGTGGACGGTATTAGGCTGTAATGGATAGACCTGACAATACTGAGCTGAACCTTCTCTGATTGTGGGGTTCATCATATTCCAAATAATCTGACACTGGATCAGTTATTTGTTTTAAATGTCCTTGATATATTTTTGGTATTATTGGATTTGATTCACGGTAAATATATAGACATGGATTTCAGATCAACTGTAACTTCATTGAATGGCTGCACAGGCGCAAGGAGGTTAACAGCCTACCCTGTTCTTGTATAACTTGGTCATATAACTATAAAAGCAGGATAAGATTAAGTGTGATAAACCTGTATCAAATTTAAGCTCGACCACACTTGCAGTACTCAATACATTCTGATCACCATATTATTAAGAAAATAGAAACATTGGAGAGATGCAGAGAAGATTTACAAACATCAACCAGAAATATGAGGGGGAAATCACAGAGGGTAACTTAAGTCTTTAAAAGAAAAGTTATGATACAGTGAATACCGAGATAATATTTCCTTTGGAAGAGCAAAATTAGAGGTCATCAATATAGTTTGGTAGTGAAGAATTTCTATCAGGAATCCAGAAGAAACTTGTTGAGCCGAAGTGGTGAAAATGTAGAGCGAGCTACCACTGTAAATTTTTGGAATAAATTATGTAAATGAACTTGATGCCAAGCTGTATAAACGTATGATGGAGTAGGAAATAAAAGATTATGATAGTATGTCAGTTGGGCAGAATGGCCTGCTTTGTGTCATGTATCCTTTGGAAAATCATAGAACGCTGAGAAAATATGCTGCAGTGTTAATCCGAATTTTGTTGTTCGTGAGTTTTCTAGAAAGCTTTTTACTTTGTAAGTACCAATGGATATGATTTTTGATTGTTCCCAGGTAGAGTTTGAACTGGACAGCTGACTTAAACATTTAACTAAACTAAATTGCAGTCTGTTCTTGTAAGACTTTGTTTCAAGTTTAGGTTATTTTTATGGAAATGCTATCTTTATCTATATCACATTTGTTAGATTAATCAATTATCATCCAAATCATCAAATTATTTCATCATAAATGTCTTTTTAACAATTTGGTTCCTCATTTACTTTTCTAGTTATTCAAAGAGACGCCACCTGATGGAGAAAAATTTTCCAGTATGGTAGAGGTATGTCGAATTTTTTTTTATATTGAATTTCTGAATTCAACCTGTCAATTTCAGATTAGAATTAATTGACCACATCAAAACTAAAAATACTTTGAACACACACTTGCTTTCATGATCAAGATTGCTTTTAGCTATTTTTTTGTTTCTCACTTTGACCCTTCTTCGCTCCTTACCTTGTCCAAGGACACTGAGGCCAATTGTAATTCTGTAGCAAAAGTCAACTAATAGCACACAACCTTAGGAAGGATTTATTGACTCTGAAGGGAGTACAATGTAGGTTTACAAGAATGATGTGTGGACTTAAGGGGTTATACTAAGAAGACAGTTTATCCAAATTAGGCCTGTTTTCTCTAAAATTTAGAAAGTTAAGGGGTGTTCTGATCCGAGTCTTCAAGATATTAACAGGAAGAGATAGGGTAGATGAAGATAAACTATTTCCATTGTTTGGGGATTTTAGAACTAGAGGACAGTCTGAAATTAGGTCCAGACTGTTCAGAAGAGATGTTAGGAAACAGTATTACACGTAAAGGAATTTAAGATTTGGAATTCTCTTCCACAAATAGCAGTTGATGCTAGACCAGTTGTTAGACTTAAATCTGGGATAGATTTTTTTTTTATTAAGGAAAAGTATTAAGGGCTATGGACCAAAGGTAAGCATATGAAGTTAGGCCACGAATCTGCCATGATATCATTGAATGGTGTAACAGGCTTGAGGGGCTAAATGGCCTACTCCTGTTCTTATGTACAAACTGAATGTGGGACCTCTTCAATTTATTCTCTGGAGTGGTCTGTGACTAGTGAGGCTAGCAATTATAGACCATGTTTGCCCCTACACAGATGGTGGGCATTCTTCTTTAATGACTGTAGGCCATCTGGTGAAACTGCTCCCCAGTCGCTGTTAATTTGGGAATTTCAGGATTTTGATGCAAATAGTATGTAATAGGGCAATGATGGACTAGAGGGTTTGAGTTAGAGGGAGAGGCTAGATAGGCTGGAATGTTTTTCCCCTAGAGCACAGAAGGTTGAGGGGTGATCTAATAGAGGTTTACAAATCATCAAGGGGCATAGATAAGGCAAATAGCCAAGGTCTATTCCCCAGGGTAGCGGAGTTCAAAACTAGAGAACATAGGTTTAAGGTGAGAGGAAAGGTTTAAAAAGGACCCGAGGAGCAACTTTTTCCACACAGAAGGTGGTGCTTGTATGAACTGCTAGAGCAAGTTGTAGAGTTGGGTACAATTACAACATTTAACATACATTAGGTGCATAAAATAGGGAAGGTTTAGAAGGATATGGGTCAAACGAAGGTGAAGAGGACTAGTTTGAGAAACCTGGTTGGCATGGACGCATCGGACCAAAGGGTCTTTTTCTGTGTTATATGAATCTATATACAACCTGGTCGGAAAGAACTATAATTTGGACAAGATTTTGTTCAATTTCTATATGGCTTGTTAATTTATTAATTGCGTTTACTCACTAAATCATTGCTGCAAACTTTTTTCAGTGCTTCATATTTATGAAGAGGTGAAAGCAAATTGATTTAACATGAAATAAGAATTAATTTACTTTTATTTGATTACAGCATATACTACACAGTGAAGAAAATTGGATTGCATGGAAAAATGAGGGTTGTCCAAGTTTTGTTAAAGAAAGGTATATCTTTTAAAACTTAATATCATTTTTAACATTCTTTTTTCTTCAACCATGTATAGTTTTATATGCTTTGTATGCTTTAAGGGCAAATAGGTATCCTGTTGTGTGTCCAGTGTGACTCACTTTCTTAATATTCCATGGCGTAACAGGTAAACTAATATGCCATGCCATCTGGCTTCTGTCAGATTACTTCTATTTTATTCTTACAAGATTGCAATTTGTCTTGTCATGAAGATTTGATTTGAATTGAAAAAATTTCAAGCAGGCAATTCTTATCAAATAATACAGCACAAATTAAGTAACTGATATTTTCTGGTTTTGTGTAAGGTTGCATTCATATTATGTTGAGAAATGTGTCAAATTAAATTGATATCATGTAAACCAAGAGCAATGTGATTTTCTGACTTGTTCATTGATGGATTGCAGTGTTTAATCATATCTCAAAGACGGAAGTCTGGAAAGTTGCTATGGGATAGCAAGTGTTTGTTCTTTTTCTCGCTTCCTCGAACACCACTGCACAAACTACACACGTACTGTACGCACATGCACACTCCCACCACACGTGCGCGCACGCACATTCCCAAAATGTACATGCACACACACAGTCCAACCACATTTGTGCACAAACGCACGTTTTATCCCACTGGACATGTACAGACACATGCATGGATTCTCCCATCAGAGGTGTGCACACATGTACATATGTGCTCTGACTCATCATACACTTGCACGAGCATGTGTATACGCACACGTTCTTCCACCAGTCACCTACATGCCAATGCATGCATGCAGTCACTCCCACTAGGCTCATGTATACACACAAACACAAGGCATATGGAAGTACGCTCACACCAGGTGCGTGCATATACCCACATCCACCAGGCCTGTGTATGCATACTCACACACACAAGTACTCTCTCACTGTACATATACACACATACAACCCCACCAAGCATGCGCACACATACCCCACGCCACACACGTACTCTCTCGTTCTGCAACCACGCTTGCATGCTCACATGCAGTCCCAACACCCATGTAAGTGTGCAAACATACGTGTACAAGCGCACAGACTCACCGTGTGCATGCCTGCATGTACACTCGCTGTTGTCACATATTGTGAGGGTGCATTGTTTCCCCCACCCCATATATGAGGCATGTGGAAGCATGTGTGCACATGGGGAGGGACACACATGGAACATACATGTGCACCCAAGTACAGATATACACTCACTAAGCATACATGGACACATGCTATCCTTCTCATATGCATGCACAACACCCATATATTCTCAGATGTGCATGCACTCATTCTCACTAGGCTCATACACTTACACACCAGGTATGTGCAAACACGCATACTCTCATGAGGCACATGCATGCAGCCACCCACATGGAAGTGCAGGGGCACAGACTGACACACAATATATGCATGGACGTGTATATGTGCTCATTCTCACCAAATTTGGCATATACACATAGGTGCACGTGTATGCACTCCCACCAGGTGCATGAACAAGGACGCACAAATTCAGTGTTCGCACATGCAAACATGTACTCTTATCCCATGTACATACGCAATCAAAACAGTGAATGCAATTATACTGTCCCACCATGTGCACTTGCAGACATTACCCCACCATGCACATATGCGCATACACTTCCACGACATGTGCACATTCCCACACATTAAATGTGTGCGCATGTCAGGCGCGTACAGACATGCACACATATGTGCATCAGGCTCATGCACGCGCATACTCTCTCACTGGCATGTACAGACACACGCTTCTTTACACATAATGCATGTGTGCACACACACCCCCCCCCGCGTAAATTAGGTGCGCACACACACGTACAAATCCAATTATATATGTACATGCACTCGTGTGCAGGTCTCTGCATGTGCTACCCCCTGCCCACCAGGCTCATGCAAGCAAGCACTTTCCTTTTGCTGTACTGTGCTTCCCCCACTTCGTGCTCCCCCCCCCCCCCCCACTCTCTCCCCTCCTCCCCTACACGCACACACACACCTCCACAACCATCAGGTCCCGGCGCATGCCTCCTTCCTGCCCATCAGACCTCTGTGCGTGCTTTCCTCAACCAAAAGGCCCCTCCACACCTCTGTCCATCAGGCCTGTACACTTGCATACCCAACCCTTCCTTCCACAACCAGACACCGTGCCCGCCTGGCACTTGCGCACACATCAGGCACACATAGTTTGCACACACATCACATCTCTCACACCCTCATTATACACAGTCACCATATTCTACACATACACATTTCTGTCATGTACATATCACACACAGGCATGACAGATTAGTTAGCTGCGTGCACCGTTATCTCTCACACTTGATATCTCATTCGTTCATACTGCATTACACACATTGACACCAGACCGATCCTTCTCTCTGTCATATATTTGCACAATAAATTGATCTCCCTTGTTCACTCACCAGGTCGCCTGCTTGCACACCATAGTAGAGACATTCTCGTAATATGAGGTGTTTCAGCAGGTGGCCTCACAACAGACGTGCACATGCATGCACGAATTGGTATTACACCAGGTCTTGAGTGCGCACTGCATGTTTGTCTGCCTACCTATTTCTCTCTCTATCTCTCTCTCACACCACATCTCCCTATCCCATCACATCACATACACCATCCCACACATGCGTAAGTTGTGAGTGCACGCTGCATGTACTGCAAATCACAACACACATTCATCATGCAGGTGCACATGCACATTACATACAAACACACCACATGCAAATGCATCACATTTCATGCACACATTATACACATGTATTCATACACCTTGCACATACATCTCACATAGATCAGTTGTACATGCATATGATCTACATCACCCACCACTCTCACCACAAGCAATCTCACACAGCCACATCTGTCTGATACCACGTTGCGCACCACACCAAATCACTTCACATCACTCTCACATGCATCTT
The DNA here is from genome assembly GCA_024137785.1 of Ginglymostoma cirratum. Classification (NCBI taxonomy): domain Eukaryota; kingdom Metazoa; phylum Chordata; class Chondrichthyes; order Orectolobiformes; family Ginglymostomatidae; genus Ginglymostoma; species Ginglymostoma cirratum. The sequence continues at coordinate 7,057,279 of JAHRHZ010000074.1, read as the reverse complement.
ACCACACATCCCACCACACGTGCACATGCTACATACATCATATGCACACAGTGTACTTGTCACACCAGATCTCTCCCATACACCACATCTCTCGTACACCATGCACACCACATCATGTACATGGCAGGTGTAGTTACCCCCACCCAATCCCTTGGCACGTGTGTGAACCCCCACCTCTGCATGCACTGTCACACTAAAAAGTATAAATTCTGTTGGATAGTCAATTATATTTGTTTTTAAAGATCGCTCGAATCCAAACTTCCAAAGCCTGCAAAAAAACGACCTGCTCCTGAGGATTTCTTTGGAAGAGGACCAGGCAAGAAGGTTTTAATGGGAAAGTAAGTCTTTGACTTCACCTTTTAGCTCCTTCCTTTCCTTGCAGTTTTGATACTCAAATTTCTCGGTGATGTTTAATTTTAGTCACAATCCTTAAAAAGCACTTCATAGAGGTTACAGTTTGATGGTCATCTCCGAGTAGTCTCCCAAAGATGGATGTTCAAGGAAAGCAGTAGTTTATTTTTTAACTTCTTGATTTCATCTTGGATCCCTCAGTGATGAAAGACACTGTTAATTTCCTGAGCAAATCAAATGATATATAGTAATACACCTTAAAAAAATTCCTGTCTCTTTCAATAAATTACCTTTAAAATATTATGAATACTTTTTGTGTGCAGCAGACTGAGGGCTTTAAGTGATGGTGTCCTTGTGTCACTAGTACTAGAAGCTACATATGCTAAGAACAGGAACTCTGTTCTTTGCGGACAGAAAGAAATTACATTCACTTTGCACCTATTTCAACTCAAGAAAATAGAAGACGACACTTCCTGGCTCACTTCTCAAGGCACTGATTTGACCAATTGGAATCAGGTTTTAAATTTAAATAAAACCTGGCGGTTAACTGTTTGGCATAGTCTAACTCGTGCTCTTGTATCAGTATGCTGTTTGGTACTAGTAATAGCGCTTGGGACTCCAGTTTATCCATTTTTAGCATTCAGACTATGACAGTATGGATGCAAAGCCAAACTGTCTGGCCCAACAGCTTCTCTGCTAGACTGGTGCTCCACTGTCCTCACCAGAGACTGCAGTAGTTTCTCTGAAGTAGAAAGCCAGTTAGTGCCAAAAAAGATCTTTTAGTGCTTTCAGTTGTGTACGTTCAGGATTGATTTGAATGTGCCAAACACACTTAATGTAGGACCTTTTATAGCTGACAGACTAAGATCTTCAAAACTTCATGATCATCCAAATTGGACTTGGCATAGGTTCAAATGACCAATAAGTGGTTGATGGCTTTCTCTACCATACAATCCGCTTCTTGAAATTTCTAAAATATCCATAATTTTGAACAGTGTGACTATTACTCTTCAGTGCTGTCCTGTAAGAATAAATTTTATTTTGCTGTTTTAAAGACCATTTTTTTTAAAAAATGGAGTTATGTAATGTCAAGTCTAGATTAGGGCTCACGACTTATTCAAGACTTTTATACCCTCCAGGTTTTACACATATATCAACGAACTTCACATGTTTTGCATCTGGCTACCTGCACAATCTGTGACAGTTTGACTAGCTAAGTGCATTTATAATACTAGTTTAAAGAATTGATCTAATTTAGTGGTACTGAAACTTTTAAAATTAAGGCAGGTTTGTGCAAATCATTGCATTTGTCATACTGCATAGAACTAAAATGGATTTTGGCTTCCTGCAGTGAAGAATTGACACGGCTTTGGAATCTCTGCCCTGATAACATGGAAGCCTGTAAGTCTGAAAGCAGGTAAGAGATGTGCCTTGACATTGAGTCTTTATTGAAGGATCTAAAAATTTGACTATATTTAAATCAATCACAGTTTCTGCCTTCGTATAAAGTTTGGAAGCAACCTGTATATTTGTCGATCAGTGATAAAGGTACCAATGCATTTATGTATTGCCACATGAAGCACTGGAAATCAAGTTTTTTGAAGAAGCTATTTGAAGTTTCCTGCTGAATGAATGTCCAATTCCAATTGGAAAATGTGAAAGATCAAAACAAAATTACTTCTTACTAAAGATAATGTTAAAAGTTGAACAAGAATATTGATATCATTCCTTGGTGCATGCCTGCTTTTCAAATTAACATTATCTCAATGTGTTAGGATCACATTCCATCCGTCCTTGTAGTCATAATTTGACCTTAAAGATCTAATTTAAGAAATATTTGGTTGAAAATGATAAACTAGTTTTTGAAAGAGGAAGCAACTTCGTTATGAGCTCCACAGAATTATATGCGTTTGGCTGTAAAAAGCTGCTTCATGAATTATCTGGCTTTGTGTTGAGAATGTACAATCTAATTTTTCCAAATTGATCCCTATGTATCTCACTCAGCAGCACATCCATCACTACCCCATGATATTTTTCATCCCTGACTGTATTTTCTAATTTTAATAAAGTAAATCTTTGCACTTTATTGCCTACTCATGACAACTGTGAGCTCTCTGTGGAGCTCCAACACCTGGACCTTGTTGGTAGATGAGAACTATCAAATGACCTGCAAGTGTCTACATTGTTGCGATTTAACAATGCTAACTCTACATTTAGTACGTTAGCAGAAAAATGGTCACTGGGTTCTCAAACATCAAGTATTTTCCTTGATACTGTTGTGTTTTGCAAATGGCTATTCTGCATTACACTGCCATGTTATCTTTATTTGATGTCATTTCTGTGCTTTGCAGAGAGTTTATGCCCACTTTGGAAGAGTTTTTTGAAGAAGCTATTGAGCAAGCTGATCCAGAAAACATGGTTGAAGAAGAGTACAAGTAAGTTGCTATGATTTCAAACTTACAGGTGTAATTCTGTTAACATTCTTTCAAAGTACTATCATAATCTGTTCGTATTCTGACAGCACTTCTTGCTTCACAGGGTGGTTAACAATTCCAATTATGGCTGGAGGGCCTTGAGGCTGCTAGCACGACGAAGCCCACACTTCTTTCAACCAACTAATCAGCAGTTCAAAAGCTTGCCTGAGTACCTAGACAACATGGTTATCAAATTGGCCAAGGAACTACCTGTGAGTGTCTTGTCTGCTTTGTGTTCATGAAGCATAAAAGTGCAATGCCATCTTATGAACTCTCTAGTGTATGATATCCTGACTCGCCAAACTTCTGAATGCTTAGTTGTATTAAAACAGGCAGAGTTTAGTAAGTAACTCAAAGGCAAATATGAGCTCACTACATCTCAATCATCTGGTTCAGCACAGTTTGTAGGAAAAATCAACTGACTTTAACTTGAAACCTATAACAAAAATGTCCCAAAGATTTTCACAAACCAAGCCATGAAATCTAACAAGAAGGATTAGAAGAGGCAGCAGAATTTGAGGATGTGCTAAAACTTGAAGGCAGAGGAGCCTTCAAAGAATATTCAAATGTGTTCAAAATCGCTGGAAACACTGCAGAAAAGAATACAAATGGGATTAGAACTGGAAGAGCAGAGGTGCAGTCAAGAGCATTATTTTTTAATTTGTCCTTTCAATTTGAGCATTCTGGCAGGGCAGCCATTCATTACCAATCCCTAATTGTCCTTGCAAAGGTGGCAGTGGGGCATCTTCTCGAACTTGCAGTGTAGTGTAGGTGCACCCACAGTGCTATTTTGTTTCCTTTCGTGATTTTATACAAATGAATAGTTGGCTGCCATTTCAGAGGTACAGATCTGGATCTGGAGTAACATGTAGACTAGCTTCTATAGACCTTTTAAGGATGATCAAATCATCTCCTAAAAGTTATTTGTGACCTACAATCCAGAGGTTTCTTCATCATAATTAAAGCAATTCACATTCGATTCCAGATTTTTAAATGGAATTTGTGCTGCCATGGTGTAATTTGAACTCATGTTTACAAAGCCCATGACATGGACTGCAGCAATTCAAGAAGGCAGATCAGCTTTTCAAAGGAAATTAGACATACCCAGTCAGCAATGCCCACATGTTGTGAAAGAATTAGTGTGGTCCTCTGAATTACAAATTCTGTAATATTACCACCAGGCAGCCTTTCCCACAGGTGTAAATGTAATTGTTGAAGTTTGGAAGGAGCAAGGTAAAGAATAGATTTAGAATATCGAATAGAATACCCAAAAATGTGGAAATTATTGCACAGGTGGGTGGAAACTCAAATGAAGTTTGGGAAATGTAGGAATCGCGACACTTTTTAATAGTCTATGCAGCTAAAATTATTTTTGATGAGTTGTGTATTGTAAAGAACAGCACTCGGGACTTTGGCAAGAAACTAGCAACATTAGGGAGGTGAAATTTTGTAGTTGTCTTGGTGACAATAATGTGCAGTTTGAAAAATCTAAAAGGAAGTTGATGGTTACAGGGGCAGGCAGCAAAATGGAATTGAAGCCATGATCTTATCAGCCATAATTTTATTGGGCAGAGAAGACAAGAATGGCATCAGAACAGATTAAATTGGGTATTGCCATTCAACATGTAAATATTGGCCCTGTGCACATGAATAATATTCTCAACGCACAGAATACTGACAGGAAAGGAACAGTGAGTGTTATCTTTTGGAACTAAACTTGCAAAGAATATGACTACCTCAGAGGATGTTCTGGCTGTGTACATGCAGGTGGGTGTGAAACCATGCTATGCACCAATGCAAAGAAAGGAGTAGTGTTTAAACGTCACAGGAAGGTCAAAACTGGCTAGCTAGTAAAGCGCATGGTCGCAGTGAGAAAGGATGAATCAGCATTTATTAAACCCACCCAACCAACCCCCACCCCCAAAAAAAATTGGTCACAACAAGTATTTTTTATTTTGAGCGTGGAGCTATCAATTTATCAGCGCAGGCGTCACGATAAAAGTGCACAGTTTAAAAGTCCTTATAATTTTTGAGGTATTTGAGTTTTAACCGGAGACTTGTATCCTCAACAGTGGCAAAATTTGAAGATACCTTTTGTATTCTCAATAAATGGTTGTTTCCCAATTTGATTTTTCACTAAGTGTTGTCTTCTGACGTGCCGAGAGTAGCAAGAAGAGGGGGGCGGGGGTGGATTTTGAGTTCTTGTGCTATTAATCCATAGTTCTTTCTCTTTTTTGTTCAAAGGCAGCTGCTATAATAGCGTTCGCTATGTTTGCCCACATCTGGTCCTATTGTTTCTCAAAGCTGTTTTTTCTGTAGACAACATTTCATGTCCAGTGTATGTCCCTTATCAGATATATGCAAATTGAAAAAACAGGCGTCAATTTCTTGAAGCCTGACTTTAGTGACTCTTTAAATAAAATGGTAATTATAGTTCAGACAGTTTTGTTTATTCTATATTGGCTTCCTGAACTTACCTCAGTCCATGGCAAAGTGATCACAACGGCCGCTTTAGGTCAGTATTTGGCCTTTTTGAACTATTTTAGTTCACGATAGGTCCCAGTATTGAAAATTGATAATCCATATGTTACCTCTATCATGACAGGTGATACAGACAAGATGGAACTCAGATTGAAAGAATTCAGAGGTATTGATAGGATGCTTTGAAATAGAAGTAGATCTCAGTGATGTGTTCAGTGAATTTAAACGGGTATTTTAAGAATGAAAGATGAAGAAGAGTTTTTGAGATAAATGTTTAATGATGGTGAGCTGGGTGAACAGAGAGTAAAGTTACTCAGTGATGGAGATTGCAGTGATGAGTTGAGTCAAAAAAGAGTAAAGTGATGTAACATGATTTCATTATGAGCATGGAGGCAATGAGGGAGAAAGAAGTAATGTAGGGTGGAAGCAGAGGTATGGAGATGGTTGTTGGATGGAACAAAGTGGAGAAGACAACTGAGGAATAGAGAGTATGGTTGCAATATTGGACAGACAAAATGTCCTACGTGATTCTGAATTTCTTGTTCTTGAAAGGAACAGAGTCAAAGAAGGACATCTTTAAGAAAAGAAATGTGGTGCTTTTATCCTTCAGAATAATCCTGGAGTAGTGGGAAAATTTGAAAAAAAAACATATTGTGATATTAATTGAGATGTTGCCTGCTGCAACTCTAGTAACAGCTTTGGAGCAAATTAGGAAAAGAAAGGAGATATGAAGTTTAGATTGTGGACTAAAAGAGTCTAACAGAATTAACCTTAGTGTAATGATCCTCATAGAGATTGTTAACATCGAAGATAAATTCAAAAATCCCCATTATTTACTGGGAGAATGAAGCAATTGGATTGCACAGTTTAAACATGATATTACTGTACAGGAGTCAAACGCTACTAACTAAACTAATTTGGGTTGTAAGTTATTCAAAATAGCCCCTTTGATTCTGGAACCCATTGGTAATTTATGTTTCTAATAGCATTAACGGTTGTCTCCCAAGATTCCCTGGTTTCACAGTTAAACTCACTTGCTTAAAAGGGTGCTGTTAATTTCTTTGGAAACTAAATAAATAATCTACATCTCATTTCAATAGCTATAAATATTCTGTCCTTTCAAAAGCTTAAAAATGGGCCATTTGTTGTTTAAGTTATTTCCCATTTAATTCTAATCTTATTAAATAGACACTTTACATTTCCCAGGTTTATTTGAATATCACCTAGTTTATGGTTGACTATCAAGTTTCTCATTCAGATGTTTCAATTTACTTATTTTTATTACTATCCAACCTAAGAACCCCTAAAATATACAGATTATGGAATTAAATAGTCTCAAGAGCAGCAATATCCTTATTATTTCTGATGTCGCTTATGCATCTGAAATTACTATAAAATACTATAACAACTCCTCTGAAGTTTATACATGGTCCCTCTCCCCACTGTCCAGCAGCTCTGTGTCACTTTTCACAAAATTCTATTTTCTTGGCAATGATGATAGGGCAGGATGTCTTTGAGTACATATTGTTTCCCATTCATAACTACAGAATTTTCCTTCTCCTTGACAGTTTTTTTTGGGTAAGCAGGGCTGTAGGTAATTTTGACAGATTCAGATCATACCATTTTAGAATATCTCATTTTCTTTTTCTAACGTCATTTCAAATGCAGTTTCTAGTCCACAGAAAATGCAAAACTCTACACTCATTATGGGTATTGATTTTCTTCTAGCCTTATGTGAAATCTAAGTACTCCAATTTTATTTTCTTTCTTAAAATTTAAACTCTGGGCATGTGACTGTCATGGTTGCAATTAGGTAGGTATAATAACAAGATGTAATAGTTAATCTCACTAATAAAGGGATCTTTAGCTGTAAGATCATTAATCACTTCTGTGAATCCTTGCAGCCTCCGTCTGAAGAGATAAAGACAGCAGAGGATGAAGATGAGGAAGAAGACAATGATGATGCATTGCTAAAGGAAAGCAATGAAAGTAAGTCTGAAATGCAGCTTTTATGTGAAGTATTCGGAAGATTCTTTGCTGCCTAACAATAACTGCCTGATTTCTCAACAATGACAACAGATCTGTGACCTAATGATGTAAACTTCAACCTTCACTTTCTCCCAATCCACCCAGCACCGTTCCTCCATAAAGGAAAAGGCAAGAGAAGTCTTTTTTTTTCTATTTGCCACCCAAAGTTGGTAGCATTCGTCAAAGGAATGGAAGGGTGGTATTCAAAGATCAGAATAATCAGAGCTTTAACGGAAATTTCCAACCTCAACCGCTTGTTCCTAGAGAGCATTCAGTTTGGTTATTTAATTGTAAATATTGATTTCTTAGTAGCCACTAACTGCTTGGAGGATACTATTAGCAAAAAATTGTCACTGCATGATGACAAATGTTAGGTATTCTGCCACTGGCTGAAAAATACATGGGAACCTAAATTTGAGTGATTTTGTAAATGTTAATTCTCTCAGTAAACCCCAGGGCAACTACTGAATTGTGGAAAATTCACCATTGAAATTGATCAATGGGAAAATTGTTGCCATTGACAAGTCTCACTAGAGCCTGCTGTGTAGTACAGGCAAAAAAAACTGGCAGAGTTTGAAAATACATTTTCATAATCTGTTTTCTGTGTATTAGTGACTGCTCTGGGCTCTGCTGGGATAAAAGTAAACTAAATGTGCAGTTCTCTATGTTGAACAGTTATAGGGATTTCTTTCTTTGACAGGCTCCCTATAAGATAAAAATATGTGAACTGGCTGCTATTTTGTCTTCTGTTATGCCACAGATAAAAGGCATTGTAGCATTGGCACCAAATTCAGAATCATTGTTGCTCTTAACTATTGTTTCATGTTTGTTCTGAACTGGGACCAATATTCTGGTGGTTTCAGATCAAATTCTACCATGAAAAATACAGGAAGTGGTTTGATGTTTTACACGCATTAGTCTATATGAAACCTGTAGATTTGATACATGCCAAGCATTATGATAACAGCACGTATCCATACACAGCAATGATGAGCCTTGAGGAAGGGAGTAGCAGCTGGATAAATCTTATATACACTGATTCATTCAAAAATCACATTGAAGGGTAGGAAACTTTAGCAAAATCCACGACATTCATTCTTGAAATAGCAGATGTAACAGAAACAGATTTTCCTCTTCTGTTTAATAAGAACTATAAAAATATAGTATGAAATCTTAATTTTTTTAAGAAAACCTCCAATGTTGACATTTCTAGTTTCCCATGTATTTCAGCCAACAACAGCAGGCTACCTGACATCATCGTCTGGTGACAAATGGCTGCTAACGACCTCTCCCAAGCAGTTAATGGTTGCTATCAGGTAGGTAGAAATATCCACTTTGAAGGCACTTTTACATTGTTAGATGGGGGTCCCAGGAAACTGCATTCAAATGGAGACTGTGACCTTCATGTGCCACATTGCCCTATTTATTTAGAACCCATTAGAAGCTGAACACTAGCAATTCCTGTAGGTAAATGGGTGGGAATCTTGCTTCGTGTCTTTAATTGCAAGGAAAGACTTGATGGCATTTCCTAAGTTTCATTAAAATTTAGATTTCTAGTATCATTGTGTAGCCCAAAGTTGGTTCCTTTACATTAATGAGTGCAGTAGAAGGCAGGAGTAGTCCTGTAGCTGGTTTCTTTGAGTGTAATTGACATTGAATCTGATATAGATTAAATGTTTAATCATGAATTGTTTCTATGGATAATGGGGCAGTATGCTGTCAGGAGTTATACTTCATAAATGAAGTACAAACTGTAAACATTTAGTTCACTTTTATGGTAATGAAAAATTTCCAATGTAGTTTCATCCACCCTGCTCCCAGCCATTCTAGAACAGTAGTGCCATCTTTGTGCTGTATTATCTAAAGGACTCCTCAATGTGAATAATTGCTTGGTAATACAGAATTTAAACATTGTTAAAAGGAGACGCGAAGTTGAAGCTTTTCTCTCATCTTGCATTTATCAGAATTACAATACCAAGAAACGGAGTTGAATAAAGGGACACCGTTTTATACAGCATGAGAAGAGGATGCTGATTGATTGGCCTGTCATTGGTATGGATATACAGCAAGAACAGTTAACTGTCAGTCTTAATTCTCGGACTGGGCAGGTACATTCTGATTGGTCATGGTGTTGCCGCGGGATGCAGCAGAGATTGGCTGTCTCAGAGGCCCCCTTTTATTTAAAGGTGCAATGCATGTACAAACTCTTTTTGCCTGCGTGATACAGGTTTCTGTGTCCTTTATAGCTTTAGCATGTATTAGTGTATCACACTGTGAGTCAGCTGATGACCTTAAGTTAGTTTCCTGTATAATCTTTAGCGCAGTGTGAATTATTGAATAAATGATTTCCAGTAGCAGAATCACATCTAATGGTGGATGTACTTTTCTGAGGCTTGTAAGCATGTGTTAGTTGAGTATGCTGCCCACTGTGAATGGTTAACAGGACATGTTATTTGGTAAGGTCTGCCTGTCATACTTGGTGTATTGGAACTCTTTTTCACGTTATTTATCTGTGTAGCAAATAAACATCCTTTTGGCTTAACGGCAGCATCCTGTTAGTGGAGAAAACCACTCTTACAATTATTGCATAGTAGCAGTGAGAGATGGCTCGCTTTAATTGTTCAGATTTTTGATTCATCTTTCCCTTCCAGCATAATCTGAGGTAGACTGGGCGTTACTTAGGGCCAAAAGTAGTGGGTGTAGGCACTTTCTTGAGTTAATGTTATATGTGAGTGATGATTTGATCAGGGTGTCAGTATTTGTGCAGGATAGTTTTGAGATGTCCTGCAGCAGTGGCGTGCAGATGGTTAGGATCTATTCATGATGTTGCCTATAATATTGACGTGATAATGCATGGAACTGTAGCAATCCCAATGTGCATGTTGACCAGTACATGTAGGTTTTTGGAAGACAGTAGTTTAGAACCTATTGTGAGAAATCTCAACTGATACATTGAAGAAAGAGAACCTATTTGATTGCTCCATTTCAGTGGTAAATTTGAGTGCAGAATGGATTTTCTCCAGCTGTTTAAAAAAAATTCTTTGCAGCTGTAGATTCAAATAACACAAATGTGTTATCTATACATTAGAAATAGGCAAGGGATAAGGGGATAGTGGTCTTTCCATGGAAGATGTGCTTCTCATTGTAACCAACAAAGATATTAGCAAAGGTTTGGTCTTCTGTTTGGGGATACACAGAATCATTGAAACTGAACTCAACTGCTCAAATTGCTACGGTTGAGTTAGATAAACATAGATTCAGACACAAGTGGCATATCTAGATTGCCAAAATACAGTGACAGTCCAAATGTCAATAACTTCTTTGAGTGCTATGTTGATAAATAAGATAGCAATATTGAAAGACCAATCAGAATATATGTGCCTGGTCTGAGAATTAAGATTGACATGTAATGCTTAAACAATCAGCACCGTCTTGTTCAAGTCTGCTTCTTACATCATTCTGATGAGTGCAAGACGAAAAAGTTCAAATACTTACCTCCTTTTAGCGATGATTACAACCATCAATATAACTGTCAAGAGTGAATTTCCCTGGGTAACCTTCTACCAGGATCACAGATTGGTGTTTTTAAAAAAAAAAATGAGGATCAGAGACTAAGTACATGATTGAAAGCTTGTTTGAAGAGATGGGTTTTGGAGCAATACCTCAATTGTGCTCCACTTTTGTGTCTAGGGTTAGGGAAGGAGTTTCACAATAGTGCTGAGACAGCTGAAGGTTTTGTCACCAGTGGGGAGGTGAAGATAGAGTGACAAAGACATTGCAAAAATAGATTGTAGATTTTGAAGTTCAGCTTAAAGAGGAATAGGATGCCAATGGTATGTTCTGTCAGAGTAATAAGGGAATGGAGTTTCTAGCTGGAACTGGAGACATTGGGGGTTTGATGTTAGTGATAGGAAATGGGGAAATTTGTGACATTTCTGAGGGCATGCGCCTTATTTCCTAGTGCAGCAGCAGTTGATTGAAACAAGCAGTTTTGATACAGCTAGAGTTCCTCATTATCAATATACGTGGGCAAGCTGACCCCTGTGTATGATGACGCTGAAAGGAAGTATGTATAAAATGAAGAGGTGGTGTTAAGATGGATGTGGAAGTGATTATATGCTGTAGGAGAAGAATGCCATTGCTGAAGATGTACTTGCTGTTTTCAGGTAAGAAGGAACGGCACCATGTCATGCAAATGCATGGATCTCGCTGAGAGCATGGTGAAGCAAACGGAGGACTGAGGAGGACGGCAGCCCAAACTCTGTTAAATGTGCAGAAACAAGATAATGTTTCATGATCATTGAAGATGTAATTTGTAATTTTCGTTAACCCAAAACTATCATCAAGATTCAAAGACTTACGTGAGATATGGAACACACTGAAAGGCAACAATGTGAGAACCATGGAAAGGAAAAGGCAGTCTGAGATTGTGTGGTAGTTGTGAAAAATGTTTGGATTGAGTTGGATTTTTTGGGAAGTGGAAGTAATTTGGGTTTTACAGTGGAGATTGCCTGAGGAAATTATCTCATTGATATATGCTGACATGGGAAAGAACAAGTTTTGAGTTGATGGGGAAAAGAGGGTTAGTATGGCAGTGATAATCTTGGTGAGTACATATGACAAAATTAGGAAGAAACTGGTTTGATGTCAAGAGCAGAGACGATAGTTCCATGCATTCTGTCCAAGATTGAGATCTGTCTTGAGATTGGAATGTGGGCAACAGTAGGAAGGCTGAAGGAGGCAACTAATCTGAGGATGCTGAATAATTGATTCTGAACTTGTTGGTGGTTTTGGCTATAGAAATTTAAGACTGACAAATCCTATCTGTTGTTTAATGACTGAACTAATAATGAGTTGGATAATCATAATTTTGTGCACTTCTGACTACAAAAAGGAAAACTGCATTACATCCAGGTGAGACAGGGCTAGGAAACTCATTTATTGAGGACGTCAGTGGCAGCAAAATTTAGCAATGGAAGGGAATGCAAAGGCAAGAGAACTTAGTTAATATGTATTTGGCATCAGTCTTGAGTTACTGATAGAACTCTCGCTCTTGAGGTCAAACCCAGTTCAAGTCTTAAATATGTAATTGAAGCTGGCATTTCACTGTAGGGTTGAGCGAGTGGTCCACTGTCGGAAGTGACACTTTCTTGATGTAATCTTAAATCATGGCCCCATCTGTTCTCTCAAGTGGATGCTAAAGATCCCAAGGCACTAAACAAAATGCAGGCAAGTTTCCTTGGTGTCCTTATGAATAATTTATCCTGTAATCACAGTCACAAATATTAATCTGGTCCCTTGTGTGTTTGGTGGGCCTTGTATACAAATTGGCTGCTGTATTTCCCCATAGTGCAAGAGATTACTACATTTTATTGGTTATGAAGTATTTGGGACATTCTGAAGTTACATAAGGTGCTATTTAAATGCAAGTTCACTTTTACTTTGAGAGGGAGGAGAATTTTTATCCTGACTGGATGGTGATTTTGTGGGTTGTAGGAAAGTTTTCAGGGTGTTCAAAAAGGAGGTATTCAGATGCCAAGATCTAGGTACAGAGAGGTTATGAAAGCTGATGAGGATGTGCTGAGGACAAAGTATGTCTTGCTGCTAGTTCTTGTCTTATTATCCTCCTTGGCTTGATGTTCAGACCAGCACATGGCTTTCATCATTGCCAACCGTTGTTATATCTACTGATAGAGAAAAGCCTCTTAGTCAAATTGAGTCATAGATTCAAGAAACATTCAACTGCCAGTTGCTGAGATGCAGCTATAGATGTAATATTAGAATAATTTATAACTGTGTTAATGACTTTCGTGAATCTTTTTATTATGTTAATATGTACCATATCAGTTATGAAATACATAAGGACAGTGGACTGACTGTCATCCTGGCCAGCACCTCACTACCTATTACTTTGCAGATGCTGGAAATCCAGTGAAAATAGAAAATGCTGGAGATACTCAGCAGTTCAGGCAGTGTTTGTACAGAAACATACGGTTAACTTGTCAGACCACTGATCTTTCATCAGATTTTCTATTTTTATGTAAGGTTCAGTGTCACAGCTTCATCTTGTGTTGCTAGCGAATTATAGCACATGATTTTGTATTTGAGTTTCCATTCCAGCAACACCAGCTGACAGGAAGTGTTTAACAAAAAAGGAGCCTGGACAATTCATGTTGTACATTTGAGCAATAAATTTTAAAGGAGCTTTAGTGGAGACCAAGCTTGTTGCCACAAGTTCTGATTGTGGTGTGATATTAAACTGCTATTGACTTTATTCAAAACTATTCACTAAACAAATTCTTTCTGAAATCAAGAATTGTGGATGCTGGAAATATGAAGCAAAAGCAAAAATTGCTGGGTAAACTCAGCATGTTTAGCATCATTTGTGGATAGAAAGCAGAGTTAACATTTTTGGGTTCAGTGACCCTTCAGAACTATTAATAACTAGGAGAAGGTGGTATATATGCTGAAGACAGGGGATAGGAGGCTACAGGAGTAAGTAATAGATAGAGACGGAGCCCAGTAGCAAAGACAGAAAGCTGATAATGGGAACCATAGTGGGTGAAATGGATTGGCTGTGCACAGATTTTCTTTCTCCCTGGCTTGCCATTATCCATCCCTTTGTTTGTCTATCTGTCTCTACCTCTGGGTTCTGTCTGTACTTATTGCTTCCAACCAATCCCCCAAAATCTTCAGCACAAATACCACCTTTCCCTAGTTGTCAGTTCTGACTCAAAACATTAACTCTACTTTCTATCTCCATGGATGTCAAACATGCTGAGTTTATCCAGCAATTTCTGGTTTTGTTTTAGAAATCCTTTCCGAGGTTGGGTATGCATTTGCACAGTGTATTGAATTTCTGATTGGTCCAAGAGGTGTTAGCATTGCCAAATTGTGATCCAACTTCTTATTTTAGTGTGAAGCTAAAATTAACAAATAGAAGTTTTACCCTTAAAACTTGAAGCTGGACAAAAGCTCAGGCATTTCACACTGAGTACATTTTAAAAGTACTTCATCGATTGTAAAGGGCTTTAGAATATTAAAGGGCAAACTTTATGTAAATCATTCCAATAAAGTGCGACCAACAAGTTCATTTTCATTTTATTCTGTCATGAAATGATCAGTTATTGGATTTGCATTAATTGCCAATAGCACAGAGGGTGTCAAATGTTTAGAATAAAGGCAAATTTGCAAAGGGAAATAGACTAACAAAAAAAATCAGAGTAACCATTCTCCCACAGTGGCAAAATTTCTATGTGTGTCCAGACAATTTTTTCGCACAGAAGTATGAAAAGTAATTCTAGTTGTAGAACATTACCAGAAACAAAAACAGAAATTGCTGGGAAAACTCAGCAGTTCTGGCAGCATCTGTGGAGAGAAAGCAGAGTGAATGTTTCTGGTTTAGTGAGTGTTCAGAATTGACAGTAGCTAGGAAAAGGTTATTGGATATACCAAAGATAGGTTGGGGGATTGTGCGGAGGAGTAAACAATAGGTGGAGAGGGAGCCCAGAGAGAGAGAAAAATGGTTTGTTAAACAAAGGAATAGGTAAAGGTGACAACAAAGTCTTTATTTTAATGTAGTTTTCTTTAAGTCTACATTTATTCAGAACTCACCAGTAGATTTTTTTTTTTTAGTTTTTGTGCATAAACAATGTTCAATATTTAATAAATGCTTTGCTTGTTGATGTGAATTATTAAACTTACATTTAATAATTTTTCTTATTGTTTTAGGCCCTGATATGCAGACTAAGCTTGTAACAGGTGAACAAATAGACATACTCGCTAACAAGCTTGGAGAACAGTGGAAAGTATTGGCACCACACTTTGAAATGAAGGAGTCTGACATCCGTGGAATTGAATCCGATAGCGAGGATGTGAAGATGCGTGCTAAACTGCTGTTGGTTGCATGGCATGATCGGGAGGGACTGCAAGCTACAGTGGAGAATTTTTTGTCTGCACTGATTGATGCTGGTTTAACTGAACTTGCAGAAATCCTGACAAATGAGGCTGATAGTCTAAGCTAATCAATTTTTTGAGACAAAAAAAGTGTACAAATTGACCAAGTTATTTTTATTTACTGCCCTATTTTAAAAGAAGGTGGTTAATTTTACAATAGCTCTTTTATGAATCCATTTCTTTGATATTGGGATATATTAGTTTACTGTCCTTCCATCAGCAGTTGCTAGCCATTTATTTTACTAAGAGGTTTAAGTTGACTAGAAAAACTTGGCATGGTGTTTGTGCTTACAATTGTAGGTCATTTTGATAATGGGATTGCTTTATTAAAGTTCAGAGTGGTTCACTGCCATGTTTTAGTGTAACCTCAATAATTAAATTTGCCAGACATTTGTATTCAGTTTGATTAGTGGGCAGATGTCAATATCAGTGGTTAAATACCCTCTAATGTTGAAATAACAGCATGTAAATATGACAGTTATTCAATATTCTTGATTATGCATAAATAGGCCAAACAATCTTTGTCAGTTTGTGAACTAAAGTTACTTTGAGCCAAACTGCTCCAGTTTAGAAATTTGATTATAAAAGCTTTAATTTTTGAATCAATTCAACTTTTAATCTTTACTGTTGAATTTTGCCCTTCTTTCTACTGTCCCAGTTTTCCTTGGGTTTCTATTTACTATTATGAAATACCATCTTATTTTCCTCACATTGGCACCAGTTGGTTTGATTTTTTGTATGCCATACATCATTCCCAGCTAAAACAGATAATGATCTGATTCTGTTCCATTCAAAAAACAATTTACCAAGACGACCACAAAAGTAGACAGATTATTTTTGTTATCTTACAGTTCCATTGTGACATAGGGACATGTATTTTAGTGTTCTGCATGGCATCACAATTAAGATAGAGAATTTCAGTGTCTGAGGATTGCAAACGTGTTGGGTCAGCACACTGACAAACAACTTCTATTCATTTGTGGATTGCATGTGATTGTTTAATAAATGATTCCAATCAAATCTATGTTTTGTGTAAAAAGTATTTTATCTGGTTCTGGAAGCATAAATAACACAGCATGTGGACTTTGCTCAGAAATGTTATTTTGCCTTTTATTTATTCTAAGCTCCAGATTCAATTACTTCCTTTGTGGGAAGTTCTTTCTCTCTATAGCTAACCCGTGTCTTGATTTATTTTCTCTACACTGCTTCGTTTCCAGGTTTTACCCAATGATTTATTATTTTGGAAGCCATTGTATACATATTGAAATCATACGCTGATAAAATGTTTAGCAATGCAGTGGTACATCTTGTATTTGACTGAATTGTAAGCAAAAATCTTTTTTTAAACCCAAAGTTTAATGTCCAAATATACATATTATTCCAGGAAGCAGGAGACTAATTCTTATTCTTATTCCTTTTTAAAGAAAGCATGTCACAGCTTTAATTGTCTCTGTTCTGTGCTACATAAGAAACAGAAATGAGCAGGCAAGACTGCTGCTCCACATGCAACCAAATCATTGTTAATCCAATGTGGACCCATATCTTCTGATTCTTGTGCAAAAATCTCATGGTCTTGAATATGTCATCAATTTTACTTTTACTGCCATTGACAGCAATGAACTATTCCTAACGAATAGCAGACAGGTTAGTTTTTCTGATGAAGGGTTTAGGCCCGAAACGTCAAGTTTTCCTGCTCGACCTGCTGTGTTCATCCAGCTTGTTATCTCAGGTTAGTTTTATCATTTGGTTTTGTTTGGGAAATTAGTGGCATTAACGAGCATGGTTGTTCACTGTTAGGCTGACAGTTTCATCTATGCAGTGACCACAAAACAAAATTGGTTAATGGACTGAAGTTTTAGAATATATTTATTATTTTCAGCATACTTTAACAATATTACTTTATTTGTTTATATTTTCTGATCCATTCTGTCCTTGTGTAAATTTCATTTTATTCTCCAAGTTTTCTTGTTCCCTTGCTGAGGTCACAGTCATGTTTATGTAATTAACTATATCTATATGAATGCTTCAGCTGTTACATCAAGTAGAAGACCATGACTCTAGTCATCTGTTACAGCCCCTAAACAGCTCCTGTCATCTTGCGTTTATCCCAGGTATGCCACCTTTCAATTCCCTTTCTCCAGTTAACATACTTGGCATTTCAACTAGCAGCCAATGCTTTCTAAATACTGCTGAAAAGTTATACATGTTGCTGAAGTTTTCCAGAAAGACAAATGCCATAATCTTGAGCTTCAAATGAAATTGGCAATTTATACTGTAACAGAAAAATTGCTGATTGTTTAGCAAATTGACTTAGCTCAGGCATTGTCATGAAGGAAGCAACAAGGAACTGGAGGCTCCCCAAGCTCCCTGATACTTCCAAATTGAGGTAAAGCCTGAATAATTTTATGGGTATCTCTGCTTAGGCCAGCATTTACTGCCCAACCCTAATTTCCCAGAGGTGGATCAGGAGTCATATGTAAAGATGATAGTTTCTTACCCTAGAAGACATCAGTGAACCAGATGGGTTTTTCCTGGTAAAAGTCTAATATCATAAGATTATTTTTATTGTCTTAATAGAGGAGGGCACAAAACGTTCCAAAAATTTTGGGGAGCACAAGGTCTAGCGAGTAGGAGGAACTGAAGGCAAACAGCATTAGTAGGGGAATGTTTTTGGGAAATTGACGGGAAGGAAAGCTGACAAATCCGCAGAATGTCCAGCAATCTACATCCCAGAATACCTAAAGTAGTAGCCTGGAAATAGTGGATGCAGGGGTGGTCATCTTTCAAGATTCTATAAACTCTGGAACAGTTCCTAATGGATTTGAGAATAAGCCCACTCTTGAAAAAGTGGAGACAAATGGAATGACAGACCTGTTAACCTGACATCAGTAGTACGGAAAATGCTCAAGTCGATTATCAGAGAAACCCTACAGGGCAGAAACAGGCCATGTAGCCTGCCTTTATAAAGCATCCACCCAGTCCCAGGTCCCAGCACCTCTCTTTTACCCAACCTCCATGAAGATTTCTTTTCCACACTCTGTGGAAGGATATTCTGGCTATGAAGGGAGTGCAGTGACTGTTTACCAGACTGATTCCTGGGATGGCAGGATTGCCATGTGAAAAAAACAGTAGTTTGGTTAGGACTATATTCGCTGGAGATTTAGAAGAATGAGGGAGGATCTCAAAGACTTAAATTCTAACAGGATTAGACAAGGTAAAGGCAGGAACATGGTTTTCAATGAGCAGGCGGTCCAGGGAATTGGGGTAAGCTATTTAGGTCCGAAATTAAGAAACTTTTTTCACCTTGACAGTGTTAAGTCCGTGGAATTCTTTGCTGCAAATTGGTTGAGACCAAAACATTTTTAAAAAATCAAGGAAGACAGACATATTAAGTGTATGGGGAGAAAGCAGGTTTGAAGAGCTTATTCCTGCTTTTAATTTCTTAGTTTCTATGTAGTTTGTAAGCAAGCTGACCCAGCTCATTATCCTACACTGGGAAGTAGTAAGCTGCATGTAAGTGTATAAAAGGTATATGTCAACTGATTCTCCCTTCCTAAAAAAAAAAGCAAAGTTAATAATTTAGTAATTAGCCATTTAATAATTGTCAAGAACTCAGCATTTTGGTAGAAGTCAATTTCAAGTTGTCAGTTATCAAAAATCCTACACTTGGGTTTGGAGTTTCAAATTTGATTTACTTTCAATAATTTGCGTTCATAAAGTTATCATGCACAGCATGAAGATAAATCCCAAAGAAACTGGTATTTTCTTCCAGAGATAATAGGTACTGCAGATGCTGGAGCATCCGAGATAACAAGGTGTGGAGCTGGATGAACACAGCAGGCCAAGCAGCATCATCAGAGCAGAAAGCTTGACGTTTCGGGCCTAGGCCTGAAACGTCAAGCTTTCCTGCTCCTATGATGCTGCTTGGCCTGCTGTGTTCATCCAGCTCCCACACCTTTGGTATTTTCTTCCATTATATTTATAATATGACTATCTAAAATATAGAACAAGGGTCTTCTGCCTATCACATCCAAGCTAGTCAAAAACAATCACCTAACTATTCAAACCACATTTTCCAACGCTTAACCCATAGCATTGTATGTCTTGGTACCGCAACTACACATCTAAATACTTATTAAATGTTGTGAAAGTCTCATGTTTAAATTTGATTTAGAAACAGACCATCTTGCTGGATAAAAACAACTAAAAGCCTGACTGCAATTGTAATTCCAGAAGGTTGTAAATCAATTGCATTCCAGCTAAAGCTAACTAAAACTTCAGAGAAAAGTCATCTGCTTCAAGGTAACTGTGGAAATCATAGTCAAGCTCCGATATGCTAAAATTATGAAGAGTACTTGAAAGAGTTCAGAAAAGATTTGCAAGGATGTTGCCAAGGTTGGAGGTTTTGAGCTAATTGGCTGGAGGTAATTTTCATGGAGCATTAGAGGCCAACGGGTAACCTTATAGAGGTTTATAAAATCATGAGGGGTACGGATAGGATAAATGGCCAGGGTCTTTTCCCCAGAGAAGGTAAGTCCAAAACTAGAGGGCATAGGTGTAAGGTGAGACGGGAAAGATTTAATCGGATCTAAGGGGCAATTTTTTCACTTTCAGAGGGTGCTGCATTTATAGAATGAGCTGCCAGAGGAAATGGTGGAAGCTGATATAATTAAAATATTTAAAAGGGATCTGGATGGTGAGATGAATAGGAAGGATTGAGAGGGATTTGGGCTAAATGCTGGCAAATAGGGCTACATCAGTTTAGAATGTCTGGTCAGCATTGGCAAGTCAGACCGAAGGGTCTGTTTCCATGCTGTACAGCTGTATAAGAAAAAGAAGTAAAAAGAAGGAAATGAGTAAATCAAACAGGATCATGCTGTTTCAGGCTTAAGACGGGAAAAACAATTAATTTAAATTCAACCCATTCCCCCAACATCAGTGTCATTAAACCGCTGTGTTGTAGTGCTAATTTTCACAAATTACATATATAGCACAATATGGTTTTAAGCAAAATGGTTTTGTCTCAGGCAGCAATATCGAATGGAACATTAGAACTTTGCACATAGTTATAATGTGAAATTTGGGAAAGGAAGGTTTACTCTAATTATCATAATGTTTTAAAGGAAACCATTTAGGTGTTAACTGTGGTCATGATGCTGTAAAAAAGAGAAGCAGTCGTGATTGAAACAACATTTAACATAAGAAGGAACAGCACAAAAGAATTATGGATTTTTTTTTTTTATTATTCCACATCGAGAAATGTCAGAATTAAGACTAGATCAAATCCACAGGCCTTCCTCAACTAACACCCAGTTTGTAAAAGGTGTGATAGATGACGTGAAGCAGTATCAGAAACACAGCTGAGGCAACACCTTCCTTTTTCAGTTTTACTTGAGGTCAGCTACAAAAAGGGAAGGCATCATAAAACATTAATAGCCATGCAGGATAATGAAAATTAAGCTAGTTGTGCTCAATCATGACATCACTGTGGAGTGTCATCTTCAATTATTTCTAGTCTACGAGGGCCATATAGTAGAACATAGGCTATGTGCCAGTCACCTCCACCAGACAACTTCAGAATATCTTCAGGTGCCACAACACTGACTTTATCGTCATCAAATTTGATCCACTCATCTAAAAAATGAATTCAATAAAAAAATATATACTTGAATGTGAAGATTACATGACATATAATCTCTTATTGTGATTTACAACAGGACAATGCATGAAAACTTGTGGCAGTTCTACTGCACATCTACTCAAATAGACTAAGTACAGAGATACACAGACAAAGACATAAAAATAAGCCTGCCAAAGATCACATGCAGTGTGGAAATATTATGTTGAATCTTCTATTGGTACTGGACACCAACAAAAACAGTATTATCTGTTTAAATAAGCACAAATTTCTCAAGTTACTTAAACTATTTCAGGACTCTTTCAGAAAAGAGTAGGAGAGTAATGGGTTTGACATTATGTTCCACCTCTAGCTGTTGTTATGGGGGATATGATACCACCTTGCAAGGGAAGAAAAACAAGTGGAAATGCTGTGCCAGGAGGACATTACTGTCCAGCAGCTAACCAAAGCAGGTCCTGAATAAGATCCGGAAGTAAGTTGCATGATTTCAGAAAACATGTTCAGTAAAAAGGTACAAGAATAAATTGTCGAGTTAATTTTTTTTTATTGCATACCATTTTGTGGCAGCATATGGAGTTAAGACTGATTCTTTTATACTGAATGCTCATTTTCTAATTTAGAGGCAATTTGATTCTTCTGAAGTAAACTAGTTCACTGTCATGTCGAAGGAGTATTTCATGGATTAGTTATAACATTCCACAAATATTAAATGATTCAAATGTAAAGAATGCATATTTAAGTCCCAATGGCACAATGATTGGTGGTACATAGAAAGGAATGCAGATGAGAATCCAAAAATTACTGGAAGCTACTGACTGATAGTTCACCCATTTGGATCCAAAAATGATAGATTATCAGCATCTGAATTAGGAGCAGGAATAGGCCATTTGGCTCAAGTCTGCACTGCGATTGTTAAGATCATGGTGATGCCATTGTGCTCTTAATTTCAATTTCCTGTCATCCCCTGTATGCCTTGATTCCCCTGTGAGTCATTGATTATTTTTAAGGCTGTTAGATGAATGTCCCTACCCAAATTGCTCTGTAAGGAACAAAATTCGAAAGACTGATGTCCCTGAGAAAAAGTATTCCCCTTGGCACTGACTTAAATGGGAGACCCCTTGAAACCAAATCTCCTTGCTTTCCCATAAAGGAAGCATTCTTTCAACACCGACCGTGCCAATTCCCCTCAGGATCCTGTGCATTTCAGTAAGATTACTACTTGATCTTCTAAACATCGATGCATACAGGACAATCCATCCAACCTTTCCTCACAAGATAACCCCTTCATCCCAGGAATCAGTCACGTGAACCTTCTGTGAATTAATTGAAATTCTATTACTTCATTTCTTAAGTAACAAAATCAGAACTGTACACTACACCAGATGCAGTGTGTCCTGAGCCCCATACAATTGTATAAAAATATATCTACTATTTTATTCCAAGTGGAAGAGACTTAAGATTTAGTGGTCTAGGCACATGGATCATTAAATATAATAACCGTGCATAAAAATAATCAAAGCAACTAAAGGACTGTTCATCTTTATAGAGGGCTAGATTTTAAAAGGAGAGGAAACTCTGCTTCAGCCACATTAAGAATCAGAATCCCTACAGTGTGGAAAAAGGCCCTTCGGCCCAACAAGTCCACACTGACCCTTGGAGCATCCCACTCAGACCCATCCCCCTATAACCCACACACCCCTGAACACTATGGACAATTTAGCATGGCCAATCCACCTAGCCTGCACATCTTTGGACTGTGGGAGGAAACAGGAGCACCCGGAGGAAAACCATGCAGACACGGGGAGAATGTGCAAACTCCACACAGACAGTCACCTGGGGCTGGAATCGAACCTGGGTCCCTGGTGCTGTGAGGCTGCAGTGCGAACCACTGAGCCACCATGCCGCCCCACTAAGCTGTGGTTATACTAAGTCAGGAGTACTGTTTGCAGTTCAGAGCATCATATTCTGGCTGTGCATTGATTCAGTGGAATGCTACTATAGTTTCAAGGGTAAAATCACATAATCTAGACTTCTTTTCTCCGTAGCAATTTGATATGATTATGGCTATTAGGATTGTAATGAACTGACAGGGTAAAGACAGCAAAATATTTTCATTTGATGGGGAAATCTAGGAGCAAAGGACATGATTTTAAAAGCAGAAACAGGCCACAGAGGAGAGGCATTATGATATACTCCCTAATGCAAAAGTTGATAGAGAAGTGGAGTACTCTCTTTAATGAAACATAAGATTCTTAGTGGATTTGATAGGTAGATGTGGAAAGGTTGCTTGCCCTCGAGTGTGTCTCAGGCCAGAGGACAATCTCAGAGTAAGGGTTCATGTTTAAGACAGAGATAAAGAGAAACAGCTTCTCTCTAAGGGTAGCATATATGTGGAATTCTTTACAGCAGAGGGCTGTTGAGGTTGGATCATTAAGTACATTCAAGGCAGGGATAGACATTTTTAAAATCATTAAGGGAATCAAGAGTTATGGGGAAAAGGCAGGAAACTGGAATTGAGGATTATCAGATTAGTCATACATTGTTCAATGATGGAACAAACTCCATGGACTGAAAAGCCCACTTCTGCTTCTGTCTTATGGTCAAAAAGTTGCTAATGCTAGATCAATTCAGATTTAAATTTTAAATCTGTACACGTTTGCTGTCAAAGTAACTCTGAAAGAAGCATATTTTGGCTTATCAAGAGTATTAAGAAATCTGGAACTAAGCAAGGGTTAAGATACAGATTGGTCACGACTTCAGTGCAGTGTTGTTTGACTAAGGAATTTGCTTAAGCACTTTTCTTTTCGGTCCAGGGAGAAGCGGCGGGGAGATGGAGATGACAGAAGAAATGTAGCATGTGCTTGTTTTTTTTTTTTTTTAAGAAGAGAGAGTTATGAAATGTGAAAACTGCCCTTTAATGATCCTTCCTGAAGATGCCAAATTGCAATCAATCACTTTTGGCACTTGGGTCGTTACTTATTGAACAAACTTGGACAATAAACAACTGAGGGCTGTTCAACAATACACCATACAGACATATATGGGTAGCCTGAACTCTACTCCCTATCCCCAAAAGTTTTCAGGATTAAATGCTGATGTTTTCAATGTTACATTTCTGTGTTCTGAAATGTTGTTTTTCTAATAATGTATAGCTTTTGGATTTAGAAGTTTTTTTTAAAAGAAACAAAGCACTTTTTTTTTAAATCATCTGACATTATGATCAACACGAAATCATTTGGAACTGTGCTAAAAATCTCCCTCCCATATCCAGCTCTTTCCAATTAATTGTTTTGCAATCTAAATTTCTATTTCACTGGAGTAGAGTATAAGTTAAAGTATCATTGTCATTGTTTTAATATTGCTAAGTGGAAAACAAAGGTGAAAATATGATGGCAAGTTGATCTGGTATAGTGAAGGTGTCAAAAGCAAGCCTTGGAATAGATGTAGAACATCTCAGGGAAAAAGGCAAGAGGTCACATTTTGTAGGAATGAAACTTTAGTTTACTGGTTCAGCAGCAGACTTGCAGAAAGACTGGTGATAAAACAAGCCTATTTAACACCCTATCGAGCAACAGGCCCACCTATGCCAGTCAACCACATTCAGTCCCCAAATCAACGCTTCTCAAAACAGTCATGGATCCAGAATTCTGAAGCGGAGGGAAATATGCTACGTATCAGAGATAGAGGAACTAGCAGCAGCTACTGAGTGCATGTATGTGACACCAAAGCAATGATAACTTGTCTCTTGTTTGGATAGGCTGGTGAGGTCAGTGTGAAATGGTAAAAGGGTTTTATTATAAAAAATGCTTTCGTCAATTCAGAAGTTTCTTATTGAAGTGAAGTTGATCTTACCTTGGTATACCGCCAGACAAGTTTTCAATCCCACAGGTAGAACAATGACTCTGCTGTTAAGAGTTCTTAGAAAAAAGCTCTCCATTCTATAAAAGCTGTTCTTTTCATAAACCTGCTGCTTCCTCACTCTGACCTATGCACTACTGACAGCTTTCTGGAAATAAAACTGACACAAAAGTGCTACCAGAATTCTCATTTGTAACTTCAATAAGACAATGAGCAGGCGGATACTCACGCAACTGTTCCATGGATCAGTTCCTAAGTAATGCAACTCTACTTATTAAAAATAATACTTTCTGGCTTAATAAAAGCACCTTTGTTTTATCAATAATCATTTGGAGGTAAAGACCTTCCGCATTGGTTGAAAGAAAACATTTTAGTGCAGTTTTTCATCTTGCTGTCATCAGGATTACTGATTAACTGTCAGCCAACTGGCATTAATGGGTGTACTCACCATGGCAATACCTCTATCAATCAACCAGAGTCCACCTACCAATTAGCATTCCCCTCTCATGCACTATAAAATATTAGTTTTTCCCTTTACATTGTCCTTTGCAAAATGTCCCAATGAGTGCAAGACAAAAAGTTTCAACGCGTTTTTCTCAGCAATACTTTATTCAATTAGTTTTGATGAGAAATAAGTGTATAAAACAAGAAAAATTACCTGATTTTCTTCTAACCCAAGCTACATAATGACCAGATGAACTTGATCTGCCTTGATGTGTTAGCACTGCCATTAGATCATAATATCCACTGTTATTTGAGCCTAAATCTGTCAAAATAAAATGAGAATTTGTTCATTGTAAAGGTCTTAAAAAAACAACATATGTATCACAACTTTAATTTTCACAGTGTCAAGTTGGTAATCTCAGTGTGGAAAGTTACAAGGCACAGATCAAGTACCGTGTCAGTTATCTGTCAACTGAAAGGAATATTTTAAGGCTGCGGAAAACTGTCAGCCAGGTTGCAGATAATAGTGTAGTTTTGGACATAAAGGGTTCTAGAAGTAACAAACAAGATTACAAACTTAGGGTCTTTCTTTAAAAAAATTACAGCCCCATATTGTGAACAGACAAAATCATCCACTTGTAACTTGATTCTTAAATACTGATGGTATAGAAGCAAAAATTAGCAAAATATAAAAGGTTCCTGTATCAGTTTGCTCACTTGGTCAGTGTGGTTCGCTTGAGCGTAATTTCAAGCATAATGCCAAGCATCCCAGCATGGCCACAGCTTTCAACTCCAGACGAAAGAAACAAAATTAATGACTAAAAAAAAAATCTGGCTAGTTGCATATTAAACCTGTCATCACAGTAAACCATTCTTATATTCAGACATCAAACCAAATCTGATATGTCAATACAAACAAGTTTACAAGTCCCACTTGCAGAAGCAAAAATAATAAGGACAATGGCAGGATACTGAAAAATCTTATCGAGGCCTAAATTATGAAAATTATGTGCATCTTTTATAGTCTGGAGGAGTAAAGCCCAAGATAGTGGTCAATTGTTGTTTATCTGGATGCATGGCAGATCAGAACCAACTAGTCATTAAGTTGCAAATAGACAACACATCATGTGGTTTCCTCCTAGACTACTGTGTGATCCCCAAAGACCTGTATAATTGCGCTACTTCCGGTTGACCTGCGCTAAACTAAAACTAGACATTAATCTTATGCTCAAGACTCATGGCTTAGTGGATGAGATTCTAGTACAAGTAGTGTGGTTTTTAAAATGCAGGTAATCTACATTTGTTCATTTATGACTCGCATATTATAGGTGAGAAGCAAATATAATTAGTCGTGCTCCTCATCATAGAATCATCATCATTGAATCCCTACAGTGTGGAAAGAGGCCCTTCAGCCCAACAAGTCCACACCGATCCTCAGAGTATCCCACTCAGACGCATTCCCCCTATAACCCACTAAATCTACACATCTCTGAACACGATGGGCAATTTAATATGGCCAATCCACCTAGCCTGCACATCTTTGGACTGTGGCAGGAAACCAGAGCACCCGGAGGAAACCCACACAGGCACGGGGAGAATGTGCAAACTCCACACACAGTGACCGAGAGTGGAATCTCTGACAGATGAGCTGCAACATCAGCCAAACTGGATTTGTCTTTAGCTCAAATCTAAATGATAGTTCTATTAAAGGGAGATTAAGAGATAGTGTGAACTGGAATCAGGACCAGCTGTAACCTCTAACATGACAGTTGATTTTAAAAAAAACTTTCATGAGATGTGGGCATTGCTGGCAAGGCTAATATTTGTAACTCATCTCTGACTGACCTTGAAATGAGTGGCTAGCTAGGCCACTTTAGAGAGGACAGTAAGGAATCAATCACATTGCTCTGAATCAGTCACCGGTAAGCCAGACCAGGGAAAATACTACAAAATTCCTCTGCTAAAGGACATGAGTGAGCATGATGGGTTTTTATTAACAATTGATGACAACTTGTTACTTTCTCTGAGGCTAGCTTTCAATTCCAGATTTTATTCATTCATTCAAATTCAAGCATGTTTCTTCCTGCCAAATGGCAAAAATACAATCATCCACCTGGGTATTTATTGCTCAGTTTCGAGTTTGCTTAGGATTATTGTTATCACTGGAAGCATAGCTGTGTAATTTTCAAAAATGATTTTTCTTAAATACACAAGTAATTTAGATTTCTGCAAACAACACTCCATTTTTGACATCCTACAAAAGGGCTAAGCATCATTTGCTACTAGTTCCAGGTTAATTATATGTACTACCTGATCAAAAAGCTGAATCAAAAATGTCTACGATATGGTTTTCCATTTCAAGGAATTCTGCAAATTAAAATTAGAGGCAGAACTGCAATTTTATATGCAAGAAATTGAAACACAAGCTAAGAAATTCAAACCATAAATATATATATATTTTTAAAATTTTAATTGTTTTCCTCAATAACAGAGACTCAATACTTTTTCTCATAACTACATCTTATACCCCTTTGACCAGATGTACAGCCCCCACTGACCAATAGTCTAGTTAGGCATAACAAGATCCAAGGATCAAAAAACGAGAACCCCTCTTGGTACACAAGTTACTGGAAAACATATGCTATTTCACAATTTTCTCTGAAAAATAAACTTAATATTTACTCTTAGCCATACAGTGATAGAGATCTATAGTACAGAAAAAAGGTCCTTTGGCCCATAGTCTCCATGCCAGTCAAAAAAGACTACCTAATTAGTCCAATCACATTTTCCAGCACTCAGCCCACAGCCTCTTATGCCTCTGCATTGCAACAGCACATCTAAATAGTTCTTAAATGTTATGAGGGTGTCTGCCTCTACCACCCTTAAATGTAGAGTTTCAGATTCCCACTAATCTGAATGAAAAAAGATTTTCATCATGTCAACATTTTATAAGCTCCAGCAGAAACTCCCTACTCTTAAATTCTATGCCTTCGTTAATAAAGACAAGTATACCCTTTGCCTTCTTAACCACTTTATCCATCTATCCTGATATTTTAAGGGACCAGTGTACGTGCACATTAAGGTCCCTCTGGTCCTCAGCGCTTCACAGGGTCCTGCCATTTATCATGCATTCCCTTGCCTTATTTGTACTGCCCAAGTGCATCACCTGACGTTTTTCTGGATTGAATTCCATTTGCCAATGATCAGTCCATCTGCCTAGCCCGTCTATATCCTCCTGTAATCTGAGGCTATCCTTGTTATTTTTCACTCCGACAATTTTTGTGTCATCTGCAAACTTGCTCCTACAGTCGTCTAAATCATTCACATAAACCACAAAACAGCAAAAGCCACAAAGCTGACCCTTGTAAGACCCCACAGGAAAAGGGCTTTCAGTCAGAAAAACCCTCCTCAACTGCCACCCTTTGCTTCCTGCCACTCAGCCGATTCTGGGGTTATTTGTCAAACTTCCTTGGATACAATGAGATCTTACGTTTTCTGTCAGTCTCTCATCTGCTTCCTTACTAAATGCCTTGCTGAAGTCCACGGAAAATATAGCAAAAGCACTGTCCTCGTTTACACACCTGGTCATCTTTTCAAAAGACTCAAAATTTGGTGAGACAAGATTTCCTTAACAAAACCATGCTAACTGTTCTTGATTAATCCCTGCTTCTCCAAATGCAGAATAATTCTGTCTC
This sequence comes from Ginglymostoma cirratum, assembly GCA_024137785.1. Taxonomy (NCBI): domain Eukaryota; kingdom Metazoa; phylum Chordata; class Chondrichthyes; order Orectolobiformes; family Ginglymostomatidae; genus Ginglymostoma; species Ginglymostoma cirratum. The sequence goes on along the minus strand of JAHRHZ010000074.1, from coordinate 7,028,354 downwards.
TCAGAATTACTTCAGTAGTTTCCCCACCACCGATGTTAGACCAACAGCCTATAGTTTCCTCATTCATCCCTTGCTCCCTTCTTGAATAATGGTACCCAGTCTTCCTCGACTCAGTTCCTGAAAAAAACTTTTTTTTAAGAAAGAAAAATTCAGATGATTGAATAGTAAATGATATAAAAGTGAACCATACATGCCATTTGCTTTCTCAAAATATTAAATAATTAAGATCCTTCCTTTCTTTTTAAAAATACATTTTGAACAGAGGATAAAATGTACCAGTAAGATACAATGAGACTGTCAGAGATCAGCCAGATACAACAAGAGCTTTCTCTTGGTTCTGCTTGTTTTTTTTTTGCTGTTTGTTCTTGGCCTTTATGTGCTTTGCTCAGTAACACTTGAAGTGGTTGGTGCCTTCATGGTTCTCCTTCACTTGGGACGTTCTACAACAGGCGATTCCCAATTGGGTAAATTGCATTTGTTTAGGTACGTTTTCAGGGTGTCTTTGTAGTGTTTCCTGTGCCCTCCTAGTGATCGCATACCATTCCAGGAGTAGAACACTTGCTTAGGCAGTCTGGTGTACAGCCTGTGGACAGCGTGGCCTGCCCATCACAGCCGGATGTGTGTGACCAGTGCCTCAATATTGAGAATATTGGTCTGGCTGAGGACTCTCATATTGGTCCTTCTATCCTAACAATGGATTTGCAGGATTTTGCAAAAGTAGTGCTGGTGATAACTGTCATAGAAACATCCGTGTCGGCCCATCAAGACTATACCAGCAGAAATATACACTGAGGCAGGGTCTCCGGACCCGAAACATTAACTCTGTTTTCTCCTTCACAGATGCTGCCAGACCTGCTGAGCTTTTCCCGCAACTTGGTTTCTGAAATATACATTATTCCCACTTTTCAGCACTTGGCACATAGACATGAATGTTCAAGTGCTTATCCAAGTATTTTTTAAAAGGTTGAAGTTTCCCACCTCAACTACCCTCCTAGGCAGTGTATTCCAGACCCTGGAGATGTATAAGGGGAGATGTGACACAGGTATTCAAAATCATGACGTGTCTGGACAGAGTTGATACGGAAATATTGTTTTAACTGGTAGACGGTTAAAAACAACAAATATTTAAGACAGCTTAAGATATCTTATATTTAAGACAAGCAATTGAGACTACAGGAGAAACTCTCATGCAGTGAATTGTTAAGAGCTAGAGCTTGCTGCTTGAGAGTTTGAATGAATTTATCAATTGAGGCATTAAAGAGGAATTTGGGTTATTACCTGAAAACAAATAATATGCAGCATTACAAGGAGAAGGTAGATGAACGGCACTAGGTGAATTAATCAGAGAGGCAGTGCAGAAACGATAAACCAATTGGTCTCTGCTTTTATGCTGTAACAATTCAGTGATTCTGTACATCAAATGCTGAAGTCAGAAATTTGGTGTAAATTTGAAGTATTCTAAACCTGTAATTTAGATTAACATTTAGAATTTGGCTTAGAACTTTAAAAGTTTAAAACAATTAAGGATGGGTAAATAATCAAAGGCCTAGCCAGCAGCACATATGCTATGAATGAAATTTTAAAATGTGCTGAAACCGCAAGCCAGTTAAGACATCCAATAACAGATACTTCATCAGCAGCCTTTTCATATGGTTTTTGAAAACAATAGTTACAAAATATACATTATTAAAAACTTATTTAAGTAATGATTGCTTAAATTCATTCCACAAGACACATGAACCTGTCACATATTGCAAACCAAGTACCCGATTATCTACTTACCATCAGGAAAATAAAATGGTGCATATTTGACCTCTTTGGGTTCTCCGCTTCCATTTTTTGTGTCAGCCTAATAACGAAAACGAATGTGATGTTATTCAAAAAAATTAAGTAAACCTTAGTGATCAAAAGTGGCTAAGGTCCAAAGTGGGGAAACAGAAAGCAACAAGTCATATTCTGGTGAATGATCAACCTGAAAATGTTAACTTGGCTTCTCCTGGCACAGATGTTGCTTGATCTACTCAGAATATTAATTTTAAAAAGAATAATGAATGTATTCCAACAATAATTTTAACCTCCTTACAAGCTAAAAAAATAAAATTGGCAGAAGTAGCCTATAGCACCAGCTCATAGAATGCACTTAAGAACATTTTCCAGAATAATGTTATTCAGCCAACCAGAGAGAAGGTCAATATAAAGTAAAAGCATAAAAGGCTGGAAATGTTCAGGAGGCTTAATAGTATATTTAGGGAGTGAAACAGATCATGTTTCAGATCTATCACCACACAAGCTAATTTTATTTGATAGCATTGTCCCTTTCTCATTAAAGGATCAGCAATCTCAGAGTGAAGGATCCTATGGAGCAGAGTGATCAAAATGATAGTTTCACATTAAGTTTGAAACTTACATACGAAAACCCAAAACAAGACTTGAATGCAAATAAAGCCAATGAAATACATATGGATGAGAATCGGTGAAGGTTAATTGAAATACCATATTGAGCATAACTTCAGATACTCAGTGCAAATGTTTAAAGAAACAAAATCAATCCTATAACCGAATAGCACTCAACAAACCTGAAAATGTTAAAAATTTTCTCTCGTTATGAATAACCATGAAGGCATCCTATATCATAGGACAGAAATGCTTTATTTTTGTAACAGATTTTCATCATAAAGCCATACAATATTTTGCACAAAATAGTCTCCTTCAAGCACACTGCATATTTAGTGCACTGCAAAACATTCTGACAGATGAATTTTTAAGTCATTTATTTACTCAACCAAACAGTAGCAACAACAAAAGCTACCAGCCAATCACAGGAGAGGTCCTGCAGAATTACCTTCATTGTCTGCATATTGACCTTCCGGTCTTCTTGCTCCTTGAATTTTGACCTGTGTGGAATCATTTTCTCTTGTAGCTCTGGTACGCATAGTTCGTATACATCCAGCATTAGAGGAAACTTGACATCCTGAGGACAAATAATAAAACCAACTTGTTCTAGGGTAGCTGCAAAAACTGTACCATAAAGTTGTTTACTTTAAAAAATCTTTTGCTAAAAAAAATCTCTAATACAAATTGTAACACTGGAGGTTCCAATTTACTTTGGTAAACAGCAAACTACAAAGCTGGAGAAAACTGGTCAAAGATAAGCCCACATACAACAGTTTAAAAACTATAATTCCTCTTAATAACTGGGTGTTTGAAGATTCACGGTCATCAGTAGACCCTTAAATTCCAGATTTTTACTGAATTCACATTCCATCTGCCGAGGCAGGATACTAACCCAGGCCCCCAGCATTACGTGGGTCTCTGGCTTAACAGTCCAGTGATCATAACACTAGGCCATCATCTCCCTTTAAAGTAAGTTTAATTGAAATAGCAATAAAAACAAAACACATTTATTTTGAAGCCATGAGATGAAAAACACCATCACCTGCAAGTTCCCCTTTAAGTCACAAATCATCCTGATTTGGAACAATAAATCACCATTCCTTCATGGCCATTGGACCAAAATCCTGGAACTCCCTTTCTCACAGCAGTATGGATATCCCTACAGCACAAGGAGTGTGCAGTTCAAGGCGACAGTTCACCACCACCAAATCAGGAATTGGGCATAAATGCTGGCCAAGCCAGCAATACGCACATTCCATGGGCGAGTAACAAAAACATAAGGATAGAGTTAGGGCTTTGATTTCTGGTTGGCCTTTTTGAATTGGGGTTTATTCGGACACAGACAGACTAACCAGGTCAGGGCAGCAGGATATCTTACCTAAAGTACAATTGTTGAGCTGGCTAGGTTTTAACAATATTCAAAACAACATGCTAAGATATTTTTAGCTAACTTTTTAATTTCTATTTTTAAAGAAAGAAAACTATTAAAATTCCAAAACTACCATACTGGAATTTAAATCTGAAATCTCTAGGTTATCAGTACAGGTGTCTGGATAGTCCAGGCCCAAATAATACAGTGCAGAATGCACAGGGACAACAAGAAACAATACTGAATTTTAAGCTGAAGCTGCATGCATTGGAAGCATATATTTAGATTCACTAAGATGTTACCATGGATAAGAAACTATAGTTATTGGAAGATGCTCAAGACACTAGATTTATTTTCACTGAGGCACAGAGGTTGAAAAGATTTGGGTTCTGTTTTTACAATTACTCAAGTTTTTATACATGCGTAGCCACAACTGGATCACTTTCCGTGGAGACTAAAATTAGTATTCCATGAGCTGTCTCACCAAAGCCCTGAACATTTGTAATAAGACTTCTTTATTTTTGTGCTACAACCCTCTCACAATTACTTCAGAAATTAAAAAAAATACCAGAAACAGGGAACCTTGGTGTAATGACAATGAGGAACTGAAAATAATTAATGTTAACAGGAAAAGCTCTTGGAAAAATAATGGGACTAAAGCCTTTGGCTACAATCTAGGGTTTTAAACAAAATGGCTGCAGAGATATGGATGCTTTATGACTTTCCAGGATGATAGATTTGGAACGATCCTAGTGGTTTGGAAAATAGCAAATGCAGCACTGCCATTAAAGAGGAGGGAGAGGGAAATAGAGAACTGTCAATTAGTTAGTCTGTCATCAGTTGATAGGGAAATGCTGGAATTGTTTATCAAGTATTATGTTATTAGTAACAGGGCACACAATATGATTAAGGAGAGTTAATATGGCTTATGAAAGAGAGAGTGTTACAGCATTTTTCAAGAATGTAACTAACATGGTAAGGAGGAACCCGTGGTTGTGGTATATTTGCCTTTTTAAAAGGCATTTGATAAAATGGTGCACAGAGGTTGTTACACAGTTCAAGAACTCCTGGAGTTAAACATAACATGTCAGCATGGACAGAATTTTTAAAAAATATATTAAAGAGAGAATAGACATAAATGAATCATCTTCAAGTTGGCAGGCTGTTTCCAAAGGAATGCTGCAGGAATCAATGCTGGAGCCCTGAAATTTGCAAATAACTAAATGAGGGAGCCAGTTTAATTTAACTGAGTTTTCAAATGAAACATAGCTTGGTTGGAAAGCAAACTGTGGAGCGTCTCTAAAAGAATACAGTATGATTGTGAATTGACAAGAACATGACAGAGCATAAATGTGGGAAAATGTGAAGTTATGCATTAATAGAAAGAACAGAAAAAAGTATGCTTTTCAAATGATGAACTAATAAACATTGGTGTGCAGAGGGATATGGGAATCACTATACAAGGACCACAAAGTTAATTAGAAGGCACTGCAAAAAAAAAAAAGGCAAATGATAAGTTGACTCCAAACCCCTTGCAATAAAGGCCAAAGAAGTCTGTTATAGTAGTGTACGGCTTTAGTGAAACCATAGTTGGAGTACTCTGAATATTTGGGCTTGTTTCTAAGGAAGGATAGTTTGCATCTAGGGATGGCTATAATTGCCTTAATGTAGGTTCACTAGATTGATTGCAGAAATGAGATGATTGCCTTAGGAGGCCAGGTTAATCAGAATGGGCCCAACATTATCTAGAATCCATATAACCTAAATTCTAAGAAGGTTCAACAGGATAGATGCTAGGATCTGTGTGGCATATTCTCAGGATCAAGAACTGGCCATTAATGACAGAGATGAGGAAAAAATTATTCACTAAGAGATGTAAATATTCAGTCTTTCAGTAAATTCAAAGGTCGGGTTGATAGACTTTTGGGACTCTAAAAGGAATTAAAACATGCAGGAATTAGTCTAGAAAATTAAGTTGAAGTCAATGTCTTATTACATGACAAATCAAGTAGTGCAAATGGTTGTGTCACTGGATGAGTGGTCTAGATAAGTGTTCAAATCACAAATGGCAATGTAAATTTTATTAAGTAAGTAAATGGGGAAATAAAACTAGGATCAATGTTGGTGACCATGAAAATGGTGTTAAAAATCCATCTGTTTCATAAATGCCTTTTGGAGGAAAGAAGTTTACAAGTTCTTATTGCTTGTCACCTACCTTACTCCCTGAACGTAGCATTGACGTAGTTTTTTTTTAAAGGAACATAGCTTAAAAGAACATTGCTGAAAGAACAGACACATTGTTGAAGCTTTTAATTGTGCACTTATCAGGTCAACTTTCAAATCAGCCCAAGTTACATCACAGTACCACAGACTGCTTTCTCCACTGCAGCGTCTTGGCCAACGGATACCAAGAAGTTTCCAAAGTTCCTGGACAATTCACAAAAGCTAAGAGGCTGGATATATTCCCTTTTATTTTCAGATAAAAATTGCCCTTGTGTATCAATATACTTTGCTTCAAACGAGCATAAATGACACACAGAATGAGTTCAACTGATTATCTTAAAGCAGTTGTTAGTGCTCTGTTGAAAAATCCCGTGTTTGCTAATACTCGGCTCAGAATCTCATTGCATAAACAAAGTCTGAAATTTGGTATTCTTATGCCTGTCCTTGTGCGTGCAAGATGAAAAACATGGAGTTGTAGGTTGGTTTGCTGAGCTGACTGGTGCAAATGTTTCATCTTCCTTCTAGGTGACCTTTTCAGCACAAGAATTCCCAGAGGCCTGGTTTTCAACCACTAGTACGATAAACAAACATGTTGAAATAGACCCCAGCTATATACCACGACGGTGCAAAACCAGAAACAAGGCAACCCACCATAACAGACCGGACCGTATTAATTCAGAGCGGGACAGAACAACAGTGCTTCGAAGGTGGCTCGACAGCACTTAACATGTCACCCAGAAGGGGACACAACATTTGCACAAAAAAAAACAATCAGCTTGGTAAATCAACGAACAACTCCAACCAGAACCCGAGCTACAGATCTTCGCTAAAACATTAAAAGGTGAAAAACATCTCTTTTCAGCAAGAATCAAGATCTGTACTACTGAATGACAGCTATATGAATAATATTCATGATTATTTTACTAGATATTTGATTTATTTCAAAAGAGGTCCCTTTTGGAAAATTTCAATTTGATAGATCACCAAACCTTGCTGTCTGGTATGCAACAAAAATAAAAGGAAAATTTAGGAAATGTAATAGGCATCAAGAAACCAGATGTACACATTTTTCAAACAACTTATGGACTGGCCTGAACACTTCTGTTCAGCACATTTACAAACCTTGAGAACTTTGGCATTTACAGACTCTTTCTCCTTGTAGAAAAATCTCACCATCTGAACTGTAAGGTATGCAGGCAAACGCCGAATTTTAGACTAAATAAAACAAAATTAAATTTCGATTAGAGTGCAAGGAGGGTTATCCATTCTGAATTACAATTCATCCCAGAACTATTTTACTCATTAGAACTGCAAATAATTTTCAATTCATACACACACACTATTTCTACAAAAACTTGCATATTAAAGATGCTGTACATCAAAGATAACCCTGTGACATCACATTTATCTAAGTTATACTTCAATTGCTATGCACGTGCCAACTCTCAGAGATGGGTGAGAGGGTGCAAACTTGGAAACATTACATTTATTCCATCATCTAAACCATTAATATATATTTGTGAATGACTGGGGTCCAAGCATGGATTCCTGCAGTATCCCACTTGTCACTGGCTGCCACTCAGAAAATAACCCATGTATTTCCTTTGTTACTCTTTATTTACTTTGTTTCCTGCCTGGTAGCCAGTTCTCTATGCATGTCAGTACACTTACCCCAATTCTGTGTGTTTTAATTTTAACATGCTCACCTCTTATGTGGGACATTATCGAAAGCCTTCTGAAAACCCAAAAGGTGCAACAGCCACTGGTTCCCCTTTTATTAACTCGACTAATAACATCCTCAAAAAAATTCAGTAGATTTACCAAGCATGATTTCCCTTTTACAAATCCACAGTGACTATCTGATTCTGAGACAGTTCCCAAAGATAGAAGCCACACGACACCAGGTTAAAGTCCAACAGGTTTATTTGAAATCACGTGCGCCAAAAGCTTGCGAATTCAAGTAAACCTGTTGGACTATAACTGGCGTCTTGTACTTCTGACCTTGTCCACCCCAGTCCAGCACCACCATCTCCACATCACTTTTCCAAGGTCATGGCTGATCGAATATTCCAATGCCTTTTATAAGACCATAATACCATAAGACATAGGTGCAGAAATTAGGCCATTCGGCCCAATGAGTCTGCTCCGCCATTCAATCATGGCCAATAAGTTCCTCAACCCCATTCTCCCACTTTCTCCCCATAACCCTTGATAATCAAGAACCTATCTATCCCAGTCTTAAAATGTACTCAATGACCTGGCCTCCACAGACTTCTGTGGCTATGAATTCCACAGATTCACCACTCCCTGGCTGAAGAAGTTTCTCCTTATCTCCATTCTAAACGGTCTCCCCTTTACTCTCAGGCTGTGCCCTCGGGTCCTAGTCTCTCCTACCAATGGAAGTATCTTCCCAACATCCACTCTGTCCAGGCCATTCAGTATTCTGTAAGTTTCAATTAGATTCCCCCCTCATCCTTCTAAATTCCAATGAGTATAGTCCCAAAGTCCTCAAACGTTCCTCATACGTTAAGCTTTCCATTCCTGGGACCATTCCCTTGAACCTCCTCTGAACCTGCTCCAGGGCCAGTACATCTTTCCTGAGATATGGGACCCAAAACTGCACACAATACTCCAAATGTGGCCTGACCAGAGCCTGATAAAGCCTCAGCAGTACATTCTTGCTTTTATATTCAAGTCCTCTCAAAATAAATGCCAAAGTTGCACTTGCCTTCCTGACTACTGACTCAACCTGCAAGTTTACCTTGGGAGTTCTAGTCCAGGATTCTCTCAAGTCTCTTTGCACTTCAGACTTCTGAATTTTCTCCCCATTTAGAAAACAGTCCACACTTTTACTCTTCTTACCAAAGTGCATAACCTCGCTCTTTCCCACGTTGTACTCCATCTGCCACTTCTTTGCCCACTCTCCTAACCTGTCCAAGTGCTTCTGCAGCCTCCCCATCTCCTCAAATGCTACCTGTCTCTCCACCTATCTTTGTATTGTCTGCAAACTTAGCCAGAACGCCCACAGTTCCTTCATCTAGATCATTAATGTATAAAGTGAAAAGTTGTGGTCCCAACACTGACCCTTGCAGAACACCACTTGTCACCAGCTGCCATCCTGAGAAAGACCCCTTTATCCCCACTCTCTGCTTTCTGCCAGACAGCGAATTGTCTATCCATGCTAGCACCTTGCCTCCAACACCACGGGCCCTTATCTTACTCAGCAGCCTCCTGTGCGGCACCTTGTCAAAGGCCTTCTTGAAGACCAGGTAGATAACATCCATTGGCTCTCCTTGGTCTACCCTGCTCATTACTTCCTCAAAGAATTCTAGCAGATCTGTCAGGCATGACCTCCCCTTGATGAAACCAGGCTGACTTTGTCCTACTTTACTATACACTTCCAAATATTCAGAAATCTCATCCTTTACAATGGACTCCAAAATCTTACTAAGGACCGAGGTTAGGGTAATTTTCCATCTTATTCCCCTTTTAAACACGGATGTCACATTAGCAATTTTCCAGTCCTCTGGGACCTACCCGCCTCATCCCTATAACCCTTACTAAAAGACTGAAACTCTACAGCCTTCTATGATTGGAATTCCAAATGTTTGTAAGATTATTATTTCTCCAAATTGCAGACTTAAATGGCACCCCCCTTACTTTCAAATTGTGCCCCTGATTCTACACTCCCTAGCCAGAGGAAATATCTTATCGGCATTTACCCCTTTAAGTATTTCATAAGTTTCATTGAGTCCACCTCTAGAATTTCAAAGAATGAGAGAATACAGGCTTGTTCACCCAAACTTTCTTCCAGCCCAGGCACAAGTCTGTTGAATCTTCATTGCCCGGCAACAGTATCTTCCCTGGGAGACGGATGCCAAAAGCACACCCAGACGTGATCTAATTAAGCTCCTATACAACTGAAGCAACACTTCACAATTCCTTTATTCTTATCTTCTTGCAATAAGGACCATTAAGTATAGGAGCAGAATCAGGCCATTTGGCCCAGAGTCTGCTCTGCCATTCAATTATGGGTGATACGTTTCTCAACCCTATTCTCCTGTGTTCTCCCTGTAACCTTTGACCCCTCATTAATCAAGGACATCTCTATCTTAAATAAACTCAATGACTTGGCCTCCTCCGTATTCTGCGGCAATGAGTTCCACAGATTCGCCACCCTCTGGCTAAAGAAATTCCTCCTTATCTCAGTTCTAAAGGTTTGTCCTTTCACCAAGGCTGTACTCTCACATCCTAGTTTCTCCTTCTAGTGGAAGCATCATCTCCAGGTCCACTATATACAGGTCTCTTTGTATTCTGTAAGTTTAAGTGAGACTTACCCCACCCTCCCTTCCCAACTTCTTCTAAATGTTATTGACTACAGACCCAGCTTCCTCAATCACTCCTTATATGACAAGTCCTTCACTCCTAGAATCATTTTTATGAACTTCATCTGGAACCCCTCCAAAACTAGCACATCCTTCCTTAAATACAGGGCCCAAAACTGCTCTCAATATTCCAAATCTTGTATGAACAGAGCATTATGAACATTCAGCCGTACATCCCTGCTCTTCTTTGCCCATTCTTCTAGACTGTCCCAAGTCCTTCTGCAGCCTTTCTCACTCCTCAATACTACCTGTCCTTCCACTTACCTTTGTGTCATATGCTAACTTAAAGGCTAACATTCCATTGGTTTGATTATTTCCTTTTGTATATCCAACATCTTACCATTTAAGAAGTACTTCACACACCCATTTCTCCAACTCAGTGGATAAACCCACACTTTTTTTTTCCAATCTGGCATGTTCTTGTTCATTCACAGTTTCTCCAAATCTTCCTGAAGCCACTTTACAACTTTCTCACAACATATATTCCCATTCAGCTTTGTATCATCCACAAATTTAGAAATATTACATTTGGTCCCCACTTGCAACAAATCCATATGTGTAATGAACAGCTGAGGCTCCAGTACTGATCCTTGCTGTACTGTACTGCACTGTACTAAGCACAGTTTGCCAACATGAAAACGACCTATTTACTCCTACTTTATGTTTCTTGTCCGTTAGCCAATCATTAATCCATGTCAGTACATTACTCCTATCCCACGTGTTTCAATTTCTCTAACCAACCTCCTGCGGGAGCATTTATCAGAAGCCTTTTGGAAGTCTAAGTATACTACGCCGTGTGGCTCATTTTTGTCAATTTTGTTCGTAACATATTCAAAACAAGTTTATCAAATTTCACATTCCCAAATCCATGCTGACAATGTCTGAACAAATCATTATTAACCAGCTTATCTGTTATCACATTCTTTATAATAGATAACTACTGATGCAAGGCTAACAGGTTTGTGGTTCCCTATTGTTCCCCTCAGAGATTTTAAGACTACCAATCCTTTTTTCTTCAAACCTTAATTTACTAGCAACTTAGAAATGCACTTTAACTTTACTCCCAAAATGTAGCCATTATACTAAAAATACTTACAGATTTTATATACAAAGCATTTCTTTGCAATGTAGGAGAATGTTTGGTGAGCTCTTCATGAAGACGCTGAGAAATTAAAAATTAAAGTTACTTAGCTGACCTTAAACAGTGAGTGCAGTTTTTGTCAATTTTGAGCAAGCTTTTAGCTCTCAATTTTATCCACCATGTTAACAATGGTGAACATAATAAAGTGAAGTACACCTCTAATTCAAGGCTGATTCTCAGGCAACTTTCAAACCAACAAAAAATGTTGTAACTTCATGCATAAATCGTCACCTTCACACACCTTGTTTTAAAGCCTTTAATTATTAATTCACTTGACAAGTTTGGGTACTCACCAACTTCAGGCCTGTAAAAAGGTATTTAACTTCTTGATTAATAAAACAGCTAAGTTGAAGCTGTGTTTCCTTGCCCTTTGTCACTTCCTCATCATCTGTTTCAGTGCACCTCATGCTTTAAGAAAATTATTAAGGATGGACTCATATGAAGCCAGCATCGATAAAGCAATACGGACTTCCCCAAATTTCCTAATTAAACAAGATTAAAACTTGTATCACACAGAAAATGGCAGAAATAAGTCAAGCAGCATTATTGGAAACAGAAACAGAGTTGAGATGATGACCATCAGAAAAGAGGAGAGGTCCAAATGGAGTTAAGTACAAAGGATGCGCACGTGTGTAAGAGAACTAAAAAAGGTCTGTGATAGGGCGCAATGCAGGAGCAATTAAAACGACAAAAGGGCTGGTGGTGGAAGGTTAATAGGAATAACAACAGATCAGGAACGTTTACAGGAGATGTGAACAGCAAAATGATGAATGATGGCCATCGAACACAAAAGGAGAGAGAAAAACTAAGTTAGTAAATTTCCAAAGAAAGAAGAAAACAACATGGGACCAGAGGTAACAGCTCCAATTGATGTTTATGGCATTACTACATTCCTGGTAGTTACCACTAACCAGAAACTAAACTGGATTAGCCATATAAATACCGTGTCTACAAGAACAGGTCAGAGGCTAGAAATAGCGTTGCAAAGCATCCTGTCTCCTTAATGCCTGTCCACCACCTACAAGGCACAAAGTCAGGAAAGTGATGGAATACACTCATTCAAGCAAATGGAAAGCAACTCCAACAACAATCAAAATCCACAGCAAAGCAGCCCACTTGACTGACTTCACATCCACAGACTTGAACAATTGTTCCCTTCACCACCAACGCATAGTGGGACCAATACCATCCACAAGACATATTGCAGTAACTCAAGGTTCCTCTGACAGCACATTACAAACCTGCAAATTTACCACCGAGAAGGATAAGGGAGGTAGATACTTGGAAACAAATTTCCCTTCAAGTCACACACCTTACTGACTTGGAGCTATATTGCAATTCCTATCGCAAGTTCAAAATCCTGGAACACTCTTCCTAAACTCGCCCTACACTCCAAGGACTGCCGCTTACAACCACCTTCTCCAGGGCAACTTGTGATGGGCAATAGCTGCTGGTCTAGCCAGCAACACCCACATTCCATGAATGCCAAATAAATGTTGAAAGTCCAGGAGTCTTCAAAAATGTCTAATCATAAGTGGGAACACTGAAGGAATTTGTGGACAAAAGTCAGAGTGGTAGGAAGGTAGAAAATTACAATGACAAGCAACTGGAAATTCAGTCACGTTTGCAGACATAATGCAAGTGCTCCAAAAATTGGTCACCCAGTCTGTATCGAGTTACCCATCAACTGGGAATTAATACTGAATACTTGAATGCATTCAATGTGGTTTTAAAAATTAGCTTTTTACAAAAGTAGTCAGCAGAAGCATGCAAATCATTGATCCAAGTGAAATTCCAAAATTTCAGCATTAGTATTTTGCTATTAATGTTCTATTCGTGTTATTTTCAATATTAGTGAGCATTGATGGCTACTTAGATATATTTAAAATCTGTTTCATAAACAAGTACAATTCAGATTTAAGGATCACGCAGGCCAGAGGAATCTGCAGCTTATTTAAGGTTCCATATTGGCAGACAGGGAGGAGTGGTAAGGCTTGCCTTTTTCATAGTGCAAGAGGAATCTGATATCATATGATATTGCTAAGCAATATGAGGAAGCTAGACAAAAAAAAAAACTGAAATGATTAAGGGAGCAGCATTGTCAGTTACTTCAAAAACTCGAGATACTTTGCCAACCATGTCAAATTCCGCAGAAATACAGGATAAAAACACAATGCGCTCAGATACTGAAGTTACAGTTAGTGCCTTCAGTTTGAACCACTTTAAAAGCTCATGCCATAAATATAAACCTGATTAGAAAATCCAAACATGGCACTGGAAGTAAACGGAGGTTAGAGACAGGGGCAATCATTTTTGAGGAGATTAAAAAGCTGAGAACTGAATTTGAGGATTTTTCTGGATGAGACTATAGTTTTGAAAATGAGACAAGCAATACTGGAGGATAGGATTCAATAAATACAGAAAAACGGCAGGAAGAGAAATGGAGCTAATGTTTCAGGAGTGATGACATTAAACATTTTAGATCTCCAATACACCCAATTTTTCTCTTGAATCGTTCACAGTGTCCATTATTATGAGGCCCCAACAAGAATTGTGCTTCAGTTTCTTCTGGTCTGCAGGTGATTCCCAAATCTGAATGCTCTTGCAGGTGGAAGCAGATACTAGATCAGTGTAAGCAGTCATCAATGCTCACTGGTATTGCAACAAGAGGTGTGCCTCATGGACAAGGTGAACCCTGAAGTGCATGAAAGAAAAGCCTTTGTGAGGAAGGTTTAGTTGATGGATAAAGATGAAGGCTAGAAAAAGAAAGCAGCAAGGGCAACTGAATGGACTGTTTAATCCTTACTAATAAGAAATAGCCCAAGAATTCATTGCATCTGTTAGAGGCGAGAGTGAAATCAAGTGGACAAAACTAGAAACAGGCGCTATCTTTGGTTTCTAGGATGATTTCTGGAGTTGTGTGTGGCTTTCAGAGGGGAACAAGATCCATATGAGGTGATGTTATCCAGCTGGATCTGAAGGCAAACATCTAAATGAATTTTGATATGGAATGATGTGTGATCATTTGACTCAATAAAGCAAAACTATTGCCCGTAGCAGGTGGCATTTAGTGGAATGCTGGGTACAAAACAAATTATTAATTTTTACACCTTCTATCGTAAGATCAATCACTTCATAAATTGGAAGAGAAGCCAGACGTGGAAACCAAATATTGGCAGTTTTCATACGTTGCTTCGAACAATTTATGCTCAAGTTGAAAGGAAACAAAAGGAAGATTGTGTAGCAGAGAGAGCGCGAGCAGGGGGAGAGAGAAAAGAGAGGGAGGGGGGAGGGGGTGGGGGAGAAAATTAAGTACAATGCAATATTATACTTAAACATTAATATAAAATAACTGGTGGATTCCTCTAATTTATTAAACAAACAAAGGCTTTCCATCTGTTTTTTCGTTTGTAAAGGATACGATGTTTCATATTCTATTCCAAAGAACTGATCAATGAAGTTTTTCTTGTTTGTTGAAGATGTTGCTCCCTCCGAATTAGTCTAAAAGACAAGAAAAAAAATCAAAGATAGTTAATCTGAAAAACTACAAGCAAACTTGTAAACTAAGAAATAAACTAAGGGGCAGGTGAGTGAAAAAAATAGAGCTCTCATTCAAGTGGTCATCAGTATGTGAAATTCGCTTTCCCAAAAAGCAGTGGAGTTTGGAACACTGAATTTATTCAAGACTGAGTTAGATTGATTTTTGATTGAAAAGGGTGCCGACAAGAAAGTGGAAATGTGACCATAAATAGATTTTAATGAATGTCAAAGCAGGCTCAAAGAGGTGAATGGCAAAGTCCTGCTCCTAAATCTTGTGTTCTCTTGTACAAATACTGTCAAAGTATTTGAAAGGGTCTATGTTTTGGTGGCAGGAAAGGATACCACAAGGTTTGTCATTTCCAAAAATCCACTACAGCATTTGGAAATTATTTTACACAAAGCTTTACACAGGAAATACAACATAATCTCTTTTTCTGTACAGACAGCAGGATACTATCTAATTTAGATTCTTATTTTCTAAGGAGTGCATTGCGTCTTTACTATTCCTATTTATTTATACATAAAATTGAATTCTATAAGCAGCACCAAATCAGTTGAAAGCATTCAAGCTCCAATTAAAATCAAGCCGCAAGTATAACTCTCACAGTGTTTAAAAACAAGTAGCTCAAGCATAGTTACCATGAAAGTTACTGGTACAAAGTTATGTGTGTTAATAATGAGGCTATAATCAGCCCACCGCACCTATATTAAAGGGGAATATGTAGAGGTAACCTGGACTGCATATTTCTGATTGCTATCTATTTTTGGAAATGAGTTAGCATAAGCTAAAAGGTTGGATTCACTGTGATGTTCTTCGTGATCAAACGGTCACGAATAATCAAATTTACCACACAGTTTACAGTCACTAGTGTGTAGATTCAGAGTGCATTTATTGAAACAACCCTCAGAAGGAGTCCCAACACCTTCAGAAAAGATGGGGTCAAAAAAGAGAAGTGCATTAATGAGATTAAATTGTGCTCGTGTTTAATGCAAACAACCAAAGTAGTAACTTCTTGGGAACTAGCGATGAAACATGTTTAGTTAGCACTATGCAAAGACATGAGAAAAACTATCCAAACAGAATAGAAACATCTATGATAGTTGCACCGTTACCTCCACTGGCGATTCTACAGGATCAAGTTTCTGCTGTAGCACTCTCATTATCTGTATCCAACACTCATTGGCATCCTAAAAAGGGGAACCAAACAGATTATTACATATTTGAAAGTCTTCAAAAGCTTCAGACAGATACTTAAACTTTAAGTTGGTAAAAATGCAAACTAATTATTTATTTTGTTCTTTTAATTCCTCTAGAAAAGAATAAGACACTTAATCTCAATGAGACTTATGCTATTAAAGGAAAAAAAATTGTTTTAATTCATTTTTGTACATTAAAGGATCTTAACAAAACATAAAAAAAGTAGATGCTGGAGTTGGCCATTTGACCCTTCAAGGCTGCTCCATCATTTAGTATGATCATGGTTAACCATCCATCTCAGAACCCTGTTCCCACTTTCTCTGCATTCCCTTTGGTCCGTTGAGCATCCAAGAATCATAGAAACTAAAGGGATACATAATTTGCAATACTGAAAACTTGAGCATCAGAGTATCATCACTGCTATTACTGACTGCAGTGGAGTGTCTTTATTTGTTCATGGGTTATAGGCAACATGGTTCAGCATGTATTACCATCTAATTGCCCTGGAGGTGGTGGTGGGAAATTGCCTTCTTGAATCATTGCAGTCCTTGGGTGTAGGTCCTTCCAGATTTAGAAGATATTGTGAGAGGAGCTTTGTGTGTCACTACAGTGTATCTTGTAGATGGTAAAAAAAAATGTCAGTGGTGGATGGAGTACCAATAAAACAGACCACTTTGTCAAGCTTGAGTAACACTGGAGCTGCAAACATCCAGGCAGGTGGAGAGCATTCCATCACACTCCTGACTTGTACTTCAGATAATGAACCAGTAGCAAGCTCTCGCCGCAAAATCTCTAAGTTCTGAACTGCATTTGCAGACACAGCAGTTATACAGATGGTCCAGTTTAGGTTCTGGTCAATGGTAACCCCCACAATATTGAGTTGGCGGTTTCAGCCATGGGGACATGGTTAAGATTCTCTCTTGTTGGAAATGGTCATTACCTAGGACTTGTGTGGCACAAAATTTACTTGTTACTTACCAGTCCAAGCCTGGACAATGCCAAGATCTTGCTTAATAAGGGCACAAACTGCGTCAGCAGCCAAGGAGTCGGAAATTGTGCTGAACGTTATACAATCATCAGCAAACTTCTGGCCTTATAATGGAGGGACGTTCATTGATGAAGCAGCTAAAGATGGTGAGCTGACGGCATTATCTTGAGGGACTATTTCAGTGATAACACTTAGCAATAACAACAACCATCATCTTTTGTCCTCTGTCAGATTCTAATCAAAGAGCTTCCCCCCAAAAAAAATACAATAAAAAACACAAAAAAAACTATACAATACTCAGTCAAATGCCACCATGATGTCAAGGACAGTCACTCTCTCCTCACCCCTAGATTTCAAAGTTTTTATACATGTTTGGACCAAGGCCATAATGAGGTCAGGAGCCAAATGCCTTGGTGAAACGCAAGCTGCGCATCAGAGATCTGGTTAATCTTTTGCAAATACCACTTGAACAGCACGGTGATAATCCTTTCCATCATTTTACTGATGACTGAGTAGACTGATAAGACAGTAAACAACCCATTCAATCTGTTCCGCTTTCTGCGCGCACAGCATACTTGGACAATCCTCCAGATTGTCGGATAGATGCCAATGTTGTAGCTGTACTGAAACAGCACAGGTAGGGGCATGGCTAGTTCTAGAGTGCAAGTCTCTAGCGCTGTGTTTGGAATGCTGTCAGGGCCCATTGACTTTGCAGTATCCAGTGTCTGCAGCTGCTTCAAGTGGATTGAATCAAATTAGTTGAATATTGGCATCTGCCATGCTGCAGATCTGAAGAGGCCGAGATGGATCAACTACTCGGCACTTTGGACTGAAAATAGGTCCAACATTTCTGACTTGCCTTTTGAATGAATATGATGGGGATTCCCCCATCATTGATGATGGGGTTATTTGTGGAGCCACCACCTTCCATTACATGTTCAGCTGTTCACAACTAGTCACAATTGAATATGACAAGACTGTAGCAATCAGATCTGATCTGTTGGTTGTACAATCACCAAGCCACATCTACTCCAAGCTGCTTCAATTGTATGGCATGCAAGTTCTGATAATAACCCTGTATTTTGCTAGTATTTGAGATGGATAGCCTGAAGAAAGAAATTATTGGCCTATTAATGGGACAAGAAAGAATTAATCACAGAAATCTGATATTGGTGTGCAAAAGGATCAGTCAAATAAACCTAGCTGAAATTTTTGAGGCGGTACCAAACATTGCAGATAAGGGCATATCTATTTGAAGGGACTCCCAGAAGGCATTCAATAAAGTTGCACATAAAACAGATGATTGACAAAAACTTCAGCATGTGAAACTGAAGGCATCCTATTAACATCGTTGGGATTGGATTAGCAAATAGGCAAGACAGTAATGACAATGGCCATGTGTTCTAATTGGCAGGCTGTGATTAGTGTTGTCTGCAGGGTTCTAGTTTAAGTTCACTACATTCATAAGTGACTTGGAAAAAGCAACACACAGTACCAATGAAGTTGGACGTAGGACTGAGTTAATTGGCATAGTGAATAGTGCAAATGGGAGCAAGAAGTTTAAAAAGCATAGTGAAACATGAAATGAGTAAACAAGATTGTGGCAAATGGTACTCTTTGCAGAGCAATGTGCGTTCAAGCACTATAGGTCTGAGAAAAATTAAGTAGTTATTTGCTAAAATGGAGTGTTAACTAGTAGCTCTGAACAAGCAGAGATTTACACATAAAAACGCAGAAATCACTAGAAGTTAGATGCAAGAGAATAATTTAATGGGCTAATGAAATGTTGAGCCCAAAGGAACAAAGTCAGATTAGACTCTATTTAGACTACTGTGTTAAGTTCTGCATACATTTTGGCCTTGAGGGAGTGAGGTGCATTCATTAGAATGATACTGGAGCTAAAAGGGTTAAATTGAGAGCACAGACTGCAAAGATTAGCTTGTAATCATTTGAAGCTAGATGATTAAGAGGCAATGCAACTGAGGTTTTCCTAATGATTAAAAGGAATCAACAGAGTAGGTAGACAGAAACTATTTCCACCATTAAGAAGGCGGCATAAAATTGAAGCTCAGGCATTTAAGTGTAATGTCAGAAAGCAGTTTTTTTTTTACATAATTTAGTAGAAATATTGATGTTTCCTTCAAATAGTTCGTGAGCCTGGATCAACAAAAAATTTGAAGCCTGAAATTGATTGATTGTTATGTAGAGATATTAAGGAATACAGAAACAAGACATTAATGTATAGATTAGCCATGATAAAATTGAATGATGAAACCTAGTCAAGAGAATGAATGACCTATCACTGTTGCCAGGTCCATGACTTACTTCCACCATGATACAGGATAACTGAATAAATTAAATCTCTCCCAACTGTCACATAGGGGGCAAAGATGATTATTTAGTTAGGTTATTGTCGCGACATTTTAAATTGTGTTGACCAGTGGGATCATGATACATCTCAATTAGGGGGTAGGAAAGAAGGCAACTATTACTCCAAACCAGATGAATAAACAAAAAACTTAATATCCTATCAGAATTTAGTTCCATTGTCAAAGTTTTATCAAAATTATATTCTACTTTTATCAGGGAAAACAGAAGAAAACATCTAGAAATGCGTTTAAAAAACTAACCTGCTGAAGATATTGTCCTTGATCCCCCTTTTCTGCAAACTGTGGGAAGGCCATGTGAAGAAACTGAAGTAGAATTATAGGTGGAATGCTAGAGGATGTTTTATCCATTGAATCAAACAAGTCTCGAAAAGCTGCAATAAACGCACATATAAAACAACTTATTCTTTTTATCATGATTATGGATTTCCCATGTACTGACTTTAATAAATTAGAGGGTGCGGTTGAGGCAATTTTGAAAAATATTTAAAAGACTGAGGCTTAAAACCAGATGCAAATAAAATTTAAGAACATAACCTTGGGTTATGGGCTGAAAAATATTTAAGTGGGCCTGGATCAATTCAATGAAATAAAACTTTATAACTGTTTGTTGGGAAAATGAAAGAAGGGATTAATTCTGAACAACAAGGCGAGGCCTTGCAGGCAAAGAGCTGTTTTGAAAATAAGAATTGAGAAGGAAACAAGCATTGGGAAATTTTAAACAACAGGAGTTAAGGCTGAAGACCTGCTGATGCTGGTGAGAACTAAACTTCGCAACAACAAAGCTGGGACATAATCAACATTAACCTGCAGAATGGGAAAGCTGACAATTCTTAAACAGCAGTGGAAGTAGTGTTGCACTTCCAAAATAAGAAAATTTACATTTCATTTTTATATGCAAGTACTGAAAAGTTTCAATATCAGAGAGTGGTGGGAATAGGAGCTGGCCCAGTTTACAAGCAACCTTAAATTAAAAGGGAAAGAAATCTTATCAGCTGAAACAAGATAAGCAGGCAGACTCAATGATGCTAACCAATACCCTGAAGGGTTTAAGCAGTTTTGTGATCGGATGGGGAGCCAACAATTTAAAGTTGTAATTATACAATGATACTTCAGCACTGTTCTTACCAAGTTAACAGCCATTTTGTTTACTGACACAGTTCTTTTGTAAATCATGAAGAAAAACATAACATGAACTATGACATAGGTGTTGAGCCCAGGTGATGATAAAATGGGACAAGTCAGATCCCAAAATGAAACCGGTTCTCGATAGATCAAGAAAGCAAAATACTGTGAATGGTGGGAAATCTCAGAACAGAACTCAGTTCTGAAGAAAAATCATATCAAACTTGAAACATTAACTCTTTTCTCTTTCAACACGTTTGACAAACCTGTTGAGTTTCTCCAGCATTTCCTGTTTTTTATGATAGATCACAAGTTTTACTTTTGCAATTGGTTATCATAGTAGTTAGTCATTGAATATCTTCATGAGGTTGCCAATGTTCTTTTAACACAGAACATGTTTATTCCCAAACAAAAGTTATACGTATACATTTAAGTTGTTAACACAAACAACAAAAACAGATTCAACCTTTTTTCCAGCAATATCCCTCACAAATATTCAATCTCAGAGAAACATCACACATCGCTTAACTAACATTTCTTATTTAACTGCTTCCAGTTTTCCTCTTCGACTGATAAAACAGTTTTAAGACTTATTTCCAGTTCTAATAGCCTGGATCTCCTTTAATTTCTGATGGCCTAGGTCTCTTATCAGTTATGACAATTTGAACATTTGGGAGACCTCACAAACAAGTCTGCCCCTTCTGCTAGGATTATACTGTTGTTCTGATCTGAAAACATTCTTCTGCTAGAATTAAACTGAAACCAATTCTTTTGAACTGAAGATACTTCACATTTTGTCTCAGGCTCAGGAAAAATGAAAATAGTGTTTATTTTTTGCTTCTCTAGCTACAACCCGATTTTGTCCCACAGCATGACCCAAATATAAATAACTTTTGGTTTGGCAGATTCACTTTTAGCCAAATCAGCTTTTTGTAACCGATCAAATGGCTCTTTCAAGTGGTGTAAATGTTCTTCTCAGGTTTGGCTTAACAGAACCATATAGATGCAGACATTCCACGATGATATTCTTCTCAGGTTTAGCCGAACAGAGCCAAATGGAAAAAGACAACAAAATTACTTGCATAACCTTTCAATGACTCTGTTGGTTAACATGTGAAAAGTTATTTATGCATTTTTCATTCCAATGCATTTGATTATCATTACATTGATAAAATCCTGATATTTCTTTACATCTATTAGACAACTGAGCTTGTAAATATCCTTTTAAAAAGTTTACTTTTCCTAAAAGTAGCATGCAATCTAATCCTCAACGCAAATTTCCAATCATGGAACTGGATATGAACCACCTTTGCCACTGCGTTGACTTTGTGATAGCAGTCTTTGTAACCCATCTGGTTTCAGCACCATCACAAAAAGTGAGCTCCAACAACTACGACTCAGTCCCATAATGTCAATGATTGTCTCCTGTGAATTTAATCTTTTCCCTAATTGAGCTAATTCTCTGGTTCGAATCAGTAAAGATGCTGATTAATGAATAATGCATCACCTCCATATGATCATGTATAGTAAAGACATTTTGTCCTAGCCGATTCGCACAAATCGACTAATGAGCCTGTAACACCTTTCATTGAATATTATGCTATCAGAATGACTTAACTTCCAGAAAACTAACCTTTCAAGCATCTCCGTATTATCCAGTCTGATTACTGGAGGGACAACTTGGAAATTTTCAATTTCCAATTCATTCTTGAATAAATTTTGATTTTTTTTTGGTATTTCATTCCTTATTTCTTTCACCACTTTAAATTTGCTGTATATAATACACTGATTTTTTCCCCCTCCTGTCTGGAGTACTAACTCTGTGAACTCACTGAGTTTCTCTTTGGTTTGACATGGTCCAGTGAGCCTTGCTTTTAATGGTTCCACAGAAACAGATAACAATAATAACACCTCATCGCCAGCAACAAAAATTGAGCTTTGGCTTGTTTATCAGTTCTAGTTTTTATTCTTTGATGAGAATTTTGCAAATGCTTTTCAAAAAACTTTCAAGCTTTGGTTAGTTTCTTTTGGAAATTATATAAGTTGCAAGTGTCGTTCTGAGCTCTGATTTCTAATTTTTATCCTTATTCAATTAACGGGTCTTCTCACCTCATGTTTGCACATCAGTTCGAAAGGTTGAAACCTGCGGACTCTTTTGGGTATCCCTAATGGCAAACAGTAACAGGAAATTCCTTTATCCAGTCATTAAGACATTCCTGACAATAAGCTCTAATCATATCCTTTAAAGTTTAAAGTTTAATGCTATCTTTCCAATGCTCCTTGATATACAACTAGAATCCCTACAGCACAGAAACAGGCTATTTGGTCCATCAAATCTGCACTGACCTTCTGAAGAGCATCCCATCCCCTATCCCTGTAACGACCATAGCCAATCCACACCTCCCGAGACACTGTGTGCAATTTAGCATTGTCAATCCACCTAACCTGCACATCTTCAGACTGTGGGAGGAAACA
This sequence comes from Ginglymostoma cirratum, assembly GCA_024137785.1. NCBI lineage: Eukaryota > Metazoa > Chordata > Chondrichthyes > Orectolobiformes > Ginglymostomatidae > Ginglymostoma > Ginglymostoma cirratum. The sequence continues at coordinate 7,005,129 of JAHRHZ010000074.1, read as the reverse complement.
AGAGCACCTGGAAACCCACGCTGACATGGGTAGAATGTGCAAACTCCACTCGATAGGTCACCCAAGGCTGTAATTGAACCTGGCGCTGTGAGCCACCGTGCTGCCCCAAAAGATTGTGGATGATAAGTTGCTAAAAGAAATGGCTTTTTTCCTTATTAATATTATTTTTACATGCTTGTTACATCAAATTTGAACTTTGATCTGAACGTATCCCTTAGGGTAATCTGTATCGAGAGAGAAAAAAATTGAATTCTTACTACCATTTTGGCATATTTCCTCAAAGGCACTGCTTCAGGAAATCTTGTCAACACACCCATAATTGTGAAAAGATACTGCTTCCCATTCCAGGTTTTACATAGAAATCCTACATAATCTATTGAGACCTCACTGAGCTTTTCTTCCAAAAGCTGGTAACAGAATTAAAGGCACAGGTTTGATTGATGGTTTGGAGTTTCCCTACTACCTGACATGTACGGCCTGTCTGGCAATATTTCACCACATATATTAATATAATCCTGGCCAATAGAAACAGTTCAATTTCTTAGCCTATGTTTTCCTAATTCCCAAGTGACCTGCCACTGGACTTATGTCAGCCACTCTGAAAATTTTTGCTTTTTTACAATGCTCAGGTGGTAGTTCCATCTGATGGGCTATGATCTATTCCTCATTGCTGGTATTTGAGGTGGGTTTGACATGTCCATTAACAATTGGTCTTTCGAGTAATAACGCACAGGTATGTTTCTTTTGATTCAATTTTTGAATAGAAATTTTGGTGTACCCCTCTCAATTCAGGACCATTTCAAGAAAGATGTGGGCTAAGTAAATTGACGTGATTCTCTCTTCCTTTTTATTTAAACCTTTGAAAATAATCTCAGATGAACTTAATTTCCAAGTCATTTATCCTAAGATTGTAAGGGGTGGCATGGTGGCTCAGTGGTTAGCACTACTGCCTCAGAGCGCCAGGGACCCGGGTTCGATTCCACCCTTGGATGACCGTCTGTGTGGAGTTTGCACATTCTCCCCATGTCTGCGTGGATTTCCTCCGGGTGCTCCAGTATACCCCACCGCAACAGTCCAAAGATGTGCTGGCTAGGTGGATTGGCCATGCTAAATTGTCCGTAATGTGCAGGGATGTGTTGACTGGGTGGGTTATAGAGGGATGGGTCTGGGTGGGTTGCTTTGAGGGTCAGTGTGGACTTGTTGAACCAAAGGGCCTGTTTCCACACTGTAGGGATTCTATGATCTCTTTTTAATTAACTCCCCCTCTTATCCAATTCTATGAGGCCGAGACCCAATTACATCAACAAGGAATCACCCATGATATGCCTCACGTATGTCTCAGTTTCTTTTCTGTCTACTGGCTATTCTATCACCCTCTGGGACAACAATATTTTTGAACCAGCCACATCATTCTCCATGATAAAATCAACTTCTTCCAGTGTCTCACAATGTCTTTGTTGGCTTACCTCTTGGATCAGAAGACTAAGGAAATATCTGTTCCATTGAAATGAGAAGTATTCAGAACCTCTAGTGAGAATCAGATCACTGTCAATAATTGAGGACAATTTTCTTGGCTGTCCTGAGTCATCCTTCCCTTCCTAGTAGGATTTGAGGGAATATAGTAAAAGCTTATTTGGAGAAATACATGAACAGGAAATGTTTGGAGGGATATGGGCCAGAAGCAGGCAGGTGGGACTAGTTGAGTTTGAGATTAAGTTTGGCATAGACTGTTTGGACCAAAGGGTCTGTTTCCGTGCTGGATGACACTATAATACTATACTGTAGTTTTAATACCCGTTTCCTTTCCTGCTGCTTTTTTCTTTCCCCCAGCGATTCCTTGAGCACTCCTACTGCAACTGTTATCCCATTCATTTTCCCTCGATTGCTTTTCGTATGTCCAGCCTTATTACAATCGAAGCATACTATTTTCTTTTAGGTTCTAGCCTATCATTTTGTCAACCGTTTGCTCCGTAAACCTGATATTTTTTCCATTCTCAGATTTTCTGTTCCTTTGATCATCTTGTGAATTCCATACGATCACTTCCACAGGTATTTGTCAGAATCATTGCCACTTAGCTATGTAAATCTTCAGGTTTACTAGAATGCTATTTTGGAATTCTTCCATAATCACTATTTTCTTCACTTTTCAAATTCTCTCTAACATTAATGATCAAAACCACTGATCCCATAATACTTTTTCTACAACTTATTGGTAAATTCTACAGACGCCAAATTTCATTTCTTTCTTGTAGTTCTAACTTTTAACTGATCAGTTTGAGGGACAGGTTCATAATCATGAAGTAGTGCAGATTGTTCATCTGTCAAATTATATATTCACTCCTGGCTTTAATGATGGAGCTTTTTGACTGGTAAATTCCAAAACATTTTTGGCCACAATCTTCCCAGCCACCTTTTCAAATGAGATGATAAGATTTTTCTACTCCATCCTCTGCATGTTTAAATGCAGATTTCTAGGTAAATAAAAAGCCTTCTTGGAATCAGCATCATCCTCTACGTTACTACCTCTTCCGCTTATTCTCAGCTTCTCTCTAGCCAAGTCACGTTGTCTGATTTCCTTATCTCTTTGGTATGAAGGGTGTTAAATTCAATTTCTCTCTCTTCCTTTCCAATTCAAGCATTCTCACTTCCAGTTCTTTCCATTCTTTCGTTTCCTTCCTGTTGCTCTATGCTCCATTCTCGTCGCTTTCTGTTTCTAATTTGTTTTCTTTCTCATTAGTAACCAAAACTTAGCTACTTTTAGCTGTCACATTTTAATTTCAGGTTTTCTTTTTAATTCTAAAGGTTGTGTAATTACTTTAAGCATCTCATCCATATAAGATCCTGTTTTGATTTCTACTTTGAACTACAGTCAGCATAACTTTAATTGGATTTCAAATGATCCACTGTTATCTGTTCTATTCTCAAAAACGTGCAGGCAACAGTCAAAGCTACTTTGAAAGAAAAATCCATGTAACATACTTCACAACAACACTCCTGTTTTGTTCAGTATCACCAAGTATTTATTCCTTTAATAATTTACAGATCCTGCTTAAATGCAATGAATTGTCCTATTCCGGAAAGCCTCCTATCTTGTTGTGATCCCAGCTCATCAAAATAATGGACAATTCTGATCCCAGAATAAAAAAGGTTTCATGGATCTAGGTTTTATTTTTGCAGTAGGTTACTACAGTGGTTAAGATTAAATTTTTGTCCTGAACTGAAAAGCTTATTCTTCTCCCCAAATGAAAATGAAACCAGATTTATCACGGAATCTCAAGTGTTACGGTGCAGAAGCTGCACCAGCTCTCCAAATGAATATCATGACTTAGTGTCATTTCTCTGTCTTTCTCCATACTGTTCCATATTATTTCTATTTACATAATTATCTAAAACCATCTTGAACAATTCAATTGAATCACACTTACATGGACTCCATTCTATAATCAACAGTCTTGTGAAAAAATTTTAATACCACATCTGTTTCTTTTGCAGATCAATTAAAATCTGTGCCCTCTCAGTCTTAATCCTTTTACAAGTGGGAACAGTTTCTTCCTACCTACTCAACCTAGCCCCCTCATGATTTTGAAATTTCCATCAGATCTCTTCTTAGTTGTATTCTCTCCAAAAATAACAAACCAAACTTTAATTGAAGATCCTCTTCCCTGGAACCCTCCTTGTAAATCGCTCTTGTGCTCTCTCCAATATCTTCACATCCTTCCTATGGTGTGGCACAGAGAAAAGTAGGCAATATTTCAACTGAGGTCCAGTAACAGTCTTGTGTAATCTCAGTATTACATCCTTGCTCCAGTATACCATACCCATTTTAATAAAGCCTAGGATATGGCATGGTTTATTGATTGCTCTCTCCACCAGTCTTGCCACCATATCTATGCTCATACACACTTAATTTTCTCTGCTGATGCACTTGCTTTAGATTGTACCTCTTATTTCATAATGTCTGTCAATTTCCACCAAAATGCATCACTTCGTACTTCTTTGCGCTGAACTTCATCTGCCATCTATCCACCCACTACGACAATTTTTCCATTTCCTTTTGAAGTTCTACCTTGTCCTCTTCACAATTTACAAGTCTTGCACTATCTGCAAACTTTGAAATTGTCTACTCCACGTAAAGGTCTAAGTATCAGGAAATGCAAGAGTTGAATGCTTTTACCCCGGGAGAACTCCACAACAAAATTTCCTCCACCCTGGAAAATATCCACTGATCACAACATTCTGTTATCTATCATTCAGCCAACTTTGTATCTATATAGCACATGGAATAAAAGCAACAACATTTCTCCCAAGGCCATTACTCTTCTGAACAGAGCTCAAACTAATTACCAGATCCCTTTCTTTTCATTATTTATTCACGGGGTGTGGACATGGCATGCTATCCCTCCCTAATTTCCCCATGATCTGAGTCACTAGCTAGGGCTTTTTCAGAGTGCAGGTAAAAGTCAATCACATTGTTGTGGGTCTGCAGTCATGCGTCGGTCAGACCAAGCAAGGATGACAGGTTTTCTTCCCTATAGGGCATTACTGAAGCATGACAATTAACATTGGTTGCATGGCTGCCAACTGGCTAGTTTTTAATTCCAGCTTTTTTTTTTGTTGAATTCAAATTTCACAATCTCCTAAGGCAGGATTCAAACTCATGACCCCAGAAAATTAGCCTGAGGTTTTCAATCGCCATTCCAGTGCCATTACCACTATGCTCCTGCCTCCCACATCCATCATAACTGTGTCATAAACTCAGCAGTGTAAACAGAAATACCTGACACTGTACTAAGTCACACACTATATTAGAAATTAAATATATAAGTCACTTTCTCAAATACCTTTCTGACCTCTTCAGGAAATAAGTTACTCTCATAAAACCAAAATCCATCAGCCTCTATTTTAAAATTCTAACTTTCCAAATGACGATAAAATATTAGATACCTTTATTTCATAAGGAAGTGCATGGATACACAAGTCTTAATAATAGATACATTATATAGGATATAAAATGATTACACTGTGAAAAAAATCCATCAGGATGCAATTTTAATAAAGTTTAAAGTTTAAATAATTTTGTTTCGTTGTAGTTCTTCAGAATGTAATATCAACTAGAGAACAGATAAGCAAAAGACTACTTCCAGGACACTGAACAAATGGAGAATATATTATTTTTGAATTTGCACTCAAGATATAACACATTAGTAAATAGTGCTGCATAGACAGGCATATTGCAAGACAAAGCTTCAGCAAAGTCAGGACAAAGGCAATAATGCAAATGTGGCATTATTCAAATAAATGCAAAATATCACAGCCACTGAAAATCTGACATTAAAAAAAAACTACCACAGAAATTGAGCGGGTCTGGCAGTAAGTACAGAGAGACTGTGCGAAAACAAGACAGCGAGTATGAGTGCAAGCAAGCAAGAGAACGCGGGAGCACAAATGAGAACGCTTATTAACATTTTAAGCCCATCATGACTCTTCTTCAGTTCTGATAAACTCCAATTCTGAAGGTTCCATCAGCTCTTGGTAATTGACTAAAGGCACACGGTTTGACCTTTTTTCTTCCCCCATCCCACCAGAGAACAGGTCCCTCTACCCACCAACTTGCTACAAAACTTAATTTAAATAATACATACTCACAGATCATTCAACAGTAGAAGACACTACAGCCAAACCCAACAATGATATCCACAGTATATTTTTTCTAGCAAGAATTATTTGACAACAGCCAAAAAGTTGCTCTTTTTCCCCCAACCCTAGAAGACCAAAGTTGATTCTTAGGGCCACCTCCACTGACCAAAAACAAACAAGACCAATCTCACACCATGCACTGTATTTACCCATCAAATGACCACAGAGATGCAACTTTCTCTTGCTTTTGCATGGAGGGGGAAGAAACAGGTCAAAATAAGTTGTAGGAAATAAACTGACCTTTTTTTGACGAAGCATCAAGACAAAATTACTCACCTGCTGTGATATACTGTGGAGGAGTCATAGCTACTGAAGTTCTCAAGGCACCTTTATATCTACAAGAACGAGTAAATAAACAAACATTTTCAGTAAATTGAATACAGATGAACACAGATGGTACTTGGGGATAACTGTTAGCGTGCAGTGAGAATTATTCCTAAAGTTTCATTGCATTCTGGCAAGGCAGAAATTTCATTAATGCAGATGGCTAATGTCTTGATTACGTTTGATGGCAGCCTTTTGAAGTTTGCAACTCTTTTTATGAGCGTATTGCAGTGGCATCTGGGTACTTGCAAAATAATTCAGCTACATCTCCATGAAATAGGTTTTGTCTTTCATGGGTGACTGAATGTTTGAGAGCAGTGAAGAATAAAACAACTATTTCTCTTCAGCCTAGTTAGCTATATAGCTTACTTAAAATGACAATTATAAATGTTCAAAATGCACAAAACATAGCAGAACAAAATTTTAATCATAACTGCAAGGTTCATCATTTTTGCCCTCAGGTTATCAGACAAGTTAACACAAGAAGTGGCGGCACGGTTGCTCAGTGGTTAGCACCGTTGCCTCACACCTCCAGGGACCCAAGTTCGATTCCAGCTTCAGGTGACAGTGTGGAGTTTGAACTTTCTCCTTGTCTGTGTGGGTTCCCTCCAGCTGCTCCAGTTTCCTCCCACAGTCCAAAGATGCGTGGGTTATGTGGCTTGACCATGCTAAATTGCCCATAGTATCCAGGGATGTGTAGGCTAGGTATGTTAGCTGTGGGAAGTGCAGGGTTGCAGGGATAAGGGGTAGTGGGTGATGACCTTCAGAGGTTTGTTGTGGACTCAATGGACTGAATGGCTTGCTTCCACACTATAAAGGTTCTATAAATGTAAATTGTATTCCATGGCTCCATAAAAACCCAGTACACCAAATACATTCGTGCTTATCTTGTCATTTTAACAGGGTGCTTCACATGTCTCTGACCTCAGAACATGGTGTAATTGGGAAAAACATCCTACATTATGCTAGCCCGTAACCAGTAGCACCACGTTGGACAAGTCTGGACATAAGTGACTCTTCCTGTGAAAAGCCATCTAGCCTCTTATATAACCAACAGCAATATGTTCTGACTCTTATTTATCAACAATTGACATTTTTAATTATTACAAATGTTTCCTTTTATTCATTAATTTCCTTGTCAATCTGTATTTTGAAGTAGACCCAACTTGAAATAAATGTAAAGACAAGAGATGCAACATTAGTCCAATTCAAATTTCGTTGCTTTGTTTTGATAATATTAAACGATTTTAAAAAATTGAAGAGGAAAATTAATACACAATTGCAATGCTCTAAATCTTGCTGCAGTCTCCAGCCACTTACCGTTTAAGAGTATCCCTGAGTTCAGGCACTGATCGTAGACACTGAACTGTGGCATTCATGTAGCAAGTGTTTCCAAGATTGGTGAGCCCACATGGAAGATCCATCTACCAACAAAAAAACATAATAGCTGTAAAGAAAAATTGGGCCTTTATTAAAACGATACCTTTTTAGAATAGGTATAGAAATACTCAATAATTATATGCATGGACCATTTCAGCAGAAAAACTGTGTTCTTTTTGTTACAACACAGAGACAGAAAGTCATACCAAATCAGCCTTGCTACCTCTGTATTTACAACACGATAAAATTAAAACCCTCAAAGGCTCTCAAAATTGACCCACGGGCATTTGAATAACCAACCCAGGATCTGCTAATAATGAATTCCAGATACCAGCTTGTATCTTAAACAAAAGACTTAGTACATTATTAACAGTAGACAGCAAAAAAAATTAAACAAAGTAATCTAACTGGTCTATGCTATAAACCCAAAATCTTTTGTTTTCAGCCTCATTCACATAAAAAACAAATAAGCAACCACAGTTAAGGGATAAAGAAAAGAAAGTAATAAAACTGGCCAGAGTGAGTTATTTTCAAGATGTGTTGTTCCACAGACATAGATGGTTTCTTGGTTGACTTTCTGAAGATGTTGAACAGGCCACCGTTTCAGTTCACTCAGATAAAGACAATTACACTTATAACCTAGTTTTCTATTCAATGAGCTTTCAAGGCTGCTTCTGGGAGGTTAGGCAGAGAGACTTCAGATCCTCATGCTGCATCAACAGTCAGGTTCCAAACCGAAGACAGTCCAAAATCCAATTCATACTCTACCCACTCCCTGACAGACTGACTGTCTCCTCCATGATGTCTCAGTTACCAATCAAAATTTGTCATGTGCTTGAGCATAAGGTATTTTCTAGACTTTCTAGAATTAATTCCCAGGCATTGATCTCATTAATAGCCAACTTCTGTTATTTGTTTAATCATAATGTTCTTCCCCAGTGAAGAAGTGTGCAGAAGCTTCTGATCAGGAACCAACCTACAATTAACTTCCAGGCCTGGCCTGACAAATAAATAAAAGCTTGTTTGCTCCATTTTCTTTTTAACAGAAGCAGTTAGCCAAAAGACATTTTTAGCTCACAGTTCAGAGCTCCAAATCAAACCGTACAAAATAAAAAGTGAAAATTCATTGAGGGTTCTAACATTTTCTTCACTGAAAATATACAGTCCCTGGAAGCATCATCATCATTTGGGTCATCCTTCCATATTGATATTCCAAGATGCTAGGATGGCACCTCATCCATCCTTAATCTATGCAGATGTTTAGAAATAGCCAGGAGATGTGCCTGGTATAATGTAAACTGATCTTAAACTGGGAGCTGAATTCTGATAGCTGCATACTTGCTCTGAATACAATAGGCAGAAGGATTTGAACAGGTGATTTACTCACAAACTCCCAGGTCCTAGAAATTAAGCACATTAACAAGTGCTCAGAGACAGAGAGCAGTTTTCTCCATCAGCTCCATTCTTCATAGAGTCATACAGCTGTGTAGTATGGAAACAGACCCTTCAGTCCAAGTTGTCCACACCAACCAGATATCGTAAATTAATCTAGTCCCATTTGCCAGCATTTGGCCCAAATCCCTTTAAACCCTTCCTATTCATTTACCCATCCAGATGCCTTTTAAATATCATAATTGTACCAGCTTCCACTACTTCCACTGGCAGCGCATTCCATACACACACCACCGTGTGGGTGAAAAGGTTGTCCCTTTGGTCCCTTGTAAATCTTTCCCCTCTCATCTTAAACTTATGTCCCCCAGTTTTCAAGTCCCCCACCATTGGGAAAAGATCTTGGCTTGTCACTCTAACCATGCCCTTCATGACTTTATAAACTTCTATAAGGTCACCCCTCAGCCTTCAATGCTCCAGGGAAAATAGTCCCAGCCGATTCAGCCTCTTCCTAGGACTCAATTCCTCCAACCCTGGCGACATCCTTGTAAATCTTTTCTGAACCCTTTCAAGTTTCACAACATCCTTCCTATCGTAGGGAGGCCAGTATTGAATGCAGTATTCCAAAAGTGGCATAACCAATGTCCTGCACAGCGCAACATGACCTCCCAATTCCTATACTCAATGCACTGACCGATAAAGGCAAACATACCAAACACATTTTTCACTATCCTGACCACCTGTGACTCAAGGAACTATGAACCTGCACTCCAATATCTTTTTGTTCAGCAACACTCCCAGGACCTTACCATTGAGTGTACGTCATGCCCGATTTGCTTTTCCAAAATGCAGCACCTCACATTTATCTAAATTAAACTTCAGCTGCTATTCCTCAGCCCACTGCCCCATCTGATCAACGCCCTGTTGTACTGAGGTAACCTTCTTCGCTGTCCACTACACCTCCAATTTCGGTGTCATCTGCAAACTTACTAACCATAGCTCCTATGTTCACGTCCAAATCATTTATACAAATTACGAAAAGCAGTGGACCAAGCACCAATCCTTAGGGCAGACTGCTGGTCACAGGCCTCCAGTCTGAAACTTGATCCTCCACCATCACCCTCTGTCTTCTGCCAGACAGAAGGTGAACCAAAAGAGAAGGAAGACCCAAGGAGAGGTTTCATAACACTTGGGCTAGACACCAGAATGTTGCCTCCACAAGCTACTGAAATCAAAGTACTCTGCTCTAACCATCTTTTTGCTCTCTAATGTCAGTGAGCCACCCTTGAAGATCACAGGTCATATACTTTTCTTCTGTCTAATTACCTAATGGATATCTAAACTGCTGCTTCTTAATAAAATTAAATAAACTATCTGAAAACTACTTGTGCTTATTGTCTTTTTATCTTGAGTAGCTTAGAGCTGTGAATCCAGGTCTTACATAGCCAGTCATTTATATGAAAATAAAATCCCAAAACTCAGCATGGTCATCAAGCATGTTGATACTGCATCACAGAGTTTATTCACATGTTGTCAATCCTTATTTCACAGCACTCCATGCAAGGAGGCAGAATATTCAAATTTCTGACCTGTAAGATCCTCCTCTGCACCTTTCCACAATACCATTACATATAATGAAACCTGAACTTGTTCCCAATATGACAGGTATAAATTCAGGTGTAGAACTTGTCCACCACCTCATATTTCGAAAATTAGTAGCTTAGGTTAGACTGTGAGTTGAGTGGAATGGAACGACCCATGTTAATGTAAGATTATACACAAGACTGCAGCAAAGCCCTCATTGCGTTGAATAACAACAGTTGTGATGAACTCAATAGCTTGGTTTACTGGAGCCACAGAAAAATAGACGCAATACTGGATACTTTTTGCTGTGCACTCTTGACTAGAAGTGTTGTGTGGAATCCAAAGGAGTGGACTGAGTGGCAGGGGAAGGGAAAAAAGATTTGATAAAGTGTAATCTCATCCCTAAACATTAGTTTAAAATCTATTTTAGTGCACACCATCGCAAAAGCATGTCAATTTCAAATACTTCACTAAATTTGCAGGGCTAAAGAAAATAACAAGAATGGGACCAACTGGATAGCTCTTTCAAAGGTCTGGTACAGACATGATGAGACAATAGACTTCTGTTGCATAATTCAATGAAATACAACAGTAACCAGCTTGATTTTGTTCCCAGAACATTTTGTCTGCTCGCCTTGAAGATGTTGGACAGTGTGCAAGTATCTTGATTAGCAATGGAGGAAAAATGAGGAGAGCAAACTAAATTATAAATTAGATAGAGGTCTGGAAAACAAGAGGAACAACTGTATATTCACCATTAAAAGTAAAATTTACCACAAAATAAATATTTCAACATTTTAAGGGAGAATACATTTATTAATGAAGTTCCCCAAACCTAATGAGCCCTGAGCACTATCTGGGCCTCATTAACATCGCCAACTTCAAATACTTGCTTCTCCAAACTTTCACAGCCAATCCGCAAACCTCTTAATTCCAGCCTGACTCCAACAAATATTCTTGCAGTTTCTTAATATAAACAGCTATTACTGGCTAGCTGCCTGTTGTAGTCAAAAACGATACATCAACACAAAACTCATAAATCCCTCTCATCTCCCTAATCACGCGCTCTAACTTCTACCATGCGGAGTTCAAAACCTTGGTTATCAGCAACAAACCACTGCTGCTTCCTGCCTTTTTTTGGTTAATTCAGCTGACTGGAAAGGCCAGACAATTCTCAGTACTAGATTTTACTGTATTATGACTACTTTCAATGCTCCCCGAATAGTTTGCATTTACATCTCAACATTTAGAGAAGTTTGGTGATTGATGCACTCTAGTTTTTGGGAATTTGTAACAAAAGGAGAGCATGAAAAAATACACATTACTTGAGGGTAAACTTTTTCCACAGAGAGTGGTGCATGTATAGAACAAGTTGCTAGAGGAAGTGGTGGAGGCAGGTACAATTACAACATTTAAAAGGCGTCAAGATGGGTATATGATTAGGAAAGGTTTATAGGGACATGGGCCAAATGTTGCCAAATACAACTAGCTCAGATTAGAATGTCTGGTTAGCACGGATGAGTTGGACTGAAGGTTTCTTTGCTGTATGACTTTATGTGGAAATTGCTCAGGGCTCCAACTTTGTCTCCAACATTTTCAGATTTCCCAATGGCCAGACAGTTGTTATTCTTGCATAGGAAGTTGTTTATCAGAATTATGTAGAAGTCCCATCATAGAACACTCTAAAAGAATCACCTGGGAAACTGAATATTCTGCCAGACCTGTAACCCTTTGAAAGCATCATTTAAATCTGAGAATTCACAGAGTTCTAATGACATTAAATGACATCACCCAAGAAAAAGTGGACTATTAGATATGTTTGTGCGCCTGACTAACTATTCAACTGAGCCCATACTTAACTCTCACACCTCCCACTGAATTTCTTCAGACCACTTATCCTATTCACTGACTTGATGCCCCCAGGAGCCAACTCTCACTCCCCTCTTAACACAACTTCACTAATCCCTATTCATATGCTCCAAACTCACTCTCCTTCCACTGAGGAACTGACACTTCTTCCCCTCAATCCTGCCCTCCACACTCCCCATCCCACTTTAGACTTCATCTACCTCCACCTCACCCAGGACCCAGTCTCCGCACCCCCCGCTTCCCCTGCTCCACCCTCCTCCAATATCTGTCATGCATTCTGACAAACGCTAAACACTGCATCACTTAGCTGGCCCCCTGGCACCTTATCCAACTACGCTCCCAGCAATCTAACTTCACACTTGTCTTACTGTTTGACAACAGCTATCAAAGTAGCTGTTTGAGAGTTTGGACCTTTAAATTCCAGAATATGGCAGATGACAGCTGGCAGAATACAGAGCTCTCTCCTTTCATTGAAAAAAAGGGACTGTCTGGCAACTATGTGAGATTGTCACTCTTCGGACAATCCTGCCCTTTACTGGGGCTTTAGCCCTGTTGTGATTCATCCTTAGACCCCACACTTCTGAACATCACAGCGGGCACACATCTGAACCACTTCAAAAGCCCAACTATAGTTCCACAGTAGCTCTGTTGTGCTAATGTAACTTGTGAAAAAAAAACTTACAGCTGAAGCTAGCTGCTCTTCTGTCATGTCTTCCATAAAAGTCGGACGTACAACTGGTTCTTCGGGCAACGCTTCTGCTGATCCCATCATTAACAAGGTCATCCCCTGTAAATTTTCATGATAAGGATTTGCAGTTAGACAAAATTCATATTCCAGCAGATAAATCAAAATGTTCTTCTCCTCCACTGAGGTCACATTTTATGCTAAATGAGTAATATTTTTAAAATTAAGGAAATGGGTGAACATTGACACCATAAATACTTAAATAGTAACATGAAAGTTTACTTTTAAATCCTAAAATATTGGCTGTGAATAAAGACTGAAGGATGTTACATAGTTTTAAGGTTTTTAGGAAGAACAGATTAGAAATTAGATTCTGCAATGAACAGTCCTAATTTATTTAGTGAGAACTCAAAGAAAGAAAATCCTTGCTTTTATATAGTACTTTCCCACAATTACTAGATTCTCAAAACACTTTATAATCAATGAAGTAAATCATTGATGCGACACAGGGAATAGAAAGAGTGGAGCAGGTCACTTTTGAAGTCTGTAAGGAGCAAGAAGAAAATTCCCCCGGAACACTTCCCATAGTGACAGTAATTAGAAAGGTAAGGTTATGGAAGTAAAGTCAGAGGATTCAAAGTATTTTTCGTACCTTGTTGTGAATTAAGACAAAATTTTCTGGTCAATGAAAAATGTCACAGATGAGGATAATAGCATGTTGGGTATATTACTGGACTAACAACCCAGAAACAAGTTTCATTAGGGCAGCTGGGCATTTAAATTCAGTTAATAAATAAGTCTTGAATGAACAATGATAGATTGTTGTGAAAACTCACCTGGATCATAGATGTTCTTTATGGAAAGGAAATCTGTCTCCCACAAGACTCCAGACACAAAGCAATTTGGTTGGCCTTTTAAAGTGGGTTCACATGCCACCCAATTAAGGACAATTAAAAACAGGCAATAAACGCTGGCCTTGCCAGTTCCATGTCCTGTGACTGAGAGTCAGCAACAAACTGTTCACAGATGCTTTGTTAGGGTTCTGTCAGGGCCACTCAATTACAGATCTCATTTCAGCCTTAGTTCAAACATGGATAGAACAGCTTAATTCAAGATGGGAGGCAAGTGTGACAACACTTGACATCAAAAGGAGCATCAATTGCAGTATCAAGCAAAACTTAAGTTAGGGGAATTGAAGCAGGAAAAGCTCTCCAAGGATCAGAGTTACAACTAGTATAGAAGATGATGATTGGTAGTTGTTGGATGCCAATTATCTCAGTCTCAGGATATCCTAGGCCCAGCCATCCTCAGCCACTTCCGTCAATGACATTCACTCCAACAAAAGGCTAGAGATTGGGATACTTGTCAGTGGCTGCAGTGTTCACTACCATTCGTAAATCCTCAGATACGGAAACAGTCCATGCTGCACGAAATAAAAATCTAAACAACATTTAAGCTTGAGCTGATCAGAGCCTAAAACATTTGTGACTCACAATTCGAATAGAATTACTATTTCAAGAAAAAGCAAATCTCAACATTTCCCCTTAGCTTTTTTTTTGTGTTACCTTTGAGGAATTCCCTATCACCAACATCCTGACAATCAACCAGAAACTTAACTGAACCAACCCCATAAATACTGTGCCTACAAAAGCAGGTCAGAAGTGGAAAATTTGCAGCAGGCAACTCACATCATAAGGACCCAAAGCCTGTCCGCCATCCACAATGCATGAATTGAGGCATGACGGAAAATTTGCCATTTGCTTTACTGTTCCATAATAGCACCTTTAAACACAGAAGCATAGAAGATAGGAACAGGAGGCGGCCATTCGGCTCTTCAAGCCTGTTCCGCCATTCATCACGATCATGGCTGATCATCCAACTCAATAGCCTAATCCTGTGTTTTCCCCATAACTTTTGATCCCATTCGCCCCAAGTGCTATATCTAGCCACCTCTTGAATACGTTCAATGTTTTGGCATCAACTATTTCCTATGGTAATGAATTCCACAGGTTCACCACATCTTCATCCTAAATCATCTATCCAGAATCCTCAGATTGTGACCCCTGGTTCTGGACATACCCACCATCGGGAACATCCTCCCTGCATCTACCCTGTCTAGTCTTGTTAAAATTTTATACGTCTCTATGAGAAACCCCTTCATTCGTCTGAACTCCAGTAAAAACAATCCTAACCTAGTCAATCTCTCCTCTTACGTCAGTCCCGCCAGCCCTGGAATCAGCCTGGTAAACCTTCACTGCATTCCTGAGAGAAAGAGCATCCTTTCTCAGAAAAGGAGTCTAAAACCACATACAATATTCTAGGTGTGGCCTCACCAAGGCCCTGTATAACTGCAGCAACACATCCCTGCTCCTATACTTGAAACTTCTTGCTATGAAGGCCAACATACCAGTTGCCTTCTTTACCACCTGCTGCTCTTGCATGCTTACCTTCAGCAACAAGGAAAGTGGGACATCCAGCTCCCACTTCACATTCTCCTCTCCCAATTTACAGCCATTCAGGTAGTAATGTGCCTTCTTGTTTTCGCTTCCAAAGTGAATAACCTCACATTTACCTAAATTATACTGCATCTGCCACTGATTTGCCAATTCACCCAATCTATACATATCATGCTGAAGGATCTCTGCATCCTCATCACAGTTCACCCTCCCACCCAGCTTGGTATCATCTGCAAACTTTCAGACGTTACATTCTGTTCCCTCATCCAAATCATTAATATATTGTGAATAGTTGGTCCCAGCACCAATCCCTGTGGCACCCTACTCGTTATTGCCTGACAAGTTGAAAGGGACCCATCAATTCCTACTTTTACAGGACACCATTCTAACAGTGTTCAAGAAGCTCAACATCATCGAATACAAAACTCTCCATTTGCTTGGGACCCAGCCACATCTTAAACATGCACTTCCCAACTTCTAGCACAGTGGCAACAGTGTACACAATATACAAGTTGCAATGCATTAATTTACCAAGGATCCACTGAAGCCAACTTCCAAACCCATAATTTCTATTGCCAAGAACAAGGATACATGGGAACACCACTGACACCAAGCCACACACTACCTTGACCCAGAACTCTATTAACATTGCTTTGTTATCACTGGTCAAATCCTTTAAGCTACCTCCCCAAAAACAATGTAGGCTCACCACTACATGAACCATTTAAGGAAGGTGACTCATTATCACCTTTATAAAGGCAGTTATAGGTTTGCAATAAATGCTGACTTTGTCAGCAATGTCCATACATCCCAAGAACAAATGTTCTTGAAGTTAGTATGTATGGAATCAAAAACACTGAAAAATGTTATCTCCTTAAAAAGTTCAAATCAGTGAAACATGAAGTTCCCTTACCAAATCCATGCTGAACTGTCCTTAATTTGTCCCTGATCAAATTATGACTTCTACATCCTCATTCTTTTTCCCATCAATTTTCTCAGACAAAAGATTGGCTGGCTTTTAATGACTTAATCTATCTATTCTTTTTCTTTTATCTTAGAGGGACATAGATAGACAGATTGAATCCTGGGATAATGGAACTGTCAGATGAAAAGCTGAGTAGACAAGGCTTTTTGGGGTGCATTTAGAAGAATGAGAGTCAGCCAAATTGAAATACATAAATTTCTTAGGGACTTGACACGGTTGCTGCTGTGAGGCTATTCCTGCCAGCTCAGAAATCTAGATTTTGGGAATTAGCTTCAGAATAATGGATCAGCCCTTTTAGCATTGAGATCAGAAGTATCTTTGATCGGAGAGTTGCGAACCTTGGAATTCTCTACATCAGACTTGTGGATGCTTAGTCATGGAGTTCATTTTTGAAGTCAAATATCAACAGATTTGTAGATACCACATCAATCCAGGGATATGGACATAATGCAGGAAGGTGTGGCTAAGATTAAAGATTAGTCACGATCTTATCAAATAGCATAGCAGGCTTGAGGGGCCTTCTGTTCTAATTTCTTCTGCTCATTGCGAATGTTCACATAGATTGCAGTTAAAGTTGGAGAAGGATTGGTTCATTTGCTGTTCAGGGATGATGATACACATTAAAGAGAATCACAGAAATGGCCAAGTTACTTTTGGCAAAGCATCTTATGAAGTGTGGATGCCTTTCACTGGAGAAAGATTTTCTCTTCCAATAATTATCCAGCTATATTAAGTAAGCCATAATCTAATCTACTTCCACCAACTCTCAGGCACTGCATTCCTGGATGTCTGCAGCTCCAACAACACTTAAGAATCTTGATATCATCCAGATCAAAGCAATCCACTTGCTTGGCACCCCATCCACCACTTGCAACATTCATTCCCTTCACTAGCATTGCACAGCGACAGCAATGTGATCCATCTACAAGATGTACTTTAGCAACTAACCAACGTTCCTCCTAAACTAAATGGTATTTACCAACCAGAAAGATAAAGCAGCAGATGCACAGGAATACTACCATCTGAAAGTATGGCCTGGGAGGAACATCATTCTGATTTGGAACTACATCGCCATTCACTGCCATTGGGTCAAAATCCTCCACCTTCCTTCACAACAGCACTATGGTGTACCTATTCCTCTAATATTGCAAGGGTTCAAGAACTCACCACCAACTTCTGAAGCGTAATGAGGGACAGACAATAAATGCTGACCTAGCCAGCAAGCTCTCGCTCCAGAGATGAATCAAAAGAATTCCAGATACTAACCAGGTACTGTGTAAAGAAATAAAAAGTTTTCCTCACATTGCCTTTGGCAAATAATCAATCATCTTAAATTGGTGTCATCAGGTTCTTGACTCTATTACCAAAGAAACAGTTTCCCACATTTACTTGTCCAAACCCCTCTTGATTCTAAACAACACTATCAAACCTCTTAACTCTTCTGAGGAGTACAGACCCAGCCTCCCAGATCTACTCATGTAACTGAAGTTCCTCACCTCCGGGATTCATTCTCTTAAACTTTTTCTGCAGCACCCTTTTCAATGCCTTCAAACCTTTCCCAAAATGTGCGGCTCAGAATTAGACAATAATTCTCCAGTTGAGTTCAAACTAGTATTTCATAAAATAATACCTTCCTGGCCTTTGTACTTTATGGCTTTACTTATAAAGCCCAAGATCCCTTATGATTTATTAACTGTCTTCTGAACCTATAGTTGCCTTCAATAATTTGTCCACATATACTTCTATGATATTCCTCTGATTATCAATGTTCAAGCACCTACAACTTGCTATTTAGCCGCACCATGAAAAGTTCATCTCATTGGTTGCAAAAATCCAATAGAAAGACCTGCTACCATTTGCTCAGAATTCAACTGATTTTGACCTCACCGGCAACAGCCAACTCCCAAGAGTGAATGTAACTTTAGCAGAAATTAATTAAAACTGACAGCTTTATTACAATTGAAATTTAATTTAAAATTCAGAACTACTTAATAATTGGTAATTATTTTTACTATTTAAATCAGTGTACTATGATTAATGGCTTTCACAATTTAAAAAAAAAGTACTTAAAATATTATAATAACTTCTTATCTTACTTACACTCTTTATCTTGATGTTGCCCCATTCATCATCCTAAAAAGGAAGCAAAATGTCTGGTTATCAAGGAAATTTACTGAAGAAATTTAAACAGACTTTATAGTAAGACAGGTTTTCAACAAAGGTTGTCAAAGCAAGCCATTGTGATGTATTTCAAGCAGGTCTCAAACCTCAAGAAATTACAAAGCATCACTGGGAAGATCAATTCATGATTTGGTTGGCCAGTACGTTTGCAGTATGTTAGGCTTGCTACTTGCCCAGTAGCAATATCAGTACTATGCTGAAGACATATACCTGGGGCATTCAGCTACTGGGGACACAAAATAAGGGAAGGTCACAGATCCATGGAGACAGGAAATTACTCATGAAGTAATAATACAGAAAGAAATTTCTGTCTCTGATTCAGGCTACAAGTAGAGAAGGTACTCATCTTAAAAGTAAGTGACATGCTCTTTCTGATTGCTTCCACAATGAAGCAAATTATTCAAACAGTGGGTGTAGCAATTTTGTGGGATTAGATTGCTATTAGGTTGCTTCTCTACAATTTTTATGTTACAATGCTGCCTCTGTATTCAGTTCAAGGTTCCAAAGCTGACTTAAAATTACAGTCCATTCAGCCAGTGAGACATGGAAAACAGTAAAAATAAGACCTGATTCAAAAAGGAAATATGTTTAAACAACAGTGCAGAAGAAACAGAACACCAAGCAGGAAGTACTGATTAAAATTAGCAAGACTAGATATAAAATTCAGAAATATGACCATAGTCTTAGTTGTGCGTCTCAGTTTTTTGACTGAAGTTTGGAGGTCAATTTATGAGCAAGTAGGTTGCTGGGTGGTACACTACATTTTTCTGTTGATGGATTAATAGGAAGTCATATTTAAAGACAATTTTATTGAACTATCCTATACATCAATAACATGGAATTTGTTAACAAAATGCTAGCACTGACTTGAAGAAAAAGAAGCAATTCACTCAAGCTAAATCTTGGTGAACTAACTATAAAAAGAAAAAGAAATTGCAACTGTCAATGATATAGGTTAAATTGAAATGCTAAAAGGGGCACATGGTGTAGTGGCAGTGTCCCTAACCTCCGATCCAGGAGACCCGGGCTAAGTCCCACCAGCCCCACAGGTGTGTGATAACATCTCTGAACGTGCCGATATAGAAAATATCTTGAACAAGTTTATACGGTGTCAGCTGTGGTTACTTAGGCACCACACTTATCTGTGAATCACAAGGTCTAAGGTTCAAATCACAATTGAAGGGTTGAACACCAAAATCAAGGCTGAAATTCATATTAGTGCTCTTGTAGTGCAGTGGTGGTGTCCCTAACGCTGAGCCAGGAAACACGGGTTCAAGTTTCACCTGCTCCAGAGGTGTGTCACAACATCTCCAATCAAGTCAGATTTTAAAAAAAATTGAAATGTTTTTCTTTTCTAACAATAGAGATGAGAACAGGCAATTCAAACAAAGATACTTGACAATACAGCCTTCAACATAATTTTAACATTCTAGCTCCAGTTTTAAAAAAGTAATAAAAATAAGCAGAGACAAATAATCCCACACAAGAAAGGAAAAAAATCTGGCTAGTTTTAGGTTCTTCCTGGACAGTATATTCTTGATCTCTGTTCTCTGGGTTTCAGGTAACTAGGGCTAAGAAGGAACTTAGAAGTGTAAAATAATTTAACATGATTTACCCTCATAAAAACAGTTTGGATCAAACTACACCATATAGCATTAATACAAAGAACAATTACCTTTAGTGTGCCTCCTTTAATCATAACCTTCTGTCTTTCAGGCTGAACTCCAGTTAATGCAAATAACTGTGCCTTGAAAACTACAGGTGGATCATCAGTGTTCAATTCTAATCCATCAAATTTCTCCTTCCCCCATTTGACGTTTACTGGAAAGCAGAGAGAAATTCTCATTTATTTCAGCAGCAAAAAACTTTCCACAGTAACATTAGAGGTCATTCCTTAGAGCTTGTCTGTCATTCAATATGACCACGGCTGGTCATTCCACTCAGCACCCCGCTCTTGCCTTTGCCTTCTTGAAACCATTCAATGTTTTGGCCTTAACGGCTTTTTGTGGTAGAGAATTCCACAGGCATTGCTGAAAGCAAATTTCTCCTCACCTCAGTTCAAAATAGCCTATCCCATTTCTTTAGATTGCGACCTCTAATTCTGGACTCCCAGCCATCAGAAGCATCCTTCATGCATTTACCCTGTCTAGAACTGTTACATTTTATTTGTTTTTTATTCTCCCAAATTCCAGTGAATATAGCCATAATCAATCCAGACTCTCTTTGAACGTTAGCCCTGCCATTCTAGGAATCAGTCTGGTAAACCTTCGAAGCACTCCCCCCAAAAGCCAGAACATCCTTCCTCAGATAAAGGAGACCAAAACTGCACCAATACTCCAGGTGTGATCTCACCAAGTCCCTGTACAACTGCAGCAAGACATCCCTGCTCCTGCACTCAAATCCTCCTGTTATGAAGGCCAACACACCATTTGCCTTCATCACCGCCTGCTGCAACTGCATGTTTATTTTCAGTGAGACTGGTGCACAAAGACCAAGTCTTGTTGCACCTTTCCTTTTCCCAATTTATCACCATTCAGGAAATCTGCCTTTCTGATTTTTGCTACCAAAGTAGATAACCTCATCTACCAAGCATCTGTCCACCTATTCAACTTGTCCAGATGACACAGAAGCATCTCAGCATCCTCTTCATAGTTCACCCATGCACACAGCTTTGTGTCATCTGCAAACTTGGAGATATTATATCTAGATCCCTCACTTAAATCATTAAGTGTGTACTATGAAAAACTGAAGTCCAAGCTCTAATTCCTGCGGTAAGCCACTGGTCACTTTGTTGTTCAGACAATTACCTATTATTCCTACTCTTTAGCTGCTGGCTACCAACCAGGTTTCTACCCATGTCAGTATACTATTCCTAATCCCATGCACTTTAATTTTAAATGCTAATCTCATGTAAGACCTTATTGAAAGCCTTCTGAAAGTCCAAGTAAACTCCACTAGTTATACCCTCCAAAAATTTCAATAGATTTGCCAAAAATGATTTCCCTTTCACAAAACGATGTTGACTCTGTTCAATCCTGTCAAAACTTTCAAAGTGGTCTGCTCTTATGTCTTTTATAATGGACCCTTGCATTTTCTCTATGATGTCAAGCTAACCAGTCTATAATTCCCTGTTCTCCCCTATCTTTTTAAATAGTGGGAGTTACATTAGTTATCCTACAATCCATAAGGAACTGTTCCAGAACCTACAGAATTTGAAATATGACCACCAATGCATCTACTATTTCTAGGGACACTTCATCGGGTATTCTGGGATGTAAATTACAGAGCCTTGAGGATGTGTCAGCCTTTAATTCCAGTTTCTCCAACACCAACTAGGATGGTTTCCTTCAATGCCTCTCTCACTAGCCCATCCCCAAAATTTTTGGGACATTATTTGTGTCCTTCTTTGGGAAGACAGAACCAAAATATATATTTTATTGGCCTATCATCTTTGTTCCCCATTTATAACTTCCTTTTAATAACCGTAAGGGACTTCTATTTAACTTCACTAATCTTTTTCTTTTCACAAACAAATTGATTATAAAAGATTCTAAGAGTGTGTTTGCCGCAAGATTATTCTTGTACTCTATTTTTACCCTCTTAATCAATCCCTTAGTTCTCCTTTGCTGAAATCTATACTGCTCTCACTCCTCAGGTCTGCTACTCTTGTTTGGCCAATTTGTATGCTGCTTCCTTGGATCCAATACTATCCCTAATTTCCCCTGTTAGCCATGGTCAGGTCTTTTCCTGTTTACTTTTGTGCCAGATAGGAATCCACGATTGTAATAGTTCACCCATGCACTCTTTAAATGTTTTTCTACCCACTTTTGGTAACCCCCCACACTTTATCATAGTCAGCTTGCGCCTCATACCATTGTAGTTTCCTCTATTTAGAATCAAGACCCTCATCTCAACTATGTCACTCTCTGTCTTAGTGAAGAATTCTATCACATTACGGTCACTGTTCCCCAAGGGATCTCGCACAGCTAGATTGCTAATTATTCAATTTTCTCTCAGTACTGCACAAACATATTGATTAACATAACATACATTGAATGTAACAATATGGAAGGGCTAAACATTTAGTTGACATAGATGTGAAGCAACATCTTCAAAGCCAACAAAATTACTGCCTCAGGATTTGTCAATACAATGTGCTTAGGGTGCATAAACTGAACAGGAAGACCAAAGCTATCACTTTATGAAAGTCATTTGCTGACATTAGTCATAAACACGCATTTAGCTAGTCTGCACTCTGATATCAGGAGTAACCATTTTTACTCCAATTAGTATCTTGTCTTCTGTAGGAGATCGACTCTCATTTGCCTTCTCTTAACTTTCTCAACATACTTCAGATACAATGAATCACATAATTAAGTTGTCAGAACTGTGCAACAAGATTTCACATTTATTTTTACAAAAAATATAATAAAGAAATAAGCAACAAGCACTATTAACTAGTTACAACTATTATCATCTGCACTCAATTCTCTTTTATACTGCACTGACTACCCCTCCCGCCTAATGGCTTCCTAAACAGAAGGAGAATCTGAAGGTTGTATCAGAGATAAAAGGTACTGCAGATGCTGGAGAATCTGAGATAACAAGGT
>JAHRHZ010000074.1:6841633-6981569 GCA_024137785.1 Ginglymostoma cirratum | reverse complement strand
TAGGAGCAGGAATGATGCTGCTTGGCCTGCTGTGTTCATCCAGCCCCATACCTTGTTATCTGAGAAGCTGAAGGTTCATTCATTTGTTTATGGAACAACTCTCAAGGTAAGCCATAGCATTCCAGAAATTATTAATTCTCCTGTGTTTTAACTCGACTTGAGAAAATACTTTTTTGGGACTATCCATTTGCCTCTCAGCTGAGCAATTTTTCAAGTTTTATTTACTACCTCATAACTCTGGATGTCTTAGCTGTTTGTTTTTTACTAGCAGATTCCCAGCTGTCGTCTTAGAGCTTCCAAGCTCCACTTTCTACCACAAGGCTGAGGGCCGCTTATATTTTTTCTTCTAGCTGCAAACTACGCAAATCTTTGAGCTGTTTTCTTCTCATCAAATCCCAACTTCCCAGACCCAACCCATAATGATATAAAGTTAAGATATAAGAGCAGATGAAAGTCACTCAGCCCATCAAATGTGCTCTGTCATTTAGATAGATCATGGTTGACCCAATAATGATCCTCAACTCCTCTTCCCTGCCTTTTCCCCAATGTCCTTAGATTGCCTTCCTGTTTCAATAACTGTCCCTCAGCCTTATACAAATATAGTATATTTTCTATGTTTAAAGTGTGGGCCTAATTAACAATCAACTGTTGAAATTCTTAAATCAGTGAGAGGCAGTGTACACCAAATCAAAACTGAAATGACTTGCACTGAGAAAACATTCTGCTTTCACAGTCCATCTCTATGACAATGTGGGATGCTTTAAGATGGTCTCAAACTGGAACGTAATCAAATTATTTTGCCTTCAACACAACTCTAACTCTGTAATCCATGTTAATAACCCATATTGCTTATAGATTTTATGAACCATTCTCCAGAATTACTTTTCCAATCAACTGGCTGTCAATTTACTTGGAACAACATGAACAATTAAGTCGAGACATAGATCACTCATTGTTCAAGTTTTACATATCTTTTGATAAACAAAAGATCAACATAAATTTAATTACAACTCCAAAGCTTAAAGTGCATTCCTTGAGATGCCTACCAATTATTAACCAGATGTCCTCATTTATCTCATTAACTTTAATATTAGTTTATATTCTAAAACATATCCAGTTTTAATTCATATTCACAGAGAACATGGCTTTTGAACTGTGTTATTTGACATTTAATATACAAATCAGACCAGCAAACGAATGTAGGCTAAATAACATTCTGAAGAAAGCGCAGTCTCTTTATTTAAATCCTCATGCTCTGCAGTATGAATGCCTGAGAGGTAACGCGCAAAAATGAATATTTCATTTGGCATTTAACAAGTCACACATTGATCACTTAACTAAAAGTTATTCAATTCCTCTTTCATTAAGTTGAAATTGTAATTAAAATATATTTATAAGCTTTGAAAACAACATTTAAAAGTGAGGTAGCAAGAACCGCAGATGCTGGAGTCAGTCAATACAGTGTGGAGCTGGATGAACACAGCAGGTCAGGCAGCATCAGAGGGGCAGGAAAGTCGACGTTTTGGGGTCAAGGACCCTTCATCAAGTGAGACTGGGGAACTGAAGGGGGCAGTAGCAACAGAGGCCACTGGCCCAGCTTTCTGCACAATCATTGTAGCAGCTTTTTTTTTTGCAAATTGTGCACACAGCCGCCCAGCTCCATACAAAAGAAAAAATAAGCAAAAATGGAAGAAAAACGGGAAACACTTTCTATTTTAATCTCCAGAAAACAGACGGCTGCTTCAGACGCGGCCCAAGGAGCCAACAACCACCCTCCACCTCACTGCTTTCAGCTGACACCGCCTCCAACCCGCACAGGGCCTGCACACTGGCAGTGAACAAAGCGCGGTTACATTGATCAGCCCAGCCTGGGGACCCTGAGACCCGGAGTACACGAATCATTTTACTGCGACGAAGCAATGTGACGGGAAGCGGCGGACCCGGCCTACCTGTGAAGACCGGCATGTCGCCACTGCTCCTGCGATCCGACGAGAGCTCGAGCTCGGCCTCGGCCTCATTCAAACCCTGCCCCCAGCCCGCGCGGCATCGCGCCTGCGCATTCCTTCGCTCTGACAGCTATTGCTCTGACTGTTGGCGATGGAGCTTTCGGCATCAATTCGCAGTGATTGGCTCTCTACCTTGACTCAGGCCTCAAGAGCAGTTTGAACGAAGTGACTATTGGGGATGAAGGTAGTCAACTTTGTGGCGAAACGTCCAGTCTTTTCTTACTGAAAACCGTCGAATTACCTGGCTTCCCCCTCCCTACAGACAGTACGATTTTCTAGTTCCGATATATTTATCACATTTTCCCAAAGGATGGCTGTCTGAGACACTTAATATGCTTCCTGACGCATTATTACAGCAGCCTTCGTAAAAAGCACAAACGACTCTGCAAATTTCCGAATTTAGGAGAAAGGTCACTGTTTAAGGTCTCACAGTCTGAGTGAAATGAGGGTCTGATAACTTGTAGAACCTCCCCCTCCCCCGGCCTGTAGATATTTTTCCAGTTATTTTTGTTCAGAGACGTTATTAGAGCACGGGGAACATAAAACATCTTGAAAAATGCCCATATTACAGAGGAAGAGGTACTGGACGTCTTAAAACACATAAAAGATGGATAATTCGCTGGACCTCATCAGGTGTACCCTAGAACTGTATGGGAAGTTAGAGAAGTGATTGCTGGGCCCCTTGCTGAGATATTTGTATCATCGATAGCCACAGATGAGGTACTGGAAGACTGTAGGGTTGCTTAATGTGGTGCCACTTTTTAAGCAAAGTGGTAAGGAAAAGCCAGGGAATTATAGACCAGTCCGCCTGACATCAGTAGTGGGCAGGTTTATGGAGGGAATCCTGATGGACAAGATTTATATGTATTTTGGAAAAACAAGGACTTATTAGGAATAGTCAACATGGCTTTGTGCATGCGAAATTATCTCACTGACTTGAGTTTTTGGAACAAGTAACAAACAGAATTGATGAAGACAGTGGTGGACTTGATCTATATGGACTTGTAAGGTGTTCAACAACATTCCTCATGGTAGACTGGTTAACAAGATTAGATCACATTGGTATACAGGGAGAAACAGCCATTTGGATACAGAACTGGTTAAAAGTGGTGGTGGTGGAGGAGGGTTACTTTTTAGACTGGAGGTCTGTGACCAGCAGTGTGCCACAAGGATCGATGTTGGGTTCACTGTTTTTTGTCATTTATACAAATGGTTTAGATGTGAACATAGGAAGTATGGTTAGTAAGTTTGAAGATAACACCAAAATTGGTGGTGTAGTGGACAGAGAAGAAGGTTACCTCAGAGTATAATGGGGCCAATGAAGTTTAATTTAGATAAATGTGAGGTGCTGTGGTTTGGAAAGGTGAATCTGGGCAGAACTTGTACACTTAATGGTAAGGTCTTGGAGAGTGTTGCTGAACAAAGAGACATTAGAGTCTAGGCGCCTAGTTCCTTGAAATGGAGTCACAAGTGGTCAGGGTAGTGAAAAAGGTGTTTGGTATGTTTGCCTTTATTGGTCAGTGCAACGAGTATAGGAATCAGGATGTCATGTTGCGGCTGTACAGGACATTGGTTAGGCCATTTTTGGAATACTGTATTCAATACTGGCCTCCCTATGATAGGAAGGATGTTGTGAAACTTGAAAGGGTTCAGAAAAGGTTTATGAGGGTGTTGACAGGGTTGGAGGGTTTGAGCTATAGGAAGAGGCTGAGTCGGCTGGGACTATTTTCTCTGGAGCGTTGGAGGCCGAGGGATGACCTTATAGAAGTTTATAAAATCATGAAGGGCATGGATTGAGTGAATAGCCAAGATCTTTTCCATGGGGTGTGGGAGTCCAAAACTAGAGGACATAGGTTTAAAGTAAGGGGTGAAATATTTAAAAGGGACCAAAGGGGCAACCTTTTCACACACAGAGGGTGTATATGGAATGAGCTGCCAGAGGAAGTGGTGGAGGCTGGTACAATTACAACATTTAAAAGGCATCTGGATGGGTAATTGAATAGGAAGGGTTTAGAGTGAAATGGGTCAAATGCTGGCACATGGGACTAAATTAATTTAGGATGTCTGGCCAGCATGGACAAGTTGGACAAAAGGAGCTGTTTCCATGTTATAGAACTCTATCACTAAATGCCTGTCACTGAATGTCTGTGGTAAATGTCACTTTTATGACAATTTGCTTTAAGCTCCTGAGAGTGCAACAAACACAACAGAGAAAAGTTGTATTTTGTTGCACTTTTACAATATCAGGATTTGAAATGTACATAGGAACCTAAAAACTGGAGTAGCCATTCAGCCCCTCAAGCCTACTCCACCATTCTAGATAATTGCTTATCGTCTCCTCCTTTAACATTATTAATGTCTAGAAACCTACCTATTTCTGTCTTGAAACTACTGAATATTTGAGATTGCACAGCTTTCTGGGATAGAGAATTCCAAAGCTTCACCACTCTCTATCTGAAGAAATTCTGCTTCATTTCAGTCTTAAATGGTCTGCCTTTCATTCCGAGGCACCAGCCAGTGGAAATATGCTCTCCATATCCACCTTACCATACCCTATAAAATATTTATATGTTTAATGAGATCACCTCATTTTCTTTTGGATAGTTTATGAATAAAATATATTTTCACTAAAAATGAAATTGACCTGAGTACAACCAAGCACCAAGACATATCTTGGTTGGTGGTGAGAGAGGGACCTTCATGTCAGATCTCTTACATACCCGGAGTCTCATCCCTCCTCTAAATGGAGCAAAGTTGTTGCCTACATCTTTGTGAAATGTGCGTTTGCAAAGAAGGTCTGGAGAGCCATCCAGTGGTTTTATATCAAGGTTCATCCTGAGCAGCTTGAGACACAGGACTCTGTTTTACAGGCTATGGCCAGGGATGCAAATGAGAAAAACAAATTGGAGGACCATCACCTTTGGTCTGCTTAAAACCTGTTGGTCTTCTATGCAAAAGTTTATCCTCAGCTGAGTGTTGCAGACTGCTGCGTTCTAAGGATCAAGACTACATGCTGAGGGACACATTAAAGTTTGGAGCAACTGCTTCAGCAGTGCAATGAGGAATGATCATTGCCTAGAACCTTTCGCCAAAGTACAGTGAGGGGCTGGAAATTGTAGCCCAGGTCTCCCCCACCCCCCGACACACACACAGACACACACACGCACACCTTGCCTTATGATTTACAAAGAGTACACACTGTAAACAACAGTATTGAAAATGTTTTGAAGCTCATCAGAGAGTAAGATTTGAATACGTGAGCAAGGAACAAGAGCGAGCTACTCAGCATTTCGAACCTGCTGCACTATTCAATAAGATCATGGTTGATCTGCTCTAACCTCAACTCTACATTCCTGCATTTCTGTGATAATCTTTTATAATCTCTCTTGAATCTATCTATCTCGGCCCTGAAGTTATTAAGAGATTCTGCATCCACTGTCTTTTGAGGAAGGGAATTTCAAAGATTCACAACTATATTCATAAAATCCCTACAGTGTGGAAGCAGGCTGTTTGGCCCTTCGAGTCCACACTGACTCTCTGAAGAGCATCCCAATCTGACCCATCCTACCCTATTTCCTGTAACCCTACATTCCCCATGGCTAATCCTAACCTGCATATCCCTGGACATTATGGGCAGTTTAGCCTGGCCAATCCACCCAACCAGCACATCTTTGGACCGTGGGAGGAAATCCCGGGTAAAGCCACACACACAGAGAATGTGCAAACTCTACATACACATTCGCGCGAGGGTTGAGTGGTTTTGTGAGGCAGCAGTGCTAACCATTGAGCCACCGTGCAGGCCCTTATAAGAAAAGAAGTGTTTCCATACCTTTGTCTTAAGTGGGCAACCTCTTAATTTTAAACTATGATCTCTAGTTTTACATTCTCCCACAAGAGGAAGAAACATTTTGACATCTACCCAGCCAAGTCCTGTTAGGATTTTATATGTTTCAATTGTCATCCCTGAACACTTCTACAGTAAGAGGGTACAGGCCTAGCTTCCTAACGCAATCTGCTTATTTCAGGCATTAGTCTAATAAACTTTCTCTGAACTGCTTCCAACAAATTAAGTCATAGAGATATACAGTATGGAAACAGACCCTTTGATCCAATTCATCCATGCCAACCTGATGTTCTACATTAATCTAGTCCCATGTATTCATCCTGCCCTGATTTGCCCTACTAAAATGTAGCATCACACATTAATCTAAATTAAACTCCATTTGCCACTCCTTGGCCCACTTGCATCTGCCATTGTACTCTGGGGTAACCCTCTTTGCTATTCACTACACCTCCAATTTTGGTGTCCCCAGTCCTGTGCACAGTACTTCAGATGTGGTTTCACCAATACCCTGTTTAACTGCAGAATAACCTCCCTACTCGTGCATTCAATTCCTCTCACAATAAACAATAATATATCTTTCCTGATTACTTGCTGTACCAACATACTAACCTTCAGTGATTCATGCACCAGGATATCCAAATCTCCCGGCATCTCAGAGCTCTGAACCTTTCACTATTCAGATGACAGCCTTGTTTTTTATTCTTTCTGCCAAAATGGACAATTTCACATTTTCCCACATTTATGTTCCATTTTCCAGCTATTTTCCCACTCATTTAACCTATCTGTATCCTTTGTAGGCTTATGTCCTCTACACAACTCACTTTCTACCTATCTACCAAATTTAGCTATCAGACCTTCAATCCCTTTTATATAAATCAACTATATAAATTGTAAAGATTTGAAGCCACAGCACTGACCTACATGGCATACTAATCATGACATCCTGTCAGCCTAAAAAAGACCCATTGTTCCCAATATTTCTGTTAGCCACCCAATCTGTCATCCATGCTAATATGTTACTCCCTACACCATAAAATTTATTTTCCACAATAACCTTTGATGTGACTGTAGGGATTGTAATGAGGTCAGCCAGGTGGACCGCGTAGAATATCAGTTCACTGATTGGACCAGATTTACAGTCCCAATCAGAGAGCCCTGGCTGACAGACAAGAAAAGGATTGTCAGACATCCTGTTCACTTTGAGAGAACACAGTTTGGAGCTGGCGGAACACAGCAAGTCAGGCAGCATCAGAGGAACAGGAAAATCAACGTTTCAGGTAAGCACTGACAAATATGTTGCAAATAGAGTTCCGGACTGGGTGTTGGATGAGCAGCAGAGTCCTGAGCCGAAATGTCGACTTTCCTGTTCCTCTGATGCTGCCTGACTTGATGTGTTCCTCCAGCTCCACACTGTTGACTCTGACTCCAGCATCTGCAGTTCTTGCTATCTTGTTAACTCTGACAGCTGGCCCTGAGGGAGTTGGATCAGTGTCAAGGAGTTTCCAAATGTAAATAAAGGGTGATTTCGTGACAGGATTCTGGCCTCTGTGGTGTTATTTCAGTGGAAAATCCATACTGAGTTAGCCCTTCTTTGATCGTTTTATCCGGGCATGCCCAGTTGTTTCCTCTTTGATGGCATTGGGACAAATTCACTCCCTTTGGATCCCTGTAGCATGTGTCGATGGGTTACTTAATGATATCCAAGTTCCTTCATGGTATTTACCCACATTAGGGAATGTGTCAGATTGACCCCATGTTTGTGTATTTGACGCACTGCACCAATATAGAGCTGACCTTTATCGTCATCACAGGTGCTCAAGACCTGATTGGTGAGAGTGAGACTTCTGAGGTGACACAGGGGCAACTTCTCCCCCATCCATGTCTTCAGTTGCTCATCCAACACCCAGTCCGGTACTCTATTTGCAACATATTTGTTCTAACCATAGGCAGGAGTCAGCTAATATATGTTGAACAAATGCCTCTTTATCACTGCAGGTTGCCTCATGAGCCATCCTGTCCATAATCTGGTTGGTAATATCTTGAAGGACTTTAAACATTTTGATGGTGCTCAGGGCTGTGTCGCCTCTTGTCCTATCCTATCTGCCTTTTCTGGTATTCCTGGCTGATTATCCTCATCTTTTCCTGGAAGGAACTTAACTGTGCCTCTAATTCTGCTATGTTGAGGGTGTTAACAGTGGCCACCCATGATCCATAGCCTGCTCTCACGAACTCTGTCAACACTCTCTGCCTCCTTTTTCCTTCTGATGTAAATTCACTATGACTAAGTTGTCTCTGGAGTAGGTGGTCAAAGAGCTGTCAGATTGTATCAGAGATAAAAGGTACTGCAGATGCTGGAGAATCCGAGATAACAAGCATGGGGCTGGATGAACACAGCAGGTCAAGCAGCATCATAGGAGCCGGAAAACTTGACATTTCGGGCCTAAACCCTTCATCAGAAATGGGGGAGGGGAAGAAGGTTCTGAAATAAATAGGGAGAGAGGGGGAGGCAGATAGAGGATGGATAGAAGAGAGGATAGGTGGAGTGTTATTGCACCAGAATGGCACCTGTAGGTCCGTGAGGTTAAACACTACCTTTACATGCCTGTATCTGATACTAGAGTAACTATCTCTTCCATTTCTTCTAAAACTAACCCTACTCCACCATATCTTTGAGATTCACTACATTGTGGTTCTGAGGTGGTTGCAAGGATCATGATGGTGGTAGTTGGTGGGCCAACTCTACATCTATAAAGCTATAACTCTATATCTCTATACAATATGAAAGGTCCTGGCCCATGGCACTTAACAGAATTGTCTCCATTCTCCCTGTAGGCCTTTGGATTTGTGGTAGGTTTGAGCTTACGCTCTAATCCGTTCAACTGGGCCCTCAAATACTACAGGTCTGTGGACTCCATCCTCGAGACTTATTCTTGTCTCAGACCAAGTAAAGAATACCACGCTCATTTTACCTGAAGGAAGAGGTGGATGCCAAAACTCGATAAAAAGACCCATATCTCATTGGAACAGGCAATTATTACAGTGTCATCTGTTCGAATACCTAAGGCTTCACACTTCCACTCGATCATCGCCATCCCCTTCATTCCATAATACAAGTCCATCAGCTGCCCATCCCAAGATCCCACGGTTACACCAATCGCAATTCCAAGGAAGATGACAATGACCAATAATTTCCCATGTTTATCTCTTCCTCTATTTTATCACACTGTTATAGTTTCCTGCAAAACAAGCACAGTTTCTGCTCTTACTTACTGTTTATTTTCTACCTTTTCTCATATTTGTAATGCTAACCTCAGCCACTCCTCAGCCAATTTATGAGCATCAAGGGCGGGTTCCAGCCTTCCATCCCTTCCCCTCATCCATTTTGGTGTGGAGGATGGATGTCTGATCCATTCATTTTCATTTCAATTTGTGAGCCTGAGGAGTCCATCTGACCCCTAAGGAGTTGCGAGATAACATTGCACCTACTGGATCTACATTTTGCTCAGGTTGCTCTGGTCCTGTGATCCCCAAAACCAGTCCCACTTTAAGTTTCCTAACTGTGGGGAATCACATTTTTCCAACATTGTGTGTAAATGTCGATCATTATCCTGTCCCCCTCCAATTGGATTTAGCTGATTAATATGATACTGGCCACTCTTGTTAGGGGCTGTTAGCACCTTGTATACTGATGGACTTGCTTTCTCTATCACCTCATATGGTTCTTCAAATCTAGGGGTCAGAAAGAATGTTGTTTGATGTACAGGTGTTATTACCTGTTATCCCACCTGCCTTGGAGTCAAAGTGGGCCTTACTTTGTTGTTCCTTCCTTCCCATATTATTTGCGGCCACACAATTCACTTCTTTTACACTCTCAATTCACTGTTGTACCCACATGTCTTTTATTATTCCATCTATAACTGGCTTGGATGGGTCTAATCCTAGCAGTGGCTCCAGGCAATGCATCTCCTGACCAGTCATCAACCCTTAAGGGGTAATTCCTGTAGAGGAAGCAACAGTGCTCCTTACAATCATCAGGACATAAGGAAGCACCATCAGCTGGTGCTGCTGCACCATTTTAGCCAGCATATTCTTCAAAGTTCGATTCATCCTTTCAACTGTCCCACTGGATTAGGGCCCATAGGATATAACCTTTGTTTTATCCCTAGCAGTGTCATGTATTTCTGCATCATCTGGGCTGTAAAATGCATCCCTTGATCTGATTCAATACTTCTTGGTAAACCCCAATGAGTTAAAAAAATCTTTTCAAACAGGACCTTCGCCATGAATTTAGCAGTACTGGTTCAAGTGGGAAAGGCCTCTACCCATTTCGTGAAGGTATCTAGCATCATCAGGATATACGTATATCCTCTTGTAGATGGGGTAAGGGACCCACAAAGTCAATTTGTAGAATTTTTGCGGGCTCCTCTACTGTCCTAGTGTATCTACGGGCTCCCTTCTTCACATTTCTGGCAGGGTTATTTTGGGTGCATATCTTTCATGTCTTTTATTCATGGTCACCAACATACCTCCTTCAACCTGTCCAAGGTGTTTTCCAACTCTTGGTGTCCTTTTATATCAAGGTGCCCATAAATCATCTGATTCCTTTGCCTTCTGGTACTACAAATTTACCTTCACACACCCCGCTTTATGTGTATGCCTTTATGTTCCTTATATTCCTCTGCCTCCTTCCCTTCCAATACTTTTTTGTAATTCTTTATCCTTTTTTTGTTCTGCTAAATCAATCGGTGTTGCATCCTTCTGTGCTCCTATTTGCTCGATTTGCAACTGCCATTCTTCTCCAGCTATTGCTCCTTGTTTGGTTAATTCATCTGCCTTTCTATTTGCTTCTGGTGATAACTTAGAATGAGCTTTTACTTTCATCACTCCATATTCTTTCCCTTCTGTCTTTTCAAGCATGTACCTCGGCGATAGATGGAAAGCTGAGCATTCCCATCTGCTGACACAAAACCTCTCGCCTCCCACAAGGGTAGTTATTCTGTCACACTGATGCTTACGTACATACTATCTGAATAGATAGTGGATCCTTGGGGTTTTATCTAGGTAGCTCACAATATATGCCACTGCTGTCAACTCAGCTGCTTGAGCACTCATGATCTTTAACAGTTTGAGGGCTATACTATCCACTTTTCATCCTTGTTCATCTTCCATATAGATCCCACAGCCAGTTCTCCGTTCTCCATCCTGTACAGAGGAGGAGCCATCAACAAAATTTTTAAGAGTGATTTGGCATTCTCTTGCTGTTTCCTATTTATGTCTCTTGTCTTCGGTATTCCTTGTCTTCTCTTGACCAGGATGCCCTCCTTTTTGTTTTGATACAAGTGGTCCCTTGGAATCATTTGCCATTAACACCTGATACTCATGGGGTGACCCCTAGTAAATTATTTGCTAATACTTGCAACATTATTGCTAACATGGTATTACTTTTAACCCTCTTTACCTCTATATTTATTCCTTGTCATAACATCTAGCAATTCTGTTTTGGATCATTTTGCTATCATTAATATGTCCCGCTAGGAGCGTCTGAATGGATGTATGTTCTATCAAAATGTTCAGTCCTACAATTCTAGGTAAAATGGCCTAGAATACCGCCTTTCACATTTGTGCACCCCTGCTCTACTGGCGTAAGCACGTGCAAAGCATAGGCTACTGGTCTCAACTGACCGTACACCTCTTAGGATAGGATGCAGATATTGTGGAGTCTGTTGCAGCCACCTCCAAGGAGAATTGTTCAGCTGTGTTTTGGGGTTTTTAGGGCAGGATCACTTGCCAAACCTTGTTTCAAAGCAACTTTTGCTTGTCCTGGCTTCCATTCCCATTTTTCTTCGGTAATGTCATTAGTGGTGCTGCCTTTGTGGCAAAACGATCAGTATTATTTATACAATAACCAAACAAGCCCCAAAACAATCTTAATCCCTTCATATTTGTGGGAATGGGAAATCTTAGCTGCTGTTTCAGTTTGTTGTTTGTCTATCTGTCTTTCTCCCAGTGTTAGTACCATCCTAAGCAGCTCACTTCCTGCCTCATTATCTGAGCCTTCTTTGGGTTCACTTTTAACCCAAGCTCCTTTAGTAGTTGCAACAATTCATTTGGGACCTGGTAATGCTCCTGTTTGGTTTCTGTTTGCAAAAGCAAATCATCAACATACTCTATAAAGCAGTCTGGCCTAGAGAAATCCCACAACCCATTGCTCAACAATTGATGAAGTATTGATGTGGAGTTGTGAAATCCTATGGCAAAGCTGTCTACATGTATTGCAGTCCCTTAAACATAAATGCAAATTTACATTGGCACTCCTTGGTCAAGGGAATTGACCAAAATCCAATACTTACATCCAACAACATACACCACTGCGCAGATTCACTCTGTTTAATCGTGGTTTCAGGGCTAGTAGCCACTGTGGATGCCGTTAAGAGTGTTACCTTATTTAGTTCTTGATAATCAATAGTTGCCGACTCCTGTCCAATTTCTCTACCGGCCAGATAGGTGAATTGTTCGTGGAGGTGGCTTGCCTTAACACCCTTTGTGCTGCCAGCCTTTTGAATACCTTTCCCATATCACCTTCAGCCTGCTTGCGGAATCCATACTGCCTCTGGGGCTTTGAATCTAGGCCCTGTATGCACAACTCTCCTTGCGCCTGTCGACAGTCATGTTTGGCAAACGCCTCCTGGTTTTGTCCATTAATTCCTTGTAGTGTCAGGTACTCACTCGTGTCGGTGGAACTGATCCACATTTCTCCCACTGTACATACTCCTCATTGTACTGTCCTACAGGGCTTTCAGCAAAAAACTGCTCCTCACTTACTCCTGGCTTTTACCATATTATACAGTTCACTGAATCAAAGTATAGTTCTGCTCAGGCCATGTACTCACACCCCAGAATATGTTCCCGGTTTGCTGGGAGTTTTATTAATACTATCGGATGCATCATCTCTATGTCTTCTATTTGTGTATTTAAAGGCTTAGTCACTTGTCCTACTTGAGCATGTCCCGTAAACCCACCCAAGGTTAAATTCCAATTGTCACTATTTACAATCGATGTGTTCAGGGTGGTGTGAGATTCCCTCCCCCACTGTTCACTAAGGGTCTCCCTATCCCATTCCATTTTGCAACACACATCCATATTAGAGAGGCCTGAAACCATCATTGTAGGTTGGGGCACAACCCACTTGTTACCATTTCTGAAAAAGTGTCCCGACCCAAAACGTCAGCTTTCCTGCTCCTCTAATGTTGCCTGGCCTGCTGTGTTCCTCCAGCTCCACACTGTGTTAGCTCTGACTCCAGCATCGGCAGTTCTTACTATCCCGACTTGATAGCTCACTTGGTCGCAAATTGTTCTGGAGGTCCCTCTAGTGGCAAGGGTTGCACCTGCATCTGATTCGTCCCACCCCTCTGGGTGTTTGGGCATCTCTGGCATAGTGCCCTTCTTTGCTGCAATTAAAAAGCTTTCAAGAGACTCTGGGGGTTCTCCCACTCCCTGAAGTGCAGGTGGGGCTCCCTCCTACCTTTTCTTTGGGTGGCGGTAGTCCCCCTGGAACTCGTCCCTTTCCTTTATTTCTGCATACCGCCAGTTGATTTCCAAGATGAGCTATTCGTCCTCCCCATGCTTTATGTCTTCTTTTCTCCTTCTCCCAAGCTCCGACTATTTTCCTCAACACCCATGCCTCAGTGTGTATTGTCAGAGGGGTTGAGCATATCACACATCTTTCGCGACTCCTCTTTCCCATGGAAAACCAACGCATGGATCCGTCAATTGTCAAAATGCGCCACCAAGTTTTGCTGGTCTAGCCCTGGTGTGTACATTCTCTGGAACACTAGCCATAACCATGCTCCCCTTTCTCTGGCTACACTTATTCAGGGCTTCCATTAGGTCTCCTCCAGTAGCTCCTATATCCAGCAGCACAGCCTCTTTTAACTCTTCTAATGTTCCTCTTCCTGTATTTTATGCCTTGGGCAAGGCTGAATGTATAGTGGGATAGAGACGTATCACTATTAGTTTATTCTCCTTCTCAGTATCTAACCTGTGTATGATTCACTGCTTGTGCGTAGCCTGGAACATCGACCCCAGGCTGACAATCCCCTGTACATTTGGCTATATCTCTTAGCTGTTGAACATCACAGGAGGTGGTATGTGTGATGTTGGGAGATGCTGTTGCCCTGTTGATGCTGTTGGCAACAGTGATCAGAGGGGCCATAGGTGTAGTGGGCCTTTCTCCTGGCCCTTCTTGTAAAGGGGGATCCCAGTTGCCTGGGTCCTCCTCTCCATATCCAGCTGCTTCATCTGCTAGCCCTCCCCAGTGATGTCACCATCTTCTTCCCATCCCTTCTCAAAGGGTAGGGTCGCAAATGCATGTTATTTCTCTTTGTGCTAATATCTGACTCTGTAACTTTTCTATCTGCTTCATACACTTTGTATGATCATCTGAGGTTCCCTTTTACTCCTGCGCTGACTTATGCACTACATTTATAGCCGTTTTCAAATCACTGCATTGTTACTTTATAAAAACCAAAAGAATTGTGGATGCCATAAACCAGAAACAAAAACAAGAACAGCTCTGAGGAAGGGTCACCGCATCTGAAACGTTAACTCTGCTTTCTCTTCACAGATGCTGCCAGACCTATGAGCTTTTCCAGCAACTTCTGTTTTTGACACTGTTTCTTTAACCCTTCTGTTTGCGCATGAGCCCTTTTAGTTTCCTCTTCACTTTTCTCCCTTTTCCCTCATCAATTTCTCACACTGCATTTGATACTGATTCATATGCATGAGGTCTGTATCTCTCTGGCTTTGTAAATTCCCGACCTTCTCAGTCAGTCTCTTTATCTCTTCTCTAAGCTCAGCTACCTCAGTGTGCAACTTCAGCCCTCACTGCTGGCTTTCCATCCAATCTTCCAACATACAGCCTACTGCTTCTGCTTTCTGCACTTTGTAAAAGTTCCTTTTTCCTATCCTTTGCCATTCTCCAGAGAGTATCCCATGCATACCTGTTCCTGTCCCAGTCCTACCTGTACACTCATAGTACTTTGGCCATTTCCGAGCCACATGCTGTTGGAGAAATTTCCTCAGTTAGAGTCCCCTGTACCCACCCTTCTTTGTTAGCATAAACTTTTTTAGCGTGTCTGCTGTTCTGGTGGGTCTTTCTTGCTACTAAATTTCCACCTCCTCCTTCCTGCACCTACTTACTTCTGACCATCACATGTGCAGTCACTCCCTTAATTTGAGCTCAGTCTGGCATCGGAGTAACTTAAAGCTACTTCTTAATGACAACCCACTGAGACAACAGTACATACATAGACAAAGATACAGCTAAGACTCTTAGAGCTCTATAAAACTCAATTAAATTATTAAGTACTTAAAAGAATAACACACACTTTTAACTACTAGAGATATCTCAATCATTGTTTTTCACTACCATCAGTTCTGTACTAGCTCCAAACATTATTACACAGGAGAGTTGGCAGCTGGCCAGGCTGGAACTCTTCTTGATATCTTCACCATGCCTCCTGACATAGAGTACTTCTTGCAATAGTTATTTTCCGGAGTCCTGCTGATAATCAAGGATTTTCTGGGTTGCTTTTTACACAGGTTTGTGTGCCAAGTATATGCCTTGTTTGGAATTCTCTGTCACCAATCGTGAATGTTTTTTCTTTATTTGGTAGAGACATCAGCTTCTGATTTCCTGCAATCTTAGCTCTCAGCAGACCGGAATGCCTCAACATAACAGCCCATTGTAAAGCCTCTTATCAGTTCCTTGATCTTCAGCCTTATCCAACAGTCTTTAGTATTAGCTTCTGACATTTTCCTTTATCACAACCTCCTGTCCCTGACTATTGACCATATCAAAACACCCTATCCTAAGAAGTGTAACTATCTACTGTTACAAAGAATCTGGGTAACTTAGCCTGATACATTGCAGTGTCTGTAATTCAGCCTACAGCTCATAAACTCTGAGTCAAAGTTGCATGAACTTCAAATGTTTTCTCTTTCTAGACTGCCTGACTGCGATGCTGACTGTTGGACACTCTTCCGGGTCTGCCTCATGGCAATACTGACTGCAGACCATTCTTCCCACTCTGCCTCATGGCAATGTGATTGTAGGACACTCTTCCCAGTTTGTCTCACAGAGATATTGACCACAGGCTATTTTTCCCAGGCTGTTTCGCTGCGATGCTGACATCAGGCCATTCTTCCCTGACTCTTCAAATGATACGTAGAAGAAAAGTTTACATCTTTTGAACATCTTATAATTTCCAATTTGAATTGTTTTCCCCCTCAGGCTGAATACCTGACATAGAATGATGTGCGGGACAAGTTAAATATTGTTGCAAATTCTGAAATGTTCAAGTTGAAATGTGTTTCTAATGCTTTATACAAGTTTTATGAATAAAATATATTTTTGGAAGAAAACATTGCCTGTAGTAATCTATCCCTGTTCATCCTTCTCAACCTGTCTGCTGTTTTTTTGATCATCGTTGACCACATCGTCCTCCTCCAAAGATGCCTGGCACCATTCTTATCTATCTAATTGTATCCAGAGAATGACCTGTCATAGCTTCTCTATCTGCAATATTACCTCTGTAGTTGCCCAAAGATATATGCCAGTCCTAGCCCATTTATTTCATTTCAGCAATATCAGGTTCTGTGTATACGCTGCTGACACATAGATCTCAACTACCTCACCACTATCTCTTTCTGATTTCACCTGCTGATTATCACACAACAACTAATGGATATGCAGATGTTTTCTTCAATTAAATATTGGAAAGACTAAAGCCAGTATATCTTACTCCTGTTATAAACGTCATTCTAGACCAACTGTTGTGACAACTCCCTGGTCATGCATGAGTGCCAACCAGATTGTTTGAAACCTTAGTGCCCCATTTGACTCCAATGTGAACAATAAATCTCATACCTTCTCCATCATATCCATTTTCACCTCGCTTTCTTCATTTCCTGATGAAATCTCCTAAGATGCCTTTCCTACCTCCGAACACACAAGTATTCCATTGCTCTGCTGATGGACTTCTCAGCCTGCACCCTTCATAATCATGAGCTCAGCCAAAACTGCTGCTTCTATACTAAGTCAGAACAAGCCCAATTTATGTACAATGTGCTTGTTAACTAGCTTTCATGATCTACTTTGCTTGTCACATCTTCAAAGAATTCTAGAGAATTAATCAAGCATAATTAGCCCAGTTGAAATATCCTGAATCCAGGCACCAGGCAGGCAATACAGTCTTCAGGACTGTCAATAGTGGCCAAGACATGAATGCCGATATTGTATTGGGATTTGTTTTGTTCCTTGTATGTTCTGCAGAATATAACACATCTTTGGTAAGAGACATCTCTTCCTATAATGAGTACATTGTTGGTAAAGGCTGG
Organism: Ginglymostoma cirratum; assembly: GCA_024137785.1. NCBI lineage: Eukaryota > Metazoa > Chordata > Chondrichthyes > Orectolobiformes > Ginglymostomatidae > Ginglymostoma > Ginglymostoma cirratum. Next base: position 6,964,322 of record JAHRHZ010000074.1, on the reverse strand, counting down.
ACAGTTTTGTCTCCACCAATGTGGGACAAAAAGGTGTGACAGGATACTGAAGTATTAGATTGTTTAGGATTTCACATTGATGTTCATCATGTGTTCAAATGAGATTTCTGTCTCCTCTGGTTAGATCATTTATTGTGTTTTGAGTCGTCAAAATGCTCTGTAAAATGTTCAGCATTAAATGGAACTTTTGCTGTGTGATGCATCTTGAACAATTTTCTAGTCTCTAAATCCACTGCCATTTGGATTTCTGCTTCTAGAGTTACAGCCTCCTTTGATAAGGAAGTTCACTGACTGATTTAACAAAGAGCCCAATGACAGTTCTCTCAAAACAAGCTCTTGTGAGTTTCCGTGTTGCATGTTTGAGATAGTTTTGTCAATAAACTGTGTATATTATCTACAGTTTCACCTGAAAATTGATATCTGCTATTGAAGTATTATTTCATTGGTGTCTAATTTGACGTTGAAGTGAAATATTGGTCGAAGGTTGTTAGGAGTTTGTCAAACATTATTTGTTTCTCATTGATCTGTTGCCTGTGTACCACTTGACCTAATATTCAGATGTAGTAGAAAAGTGTGCTCACCTGTTCTAGATTTGATTTAGTCTCCGATGCCAAAGCTGTATGAGTAAAGGATGTGGTGTTGTGGTAATGACACTTGGCCAGTAATCCACGACCATGACATTTGGCCCCTTCCTGCTCTCCATCACCTTTGATTGTTTGCATTGACCTTAACAGACTTTGAACGTAAATTATTCAGTTGGGAAAAACAGGTGAGTTACTGGTGGTGGTTAATAGATGGGAAAAAAACAAGTGATTTTGCAATGGAGAGAAAACACCATTCCGTTGAGTATAAGAGCACCTCCAGATATAAAAAATGTTGTAGCTGCTTGAAATTTTCGTAATTTGCTTTGAACATTTGCTAATTTGTTAGTCTGTTGAATGGCACTCAAAATTTAAATTTTACTGATGGAACAATTGTTTGGGGGAATTTTGATGTATTGTTTGATTGTTGATAGGCTTTTGAACTTGGCTTGCCTGACTAGTATTAGGATCTTGATCTCCTTGTACTACAATCATTTTGTTGCCTTATTGCATTCTTTGTTGTCTTAAGAATTTGTTGATTTTACTTGCTGTACAGATTGTTTCTATCGTACTAAAACTGAAGGCTGTTGAAGCCTCTACAGTTTTAAAAGCGGTCTTCAATGTAAAGTTCAATTTTCCTTTACCTAAATGACTTCTTCATTGAGATAAATGAAGATGAATGGATTTTTATATACAAAATCACAGAAACATGGATGTGTTATGGCGCAGCTGGAGATCATTCAACCCATTGCGTCTACATCAGCTCTTCAGATAAGCATTATTACCTAGTGGCAATCTCCTGCTTTCTCTCCAAATACTATCACATTATTTCTCCCCAGCTTATCATCCAAAGATCTCTTGAATGTCTCAATTAACCTGACTCCAGCACACTATTTGGCCATTCCATTAACTAACTTTTCATTCTGTGAAAAAAATTATTTCTCACAAAACATTTGCTCCTTTTACTAATCATCTAAATCTATGCCCTCTCAGTTTTATCCAGCAGGAAATGTTTCTCCAAATCCAATCAATCCAGCCACTCATGATTTTGATTTCCAAGATGGCTGAAAGATGTCGGTTTCCTAGAATGGCTTCACTCAGTAAGATTCAATTATTTATTAATTTGTGTCAAAGGTAGTGAAATAATTCCACAAAGGATGATATCCTGTCACCAAGTCACCCTTTAATTACACATGCATAGTACATTCATGCACAGCTAGCACAGAGCCAGCTCCGAGAATGAGCAGAACCCTTGACGCTCCTGTTTATGTCTGTCAGCCAGGAATTCAGGGAATTCATATTCAATAAGATCTACCTGGCTGACATTATTTCAATCATTACATCCTTCCCCGTCTCATGTCCTGGGACATAGGTCTGTTCTTTTTCCTGTAGCTTCTCCTGGGGTGTGTTTGCACCAGGTCCAGTTCCTCTGACTCTGCCTCAGCTACTAGTGGTGTGTACTAGACATTGCCTGCCTCTGCGCCCAGAGCATCTCAGCTGAAACTCACCTTCAGGTGATAATGGTGTCAAGGCCGCGACATCTGCTGTGTCCGTCTCACCTTCAGAGGTTTCTTTGACACTAGGCGGATTCATGGGTCCTGACAGCCTTGCCAGATGTTCTGAGGGGCCGGGTATGTTTGCTTCTGCCCCGTTGGCAAGGTTGCAGCTTTCATATGGTCCACATTCTTGTTCAGGACTGCTTCTTCTGCCTGGACTTTGCATGTCATGGGACCTGACCTCGCGTTGAACATGCTTCCACCCATTCAGGGCCATTTCCATGGTTTTGGCTCCAAACTTCATCTCCTGAAGCAAAAAAGAGTCTTGAGTCCGGCTTTGGTGTTTCTAATGTCGGGAGAATCTTCTTCCCATTAGCAACTCTGCTGGATCTGTCCCTGTAGTTGTGTGAGGAGTGGTCCTACAATCAATCAGGAACTGGGACAGTTTGGTATTGAGTGAAGCTGTAGGCTATTTCTTTAAGCTTTGCCTTCAAAGTTTGGACTGCTATTTCCGCCAGTCCATTGGACGATGGATAGTATGGAGCTGTCCTTACATGCTGAATGCCATTTGACTTTAAGTAATACTCAAATTCCCTGGTGATAAATGATGACCATTATCTGTGACCAACACCTCTGGGAATTCGTGTATTGCAAAAGATGCTCGCAACTTTTCAATCGTCACCCCCACGTTTGATGATTGAACTCTATGCTTTCCAACCCATCTTGAATGGGCATCCACAATGACTAAAAACATAGTGCTTATGAAAGGACCGGCATAGTCGATGTGCAACTGAGTCTGGATTTTATCCAGCTAATCACGGGAATGTGGGGGAACTGCTGGTAGTTATTTTTGTCCTGAGCACTGCTCCACAAACGCAGCTATGTCTGCATCCAATCCTGGCCACCAGACAAAACTTCTTACCAATATCTTTATTTGGACACCCCTGGTGGAATTCAGCCAGTATCTGGCAATGACTTTTGCTAGGCCGATCACGCGGGCTCCCCATAATATTATGCTCTCCTCTATGTTGATTTGGTCTCTCCAGGTCCAAAAAGGTTTCGGTTCTGGTTGTGATGGCCCCTTTGTTTCCACCATCACCAGCAATTTTGCCAGGACTGGATCCTTTTGCATCCATAGTCTGATATTGTCAGCAGTAATTGGAATGGTATCCAAAAAGTTTAAAACCACAACAGACTGTTTCAGTGGCAGCTCTGCTGGTGGTGTATGTGCCAGTGGGAGGCAGCTTAATACATCTGCATTTGCTACATGGCCTCTGGGACAGCGTTCCGACTTATACACACTTAGAATGAGAGCCCACCGCTGAATTTGACCTAAATGTATGGGTTACACGGCCATGTCCTCTTTAAGTAACCCCCTAGCAGAGTTTGTGGTCCCTTACTATTACAAATTTATGTCCATAAAGGTATTGAATGGAACTTCCTCGCACTAAGATGACCACAAAGCCTTCCTCCTCTGTTTAGGTGCATTTGTGTTCAGCATCAGCCAAAGTCCGGAAGGCATACGCTGTCAGCCATTCCTCTTCATTGGACCACTGGTGAGCCAACACTCACCCAATACTGAATGGGGAGACATCACATCTCAGCACCGCATCCCGCTTGGTATCGTAGTGTGCCAACACCTTAGACAACGATAGCTGCTTCTTCACTTCCCCAAAGACTACATCTGGGCTACGAGACCATTTCTAGGGCTAACCTCTTTTCAATGGCAAATGTAAGGGTGCCAGGATGGAGGCTAGGTGTGAATTTTCCATAATAATTCACCAAACCAAGGAAAGACCCAAACTCTGGTACAGATGTGAGAGTTGGAGCACCTTTAATAGTCCTCACTTTATCTTTCAATATGTGTAACCCAGTCTTGTCAACTAGGTCACTTGGAATGCCTGGAACACATAATCTTCCCCTGCCTTGAAGAAATATTTAAGCAGTGTCCAAGTTCTCTAAATGCTCTTTATTGGTCTTCCCGGTCATTAGCATGTCATCCATATAAATGGTGACCTTAGGCAGACTTGTCAAACGGTCCGCATCATCTGCTGGAAAATGGCACATGCTGATGATACCCCAAAAGGCAGTCTTGTATATAGGTAGAAACTCTTAAGAGTACGCATTGTAGTATACCTCTTGTCAGTTTTGCATTATGAGTCCTCTATGCGAGGGGGGATTGGGTATTTATCTAGTTGTGAAAAGTGGTTCACAATTTGTTTGAAATCCCCACAAAGGTGAACTGACCTATCAGGCTTCACAATCGGTATGATCAGTATTGTCCATTCTGCAAACTATACTAGTTTGATGATTCCTTCACTTCCCAATCTTCTGATTTCTGCCTCTACTTTTGCACGTAAGGCAAGTGGTACTGGGTGGGCTTTGCAGAATCGTGGAATTGCTTCTTGGTCAACATGTAAGGTGGCCTTGACCCCTTTGATAGTCCTTACACCTTCCTGAAAAACTCTGGGTATTAAATTAGGACTTCACTCAGGCAGCCATTTGCTAATCAAAAAAGGATGAGTCAATTTCTCAACCAATTTTGCCCAATCAAGCTTGTGCCGTAGCCTTTTACTATAACCAGCGGCAACTGAACCAGCTGTTTCTCATAACAGACCAGGGAACAGAAGTTGTACCATTAATCTGTAGGGGTTCCCTGATATAGGTTCTCAGCCTGGCCGAGGTCTTATGCAAACTTAAGGGTTGGAGTCCAGAGTGAATTTTGTTGAAGACTGGTTCCACAATCACTGATACAGCCACGCCGGTATCGACCTCCATTAGAACCAGGTGGCCATTAACCAGACATTTATTTTGATTGGTTCTGATTTGGATATTGTTGAGCAATTTAACTGGTCCAAACCAGATGCGGGTGGACTTTCCAGCACGTGAAGTCTCCTGGATACTGCCCTATGAGTTTTGTTACTCATTCAGGCCTAGTGGGTGTCTTGTGTTCCTTGCATCTGCATGCCAGTAACAAATACAATAACTGGCTGGCCAGGATCCTTGAGAAAATTTAAAAATGTTTGGCTTAGTTTTGGGGTTTTACTGTGAGCTGACCTGGAGTCCCTCTGTTCTGGATATGTCCTGAGTGAGGCTATGCAATTGGCTTCACTCAGGTGGTGTTACCCAAGCTCAATCAGACTGATGAGGATGTCCACTTCCATTGGCATTACCTGTAACTCCTAAACTCCACTTGCCACATTGTCTAACAATAAAGCCAGTTGTACTGCCTGTTTGAAGTCCAGTTGGGCTTCAGCTACTAGGTACTTTTGCATGGTCACATCATTAATTCCACATACCATACAGTTTCTCAGCATCTCACTCAGAGTTAAACAAAAATCACTTGCCTCTCCCAGTTGTCTCAACTTCATTAAAAATCCTGATATGCATTTTGTACTGGTGTCTGAAGTGTCGAGTGAAACCAATAGCACCTCAGAATTAGAACAGGCTCAGAGTCATAATCTGCCTTAGCTAAAGCCATCAACTATTGAAAGGTTTTAGTATCTGATGGCTCTGGGAAAGTTAGGCTCCTAATAACCAAGAAAGCTACAGGTCTACATGCTGTCACGAGAATTATTCATTGCTTTTCATCTGCCCCAGTGACATTTGCCTAGAAAAAAATAACATGCACTTTCCACATACTGGGCTTAGACTTTGACAGCAGGATTGAATGAGTCAAGCTTCCAAAATAGCGACTTATCCCAATTTAAAGAATCTTGTGAGCAAATCTCTGCAGGCATGTTTTTCCTTCATCACTACTGAAAAAACTCCACAAAGGCCGATATCCCATCACCGAGTCACCTTTTACTTACAAATGCATAGTACATGGCACTGACCCAGCTAGCACAGAGCCAGATCCTAGAGTAAGCAGAACACCTGAGACTCCTGTTTATACCTGTCAACCAGGGCTCCTGATTGGACCAGGTTAACAGCCGCAATCAGGAAACTCACATTCAATGGATCCACCTGGCTGACATCGTTCCAATCAATACAGATAGCTGCCGTTCTTTTGACTGTACCAAAGATCTGCCAATCTTCTGTATTTGTAATGTATTTTGTGCTAAATTCAACATTTTATGCTTAGATTTCTGCTCTTTTTCTTTGTCTCTAATTTTGTGATTTTTAAAGCATTGAAAATTCCAAGTTGAATCAATGAAACTTCCTTTTACTGAATAAACTTGTTTTTATCAGTCAAACTTGTTATAAAAACTTCTATAACTTAACTTTTAAGGCTCTGAAACTTTGAATTATGATAATCGATTCCTGTTACTTAATTTTTTTAATGTCTATACTTAACCAGGTTTTCCTTTATCTTATTGAAAATGTTTACTATCTGCTAAAGTCACTGTTAGAAGTGATAATTCTGCTTCCAAGCACAGTTTTCTGAGAGAATTTATTTTTTTCTCTCCTTTGATGACTGTCTGTGTGGAGTTTGCACATTCTCCTCATATCTGCATCAGTTTTCTCCGGGTCCTACAGCTTCCTCCCACAGTCCAAAGATGTGCAGGTCAGGTAGATTGGCTATGCTAAATTGTCCATAGTATCTAGGTATGCGTAGGCGAGATGGATTAGTCATGGTAAATTTGCGGTTACAGGGATAGGGCAGGGGCCTATGTCTGGGTTGGATGCTCTTCGGAGGATCGGTGCAGACATGATGGGCTGAATGGCCTCTTTCTACATTGTAGGGATTCTACGATTCTTCTTTGATAGTCTTTGAAAAGAACGTCTTTGGCTGTCAAATAATTAGCCCTACATATCGGTTGCACAATTAAGATTAATATCCTTGGCTACGTGAGCGAATTTTACTGATGGCACTCCTTTTTTTTACAAACTGATTTTCTCTATTACTGGCTGTGAAAGAATTTTATTTAGTCTTACTGTTATTTCTGATAGTTTCTTCAACAGGAGTTTTCTGTCTAGAGGTGTTTTCTTCTTCCCTAACAGCTGCTTTGCTTTAGATCTGAGTAGCAACTTGTGTCTTTTTCCCTTGTTTGTGTTTTTCTCTTAAAGCTGCACCAGTAGTTTTTGAAAACTTAGGTTTCTGAATTCTTTTGTTCAGCTTTGGCTCAAGTTTCTGAGCTGGATCTGAACAAAATACATTGTAATGCACCAAGAAGGGGATAAGCTCCCTTGAAATTTCATAGTAGGGGGCAGTGATACCATTTAGGATAGGTCATTCTAGTTTGGTCACTGACCAGAGAAAGGAGGGTGTGATGTGACAAAGGCTGGTAAGGGGGACCAGAGGACAGCAATGCAGGTGCCTTAACTTTTACAATTGCCCAACAAGTTTAAGGTTCTTTCTGTTTGTATAGATGGGGACTGCAGAGTGGATGAGCTAACTAACTGTGGCACCGTGGCAGAAGCCAGGCAAATCGGGGAGAAAGAAAGAAATGTAGCAAGGGGCAGTGTAAGAAGGGGGATTGACACTGTTCTCCACAGCAAAGCACAAGAGTCCAGAAGCCTGTGTTCGCAGAGTCTCGGTAATCTGCTTATGGCTGGAGAAGAACTTGGAGAGTTAGAAACAAACCGTTGTGGTTCATGCAGGTACAAAGTCAGATCAAGGAAAGAGATTCGATGTAGTCACATAAGGAACTAGGCACCAAATTAAGAAGCGAAACCTGAGCCATATGCAATTGGCATAATTTGAGACACAGGACTGGATCCAAGATAATTTTTTAAAAACTTAAATAAAAGTAATTGAGGACATGAAAGTAGAGCTATCTAAAGTGATCTAGCAAATTAGATTAGGGATAGGTCAAGAGACACAGACGTTTCAGAATACATAAAATATATTCTGAGAAATAAAAATTCAAGGAAGGGACCATCATCTTAACCATTGGTCCCATTGAAAGGAAGCCTGTGAAATTAGTAATGGAAAATATGACGATGGCAGATGAATTGAACAGGTATTTTGCACCAGTCTCTACGATAGAGGCTATAAAAAACATTTCTGAATCAGCTGGAAAACAGGAAATGGAAAGAGAGATGAACTTGAGAAAGTTACAACCGGCAGGAAAGTGGCACTAAACAAACAGTTGGAGCTGTAGGCTGACAAGCCACCAGGTCCAGATGGACTTCGTTCTAGAGTCTTGAAAGAAGTGGCTATTGAGATAGTCGATGCATTGCATTCACTTTTACAAAATTCCCTTGATTTGGAAAGATTCCATTGGATTGGGGAAGCGTTAATGTAACTTATTTATTCAAAAAGGAGATAGAAAACAGAAAACTTCAGGCCAATTAGCTTAACATCTGTAATCAGAGAAATGTTAGAAGCTATTATGGGTGTCGGCCCACCTTTTCTTTGTACCATCAGCCAAGTTAGAAACATTACATTCAACCCACTCCTCCAATTCATTAATACAGATAATAAATACATCGAGGTCCAACGACTGTTTCTTGTGAAACTGTACCAGTTATATTTTTCCAACTTGAAAAAGACCCCTTAATCCCAACTTTCAAGCTTCTGGGTGTTCACCAATCTTCAATCCATGGTCACACATTACCCACAATACTGTAAGTTCCTATTTTGTGCAATAACATTTTATATAGAACATTGAACAGTACAGCAGAGTACAGGCCCTTGAGCCCATGATGTTGTGCCAACCTATTATCCTACTAAGATCAATCTACCCTGCATACCCTACATTTTACTATCCTCCATGTGCCTATCCAAGAGTTGCTTAAAAGTCTCTAAAGTGTCTGACTCCACTACCACTGCCAGCAGTGCTTACCACACGCCCGCCACTCTCTGTGTAAAGAACCTACCTGTGACATCTTCCCTATACCTTCCTCTAATCACCTTAAAATTATGCCCCCTCATAATAGTCATTTCTGCCCTGGGAAAAAGTCTCTGACTATCCACTCTATCTATGCCTCTCATCATCTTGTACATCTCGATCAAGTCACCTCTCATTCTTCTTTGCTCCAATGAAAAAAGCCCTAGCTCCCTCAAACTTTCCTCATAAGATCTGCCCTCCAGTCCAGGCAGCATCCTGCTAAATCTCCTCTGCACCCTCTCGAAAGCTTCCACATCTTTCCTACAATGAGGTGACCAGAATTGAACACAATATTCCAAGTGTAGTCTAACGAGAGTTTTATAGAGCTAGAGGGTAACCTCGCAGCTCTTAAACTCAATTCCCCTGCCAATGAAAGCCCACACACCATACGCCTTCTTTACAACCCTATCAACTTAGGTAGCAACTTTGAGGGACCTATGGACGTGGACCCCAAGATCCCTCTGTTCCTCCACACTGCCGAGAATTATGCCATTAACCCTGTACTCTGCATTCAAATTCGACCTTCCATAATGAATCATTTCACACATTTTAAATGACAACTTACCAAGTTTTCTGGAAATCGAAATATATTATGGTTCCCCTTTGTGAACTCTGTTTGTTATATCGTCCAAGAACTCCAGCAACTTTGTCAAACATGATTTCCCTTTTATAAGATCAAGTACGATTGTGTTAAGCTTTTTTAAAAGTCCTGCTATTTCTTCTTTAATAAGGGATATATTAATTTTTCCAATGATAGATATTTGGCCCACTGGCCTATAAGCTTCTGCTTTCTGTTTCCCTCCCTTCCTGAACAGGGACATTAAATTAGCAAAATAAAAACCAAAAGAACTGCGGATGCTGTCAATCAGGAACAAAAACAAAGTTGCTGGAAAAGCTCAGCAGGTCTGGCAGCATCTGTAAAGGAAAAGACAGAGTTAACGTTTCGGGTCCGGTGACCCTTCCTCAGAACTGCCAGGAATATCTTAAGTCTCATTAGTTTGTCAACTACTTTGTCCTTTATAACAAAAACACCTTTGGTCCCATTGGCACCTTTCTTATCTCATATCTTTATGATGTTCACAGTAAGATACAAAGACCACAAGACACAGGAGCAGAAGTAAGCCATTCAGCCCGAGTCTGCTCCATAATTCAAATAGATCATGACTAATCTGATAATCCTCAACTCCACATTCCTGCCTTTATCCCATAACCCTTGAAATCGTTATTGCTCAAAAACTGTCTAGCTTAGCCTTGAATATACTTAATGAGCCAGCCTCAGCAGCCATCTATAGTAAAGAATTTCACAGATTCACAACCCTCAGAAAAGAAATTCCTCATCTCTGTACTAAATATGCAATCTCTTATTCTGAGATTATGTCCTCTGATCCTAGACTTTCCCACAAGGGGAAATAACCTGACATCATCTACACTGTCACGTCCTCTAAGAACCTTATATGTTTCAAGAAGGTTGCTTCTAATTCTTCTCTATTCCAATTCCAACTACTCAACCTTTCCTCATAAGACAGCCCTTCTATATCTGTTACCGACCTTCTCTGGATTGTCTCCAATGCCAGTCTATCTTTCCTAAATGGACCAAAATAGTTGGTTGTATTCCAGCTGTGTAATCTGACTAGTGCTGTGTATAGTTTTTTGCAAGAACTCACTACTTCTCTACTCATTCCCTTTGAAAAAGAGGCCAACATTTCTTTACCTTCATTATTACCTGAATTTGGATGCTGGCTTTTTTGTGATACATGGATAAGGTCTCCCAAATTTCTTGGTTCCATACTTTCTGTAATCTATCACTGTTTAACTTATACCCAGTTTCTCTATTCTTCTAACAAAGTGCATAACTTCACATTTTCCAACAGTATATTCCATCTGCCAAGCTTTTGCCCACTTATTTAACCTATCTATATCCATCTGACACTTTTTGTGTCATCCTCACCACTTGCCCTCCAACATTTTTGTATCATCTGCAAACTTGGCTTTAGTACATTAACTTGCCTCATTTAAATCAACTAATTGTGGCCTCACTACTAATCCCTGTTGTACACCACTAGTTATAGGTCGCTATCCTGAAATGCCCTTATCCCAACTCTTTGTGCCTATCCTGAAGACCTTTGCAAGATATTGGTTTAAATTATCTGCAATGGGCTCCATCTGTATTAGCTTCTTAGTCATCCGCTGCTGGTGCCTAAACAAATCTGAATCCTCTAGCCTACTAATAGTTTTCACAGCTTTATATGTCTTAGTTTTTGACTGGTTACTCTTCTTGACTATCTTCATTAGCCATAAGTGGTTCATCCTTCTCATTGAATCCTTCTTTTTGATCAGAATACACTTTTGCTAAGCATTATGAAATATCTGCTTAAATGTATTCCACTGTTCATCTACTGACCTTCCTCTTGGTCAATTTCCCAGCCGGATTTAGATAACTCTTTCTTCATATCTCTGTAATTGTCTTTATTTAAATTGAGGGCACTGGTTTGACCTGAGAAGTGCTTCTTAAGACTGAATTTGAAATTCTCATTGCAGAGTTCTAAAGGAGATAGTAGAACAGCTGAAGAGAACTGTTAGTGGTGATCTTTCAAGAATTGCTAGAGTCAGGGAAGGTCCCAGAGGACTTGAAAATTGCTAACGTGACACCCTGTTTAAAAAGGGAGTAGGCAAAAGACAGAAAATTACAGACCAACTATCCTAACCTTGGATGTGGGTAAGATTTTGGAGTCCATTGTAAAGGATGAGATTTCTGAATATTTAGAAGTGTATAGTAAAGTAGGACAAAGTCAGCCTGGTTTCATCAAGGGGAGGTCATGCCTGACAGATCTGCTAGAGTTCCTTGAGGAAGTAATGAGCAGGGTAGACCAAGGAGAGCCAATGGATGTTATCTACCTGGCCTTCAAGAAGGCCTTTGACAAGGTGCCGCACAGGAGGCTGCTGAGTAAGATAAGTGTTAGAGGCAAGGTGCTAGCATGGATAGACAATTCGCTGTCTGGCAGAAAGCAGAGAGTGGGGATAAAGGGGTCTTTCTCAGGATGGCAGCCGGTGACAAGTGGTGTTCCGCAAGTGTCAGTGTTGGGACCACAACTTTTCACTTTATACATTAATGATCTAGATGAAAGAACTGTGGGCATTCTGGCTAAGTTTGCAGATGATACAAAGCTAGGTGGAGGGACAGGTATTGTTGAGGACGTAGCCAGGCAGCAGAAGCATTTGGACAAGTTAGGAGAGTGGGCAAAGAAGTGGCAGATGGAGTACAATGTGGGAAAGTGTGAGGTCATGCACTTTGGTAAGAAGAATAAAAGCATGGACTGTTTTCTAAATGGGGAGAAAATTCAGAAGTCTGAAGTGCAAAGAGACTTGGGAGTTCTAGTCCAGGATTCTCTCAAGGTAAACTTGTAGGCTGAGTCAATAGTGAAGAAGGCAAATGCAATGTTGGCATTTATATTGAGAGGACTTGAATATAAAAGCAGGATGTACTACTGAGGGCTTTATAAGGCTCTGGTCAGGCCACATTTGGAGTATTGTGTGCAGTTTTCGGCCCCATATCTCAGGAGGTCCTGGAGCGGGTTCAGAGGACGTTCAAGAGAATGGTCCCAGGAATGAAAAGCTTAACGTATGAGGAACGATTTGAGGACTCTGGGACTATACTCATTGGAGTTTAGAAGGATGAGGGGGGATCTAATTGAAACTTACGGAATACTGAATGGCCTGGCCAGAGTGGATGTTGGGAAGATGCTTCCATTGGTAGGAGAGACTAGGACCCAAGGGCACAGCCTTAGAGTAAGGGAAGACCTTTTAGAAGAGAGATAAGGAGAAACTTCTTCAGCCAGAGGGTGGTGAATCTATGGAATTCACTGCCACAGAAGTCTGTGAAGGCCAGGTCATTGAGTACATTTAAGACTGAGATAGATAGGTTCTTGGTTATCAAGGGGATCAAGGGTTACGGGGAGAAAGCGGGAGAATGGGGTTGAGGAACTTACCAGCCATGATTGAATGGTGGAGCAGACTCGATGGGCCAAATGGCCTAATTTCTGCTCCTATGTCTTATGGTCTGTTCAACTTTTAGACCCCTAATATCTTCTCTTTTCCATCCTGGCATCTTAATCCTTGACTTATTTTTATCCTTTTCCAACTTAATATTGAACAGTGTCAGAGATAATAGTTACTGCAGATGCTGGAGAATCCAAGATAACAAGGTGTGGAGCTGGATGAACACAGCAGGCCAAGCAGCATCATAGGAGCAGGAAAACTTGATGTTTCGGGCCGAGACCCTTCATCAGAAATGGGGGAGGGGAAGAGGGTTCTGAAATAAATAGGGAGAGAGGGGGAGGCGGATAGAGGATGGATAGAGGAGAGGAGACAAACATGTCAAAGAGGCGGGGATGGAGCCAGTAAAGGTGAGTGTAGGTGGGGAGGTAGGGAGGAGATAGGTCAGTCCAGGGAGGACGGACAGGTCAAGGGGGCGGGATGAGGTTAGTAGATAGGAGATGGGGGTGCGGCTTGAGGTGGGAGGAGGGGATGAGTGAGAGGAAGAACAGGTTAGGGAGGCGGGGACGAGCTGGGCTGGTTTTGGGATGCGGTTGGGGGAGGGGAGATTTTGAAGCTTGTGAAATTCACATTGATGCCATTGGGCTGCAGGGTTCCCAGGCTGAATATGATTTGCTGTTCCTGCAGCCTTCGGGTGGCATCATTGTGGCATTGCAGGAGGCCCAGGATGGACATGTCGTCTGAGGAATGGGAGGGGGAGTTGAAATGGTTCGCGACTGGGAGGTGCAGTTGTTTGTTGTGAACTGAGCGCAGGTGTTCTGCAAAGCAGTCCCCAAGCCTCCGCTTGGTTTCCCCAATGTAGAGCAGATGCAGTATACCACATTGGCAGATATGCAGGTGAACATCTGCTTGATGTGGAAAGTCTTCTTGGCGCCTGGGATTGGGGTGAGGGAGGAGGTGTGGGGACAGGTGTAGCACTTCCTGCGGTTGCAGGGAGAAGTGCCAGGTATGGTGGGGCTGGAGGGGAGTGTGGAGTGGACAAGGGAGTCACGGAGAGAGTGGTCCCTCCGGAAAGCAGACAAGGGTGGGGAGGGAAAAATGTCTTTGGTGGTGGGGTCGGATTGCAGATGGCGGAAGTGTCGGAGGATGATATGTTGGATCCGGAGGTTGGTGGGGTGGTATGTGAGGATGAGGGGGATTGTTTTTTGGTTGTTATTGCGGGGACGGGGTGTGAGGGATGAGATGCGGGAAACGTGGGAGCCACGGTCGAGGGCGTTCTTGACCACTGCGGGGGGGAAGTTGCGGTCCTTGAAGAATGAGGACATCTGAGATGTATGGGAGTGGAATGCCTCATCCTGGGAGCAGATGTGGCGGAGGCGAAGGAATTGGGAATAGGGGATGGCATTTTTGCAGGAAGGTGGGTGGGAGGAGGTGTATTCTAGGTAGCTGTGGGAGTTGGTGGGCTTGAAATGGATATCGGTTTCTAGGTGGTTACCCGAGATGGAGAAAGAGAGGTCCAGGAAGGAGAGAGAGGTGTTAGAGATGGTCCAGGTGAACTTCAGGTTGTGGTGAAGGTGTTGGTGAAGTGGATGAACTGTTCGAGCTCCTCGTGGGAGCACGAGGCGGCGCCGATACGGTGATCAATGTAATGGTGGAAGAGGTGGGGTTTAGGGCCTGTGTAGGTACGGAAGAGGGATTGTTCCACGTAACCTACAAAGAGGCAGGCATAGCTTGGGCCCATGCGGGTACCCATGGCCACCCCCTTTGTCGGTAGGAAGTGGGAGGAATTGAAAGAGAAGTTGTTGAGGGTGAGGACGAGTTCGACTAAGCGCATGAGGGTGTCAGTGGAGGGGGATTGGTCAGGTCTGAGGGACAGGAAGAAGCGGAGGGCCTTTAGGCCATCTGCATGGGGAATACAGGTGTATAGGGACTGGACGTCCATAGTAAAAATGAGGTGTTGGGGACCGGCCTCATTTCCTAGGACCTGATAAAGCACAGCTCCCTTCCTGGTAGCAGAGGAAATGTACGTTCCAGAAAATTCTCCTGCACACATTGCAGGAATTTCTTCCACCCTTTCTTCACAGTCTGCCCTCGGGTAACTGAAATCTCTAATTATCACAACTCTACTTTTCTTGTAGATTTCCATAATCTGTCAACAAATGCTATCTTCTACGATTTGGAGGTATATAATAAATATTCAACAAGGTCACTTAATTTTAGAAATATACTTTATTCATGAAAATATTTTTATTTACATACACAGTCACTAAAGCAGTTTGGTTCTATACGGCAGCAAATGAAGAAACAAACAAATATTTGAGTTTGATTGTATCCGGCTAAGAAACAAAAGATGTTTCTTACTTGTACAAAGTTATATTTACATATATTTGAGGCATTGGGAGGGTCTGATAACTGAATGGACTCCAATTTAACTTTGTGAGAAAGACCTTAGACGGTGGTCTGTGCTGTATGATTCTGTGCCATTACAATCTTGAGGAAGCTACATGCTGACCCACTTCCTGATGGACTTGTGGTTTGCTTTTCTTTGCAAACTTCTCAATGAAAGACAGGTGACTACTTGGAACGTTCCATGGCAACGAGGCCAGACCCATCCTTCTCAACAGCAGGGACAGGTACAAAGTGACACTTAGTTTTTCTGTACTGAGGGTCCATGCACAGCTTGATGCACACAAAGGTTGCCATCAGGATGAGGGTGGTGTTGAAGTTGGGGGGGGGGGGAGGGGCAGTGTAAGTTCTCCCCCCCCGACCTTATCCAGAGTTTTGGACATCCATCTTAGGCCTCCAGCTGAAGTGGAGGATGGCTTAGATGACTGCAACAGTTCAGGTTCTGGGAACGGGGCAGAAATGTGCCACATACAACAGACTGCCTCACATGTGATGACCAGATTTTTACCCACAACAGAGAGGGAGTGGTGTTCTCAGAAGTCCAGGTTCTGCCTCACCTTGGCAATATGATCCTCCCAAGCATTTAACACGCCCCAGCCCCTCCAAACCATATTCCCAGCATCCTTGGGTAATCTGTCCTGATAGTGAAGGGAATAAAGGATTGTTTCTCAAATAACATGGCCTCGCTCTTGTCTCCCGAGACCAGTTTGAATGGTTGCAGATCCTCATGAGTCTGTGCACAGTCAGCGGATCTGAGCAGAAAATGGCAAAGTCATCCAAGTACAGGGAGGCTTTGACCTGCAGGCCTCAGCTGCCTTGAACAGTCACCCCTCTCAGGCTTGCATCCTGACTAAAGGATTCAATAAAAGGCTCTGTACAACATACAAACAGGGCAGGAGAGGGCAGGCTGCCTGACTCTGGATTTGATTGGAAACTTTACGTTCCCACCCATTGATTGAGACTGCACTACTGACGTTAGTGTAGGGTAGTCGGATTCAATTACGGATTCCCTCCCCAAAACCCATTTTAGAGAACATATAGGTGTGTGATATACTGTCAAAGGTCTCCTGGCAGGCACCCCCCACTCCCCTCTCCTGCACATAGGCAATCATATCGTGAGGTTCTCAGAGGTCATTTTGCTTGGTACAGCACAGGTTTGGTTGGGGTGAATCACCGATCTCAGCAGGCCTGACCTGGGTGGCAATGACCTTAGACAGGATTTTGAAATGATTGCCAATTTATAAGTTCCTTCCCTTCCTCCTTCTGCTTGTGATGATGATATCTTTCCTCATGAATTTGCATATGCCAACTGCCAGAAGTCATACACCTCTAGCAAGTCCTGGCTAATCAAGTCCCACAGAGCGGAATACAACTCAGCTAGTAAGCCATTGATTCTGGGAGTTTTATTCTTTTCTAAGGACTCAAGGCCTTGGTCAGCTCATCTAGATGTAACAGCTGGTCCAGCCTCTCCTACGTGCTATCGTCTAAGTGATAAAGGACAGGATTAACTGGGAGGCCACACTGTCGGCTTTGTGTCAAACAATCCAGCATAAAAGAATTTGCTGATCTTCAGGATATCAGACTGAGGATGAAGAAACATGAGCACATCTCATCCTGCTCCATGGTGCGGACCCTGGACTGGTAGATGATCTTGGAGGACACTGAGGCAAAAAGCGAGGTTTGCTGGCTCCTCATCTCTTGGAGAACATCTGTGACATCAACCTCCATCATCTGTGTCAGAAGTAGGTTCTGCATGTTTTTCTGGAGTTGGACAGTTTAACCCATTTCTCTCTTGCCTCCTGAATGCCTTTGGGGATAAAGACCCTCTTGATGTTCCCCTTGACTGTTTCCCAACAGTTCACTGGAGACTCAAAAGAGGGACTTCACAGTCCTCCAATCTGTGTAATCCCTTTTGAGCTCCTCAATGTTTTCTGGGGTCAGCAGTATTACGTTCAGCTTCCACATTCCCTTGCTGGCCTACTGGTTGTCCTGTAGGTGATAGTTGGCCAGCAGGAGGCAGTGGTCAGAGAAGAACACCCACTTTGTGTCAGTGAATCTTCTTGAGAGCTTGTGGGATGCAATAGGAAATCTGTCCTTGAGCAGACAGACCCATCTGGCTGTGGCCAGATGTATCTCCGTTGCGCTGCACTGTCAACAAGAGTGCTAAAAATGTCATGCAGCTTGGTGACCTTAACTGGAATTTGGATGTGGCACTTTGTTTTCTGTCAGCTCCTCCAGATTGTCCACCTGCATCGATGATGCAGTTGAAGTCTCTGGCCAGAACATTACCATCAGCAGTGGGAGCTGCTGTTGGACTGCCAGCCACTCACTCTTTACCACTAGGATGGACAGATTAGTTAGGAGAATGAGAGATAAAAGGTACTGCAGATGCTGGAGAATCCGAGACAACAAGCATGGGGCTGGATGAACACAGCAGGCCAAGCATGGTTATGTACATAACATTTGCTACATCACCTCCAACTGTACAGATTCTAATTCAAGAACTGCATCTCATTATCCCCTTCTCAGTTGTGGTGACTGAGCTGACTTCACCCAGAATCCTCCTCGGTTGTTTCTCATCACCACCCTCTGTTGGATACTCTTCCTCTTATTGAGTACCCAGTCCTCCACGATCCCCTTCTCAGACGCGGTGACTCAGCTGACTTCTCCCAGGATCCTGCTCAGTTGCTGCCCTCTGATAATTTCAAGTCATATTCATTTATTTCTGTTTGTGACATCAGCTCATCTATCTTGTTACAAATACTGTGTGCATTCAGATAAAGAGCTTTAACCTTTCACCTTTTACCATTAATACTTATTCTGATTCTCATTTCTGTTGCATTCTTCTGCTTATATTTTTCTGCCATCTCTGTCACACTGATTATCATTTGTTTCTTCACTACTACTCTTTTCTTTCCTTATGATCTTTCAAACTCCTCTTCAATTTGACTTCCAAAAAATATTTCTACAAAGTATACTTGTCAACAAATTGAAGCCAATGGTTGAACAGAGTACTGGTAACACAAATATGAAATTGGCCTTGGAAAGCAGGAACTTGTATTATGTAGTTTTATAAAAGTTATTCATTTTATAAAAGTAACTGGCAAAAGAATCAAAGGCAACACGATATAAAAAAGTTTTTTTTTATTCTGGAATGCAGTGTTTGAAATGGTGGTGGAAGCAGATTTAGAAATAATTTTCGAAGGGAACAAGATACTTTAAAAATTTGCACAACTATGGGGCAAGAGTAGGGCCATTTGAAAAGTATTTTTAAAGAGCTGCCACAGGCATTTTAGCTTACATGGTCGTTTTCAATGCTGTATCATTCTGTGATGCTAAGAAACCTAATGATGATTATTCTATAATGTTTGAAGGGACTATTGCTTTAAGAGTTCCTGCTATTTCTGAGACCAACTCCAAAAAGCAGGTAAAGGAGTTAACGTTTTGGGTCTGATGACCCAAAAAGGAAGGGTTACTGGACCCTAAAAAAATTAACTCTGATTTCTTTTCACAGATGCTGCCAGACCTGCTGAACTTTTCCAGTAACTTCTGTTTTTGTTTCTGATTTACAGCATCCACAGTTCTTTTGGTCTCCAAAAAGCATGTATTATCTCTTAAACATGAAAATGTTTCAATGTCAAGTAATTATTTTTATCTTGGATAAGGGTCTGTAATCAAACAAAGAAAAATGAATTTCGTACATGGGTGAAAATATCAAAAATCAAAACCAAGACACTAAGGGAAAAATTGTTCAGGATCCAGATGATAACATTCTTGCCTTTCAGCACTAGAAGTTGCATGTTCAAGTCCATCAAAGGGCATCAGTAGGTTATCTAGGTTGAAACAAAAACAGACATTGCTGGCAAAATTCAGCAGTTCAAGCAGCATCTGTAGAAAGAAAGCAGAGTTAAAGTTTTGAGTCTGGTGACTCTTCATCAGAACTGTTAGCAGCTGGAAAAAGTATATATGCTGAAGGTGACGTTGAGGGTGGGGGAGAGGAGAGGCAAGTGAATAGGTGGAGATTGAGCACAGAGAGAGACAGTGATGAAAAGGGTAGGTAAACAAGAAGATTATGGCTAGCAGGCCAGGACCCAAGAAAAGCTGAATAAGTGATAATAAGGGCGAAGAGTAGGAGAGATGGGGCGCGCTGTACTAAAAGCAATCCATATAATGTGATAATGGGTCTAGGAGTAGGTGAGAATTGGTTACTGTGCTAAAAGCAACCCTGTCGTAACAGGATCAGGTGTGAGGTGGGTAAGAAAACATGGAAGGATCGAATTAGACTCTAAAGTTATTGAACTCTATGTTGATTCCTAGAGGCTGCAAGATCTCCAAGCAGAAAGTGAGGTTCGCTGGAACACTGCAGTAGGCCTGCAACAGACAGGTTGATGTGTGGCAATGGTGCACGTATTTAAGATGCAGACAACTGGAAGCTGTGGGTCATTTTTGAAGACAGAGCACAGATGTTCTGCAAAACAATCACCTAATCTGCATTTTGTTTCCCCAACGTAGATGAGATCACACTGTGAACAGCAAATACAGTAGGCTAGATTGAATGAAGTACAGATAAATTGCTGCTTCACCTGGATGGGATGTTTGTAGCCTTGGATTTTGTGGAGGGAGGAGGTAAATGGGCAGGTGTTACACCTTCGGTGATTAAATGGGAAGGTGTAGGGTGGGAGTAGGGAATGGGGGTTGACAGTTGTTTGGTATAGTGTGAGTGCTACATTGTTGGAGATTCCATTTTTCAAAAGAGAAATTAAACTGAGACACTATTAGAATATTCAGGTGGAAGCAAAATGTTGCAGAATGTTCTGACTTCTCATTCACCCCTCAATGTGTGTTACTAAAATAGTTTAAACCCGCTATTTATCTTAATTTTTATTAGTGGGACTGTGTAAAATAGCAGCCGTATGCAACAATTTTTCTTTAGTGAATCATACATTCATGCTTCAATAACAAAGATTCATGCTAGACATTTGACAGGCTATGCCTTACTTTTCTACTGTAGTCAATGTCTATAAGAAGCATTTCCCACAATATCAATATCAGGCAGATACATGTAGTTAAGATATGTTTATTGGTACATACCCATCAGTGCGACATTCAGTATCATTTAAAACATGCGTCATCCTAAAACAGAGATCCAATTTCCAGTGCTTTAATACATGTAACTGCAAAGCTATTATAAATTATTTTGGGAGGTACTGGGTGAAGTAAACCATATCTTGAATGTGTTCCTGTTGACTGGCAAGAAATAAAACAGCAAATACAACAATTCCTATATTATGGGAGTGACTCCTGAAATAATTCACAGAAACAAATCTTAATTAATGCCTTCTACAGTTCAAGTTTCCTGCATATTTTCCTATGAATAATTCCCACTCTTTACAGGCAGTTTATTCACCATCACATTCCATTCAAAATTATATCCAAAATAAAATCTTTAAAATACATTTCACAATCCAAAGGAAAATGTTTAAGTAGATGCAGTTATTTGAAATTATGATGCATTAAGTATATGGCAGTAAAAGTTCTTCAAAATCAAGGCACTAACAGGACATTATTCCTGTTAAAGTGTCTTCAGCAGAATAATTTATGTTTTAAAACAGTGCACAATTTATCTGTTAAGTTAACGTTGTCCACCATCTGATAAGAATCTATTTGCAAATATAAGGCAATATATTTATAAAATTACAAAACGTGTGTACCCCATTATAGTCACAATCCTGATTGCTCTGAGTTGTTGTTACTTTCCTCATGCTTCTGTTATTTCTAGCTGTTCATCAATCATGAACCACTATGGCTTAGCAAAAATGCCTAGATCAAGAGTGAAACATTGTTCATTTTTCTCAGTTCCACACATTTTCATTTGAAGCATTTGGAACAGTAAAATTTCTAAATACTTATTTGAGTTCACCAAACTTTGCCATCTTAAATGCAAAAGATTTTAGGCCTGAGATCTCTCATAGATCTACACTGAAGGCGTGACAGATTCAACACATCATTGATCTTCTCAAGCATTTTAGACCATCTTCAAAGTAGTTTCATCTTGTCCCCTTCTTGTATTTTCAGTACTTTGATTCCACACCTTCCCTCCAAATTAGCATAAAGTTATTCCCGCAAGTGCAACTGCCCTATCCCTTACTTATTTAAATGATACAATAATGAAAGCTCAGTGAGCAATTTCACAATGATCTATCTTGGTGTTTTACTGATTACAGGAAAAAAAACAGCATCTTATTTATAGCTATGCTTTATCCATTGCAATTGTTAAAAACAAACTATGGTAATGTGGGTAACACAGTGAATAGTCTTCTCCATACTTAGATCACAGCAAGATTGGGGAACTGGGGAATGGAGGCAAGGGTCAAACAAAAATTTCAACCCTGACATTTGTAATGTTTGCATTGGAAGGAATCAAATCCGTTTTGCACTACTTTGTGACCTTCAAAAAGCTGGTTTCTTAAAGAATCTTGGACTCTATTCCACTGGAGGTTAGCTGAAATATGAAACAAAAATCATGGTTAGCAGAACTTTGACAACTACTTGAACACAGTAGCTAAAATATGAAAAAAAAATACCAAAAGCAGCAAAGAATCAAGAAAATAATGCATTTTATTTGAACGCAGAATAATCTATTATTTCCGTCATTATAGAACCTCTGATTAACAGACTAAATTACTATTTCCAAGTAACTGCAAAACGAAAGCACAGTCTTTCCTTCAGTAATATTTTATGTCTCAATCTGTCCAATTTAAGCCTTTTTGTTCAGTTCTAGACTTCCTGTACCTGGCAGCTCTGTAGTATAGTATCTTACAGTTGAAGCCTTTTATCCCGTAGGAATACCAGGAATTCTACTGTTAAATGTGCAGCAAAGTGTCACTGGATGATCACCTTCTTAAATACCTTCAACGGAACAATTAAGGATAAGCAATAAATGCTGGCCTAGCCAGCAACATCCACAATCACTTGAATAAAGTTTTTAAAAAAATCTATTTCCTCACCGATGCCTTTTACCTCCATTTTTCTTTGAAAAATTTTCTTTTACTTTCTTACTTCATGCTAATAAATCATACATCATGCAAGGCTCCTAAGACTTTCATCTACAATGGGAGTTGTGCACTGACTGCAACTGAAACGGGTGCCAGGGAGTTTGGTGAATTGAGAGAATTAGAGAGAAAGGGAAGGAGGTGTCTTTTGCTCTTCCTTACGTAAACTTCTCTCACCTTTTAGGAATCAGGTTTACTCTCATTTTTGAGTATTCATTTTATAGACATTGGAGAAGAACCTAATTGGTAAGCAATTCTATTTTCCAATCTTCATTTTGTAACCTTAAGGTATGCTAGGTCAACTCAGCTACATGGAATCCTGTGGCATGCAGGGAGATGTGAATCCTTCATGCGACCTAGGTAAGCACGTGCCGGAAGTGTCACTAGCTGCTGAAACCTGAGTTCTTGTTTTGCAGCATGACTGGCAGCTGGAGTTACTGTATAGTATTTTCAAGGGAGAGGACTACACATATAACATTCTTAGGGAGGTGGTCACAACACTCCAGAGGAAAATGCAGACGATGGGGGACAGCTACACAGTCCAAGAGAACTAGGTGAATTGTCTTGGGGACTCCGGCATTACTTTCTGTGTTCATTGGTTTTCCATTCTGGACGTGGAAGAGGGCATTAATTCCTCAGAGCAAAAGCCAAGTTGGGCATAGCACTGAGATGGCACAGCTGTACAGAAGGGAAGGGGGAAGGAAGAAGAGCAGAAGAGTAGTCATGAAAGGGCATTTGTTAATTAACGGTTGCACTAGTTAATGAAAGAGATATATGCATTTCTGTAGTCAGACATGACTCCAGGGTGGTATATAGCCTCTCTGGTGTCAAGCTCAAGAACGTCACAGAGTGCCTACAGAATGTTCTCCTGGGAAATGGTGATCAGCCAGAAGTTGTGGTCCACATTGATAGGAATGACATAACTAGGAAAAAGGATGTGATTCTGTTGTCAGAATTTCATGAGCTAGGAAGAAAATGATCAAGAACAACATCCTGTTGCTACATGCAAGTGAGCACGGAATTAGAAGGCTTGAACAGATGAATGCATAGCTAGTAAGATGGTGCAGAGGAGGGACTTTAGATTCTTTTGAGCTACAAAATTTTAACAGGAAGAATGATCCAGCCATGGCTAATAAGTTAAATATTGATTTCATATGAACGAATAGGCTTATATAAAAGTAGTTAAAAAAAAAAATAGCAAGCTTAAGGGTTGGGAGCATTTCAGAATTCATTAAAACATGACCAAGAAACTGAAGATGAGAAAATTGGACAGGGTGAAGTACCAGAATGTGAGAAATCGTTGAAGCAGTCAATAACAGAGTAGCTTTTCAGGGAGTTGAGAGTCCGGATAGCTCAAATCGATAGAACATCTGACTTTCCACCTGAGGCTCCATGGTTCAAGTCCCTGTTTGGGCGATGCATTTGTGCGTATATGTTTCTGGCTTGTGTTAAGCTGGTTAGCCAGAAGTCCTGTGATCAAATCTTGGCCAAGCCCATGTTGTTATGGAATTTAACCCTGAAAAGTGTGAGGTGATACATTTTGGAAGGAGTATTTTGACAAGAAAGTATTCAATGAATGCACGATGCCAGGAAGTTTTGTGGAACAAAGGGACCTTGCCATGTTTTTCCATAGATCTCTGAAGGTGGAATGGCATGTTAGTAGGGTGGTGAAAAAGGCATATGGGATACTTGCCTTTATCAGTCAAGACGTAGATTATAAAAGCAAGGAAGTCATGTTGGAGTTTATAGAATTTTGGTGAGACCACAGCTAGAGTACTGAGTGCAGTTCTGGTCTCCACATTACAGGAAGGATGTGATTGCATGTGGTGGTGGTGGTGGTGGTGGTGGGGGGGGGGGGGGGGGGGGGGAGGAGTGCAAAGGAGATTCACCAGGATGATGCACGGGATGGAAAATTTCTGTTATAGGGAAAGACTGGGTAGGCTTGGGATGTTTTCACTAGAGTAGAGAAAACTGAGGGGCAATCTGATTGAGGCCGACAAGATTATCTGGGGCATGGACAGAGAGGATAAGAAGCAGCTGTTTTCCTTAGTTGAAGGGCCAGTCACAAGGTGGTATGGGTTCAGGGTGAGGGGCAGGAGACTTGGGAGGATGTGAGAAAAAATGTTTTTACCCAGAGGGTGGGTGACTGTCTGGAAGGCACTGCCTGGGAGGGTGGTAGAGGTGAATTGCCTCACATCCTTTAAAATGTACCTGTACGAGCACTTGGCATGTTATAATATTCAAGGCTATGGGCCAAAAGCTGTTAAATGGGATTAAATTGAAGGTCAGATTCTTCTCAAGTCTCAGTGCAGACTAGATGGGCCTAAGGCCTATCTGCACCAGATGGTTCTGTGATTCTGAGTTCTGAAGCTCAGTCTTTACAAGAGATTCCAATTTCTTCTCTTTTGAAGTTTAATAAGCTTTGATTGATAAACACTGTATCACAGCAGTCTGGGGGACTGCTGAAGAATCCGTGGAGTCAGTCTTGGATGCATATGCTAATTGATGTGGAGTGTCTGCCTACAGTATGTACATTACCCATACTTATCTCATGTTAATTCTGGATTGTTGAATATAAATTGTGTATATGTTATAGATTATATTACCATTCCAACTTTATGTTGTAAAATTTATTCAAAACTATGGAATCTTGTCCAATTTTAGATGGCAATGTAATTTTGGCAATCTGGCCTGGGATCCTACCAGCACACTACTGAAAACTGATCTGCAGGTGCAGCAAGCAATTAGGAGAACAAATGGTGTGTTGGGCCTTTGTTGTTGAGAAAATTTGAGTACAAGAATAAAGAACTTTTGCTGCTATTGTATAGAGCTTTTGTGAAATAGCACCTAGAGTACTGTATACAGTTTTGGACTCCTTATCCAGGTAGGATAAAACAACAGGTGATCTCATTAAAGCACATAAAATTACGACAAGGCTCAATAGGGTAGATGGGGAAAGGACGCTTCCCCTGATTTGGGTGTGAGTGCATGTGTCTGCAGGTGTGTCGAGAACCAGGGGACAGATGTCGGAATAAGACGACTGAGGTGAACAGGGATTTCTTCACTCAAGGCTATGAATTTTGGAATTCCGTACCATGGGGGCTGTAGAGGCCCAGTCATTAGGTATATTTGAGGTGAAGGGTGATAGATTTCTAGATATCAAGGGATATGAGACAGTGTGGCAAAATGGTACTGTAGTAGAGGATCAACTATGATTTACATGAATGACAGAGCACAATTGAGGGACTTAATAATTAACTTCTTCTCCAATTTTCATATGTTCCTAAATCTTTATGCACTAATTCTGTCATGACACCAAATGTCTCAGCTATTATTTTATCAGCTTGTAATTCTCACATATGACTTAATTGTACTTTATAAAACTGCAGCAGCTGGAATATTGAGTTGGCTCAATGGTAGTATTCCATCTTTGAGATAGAAGGTTTGAGTACTAGTCTAGTTTGACATTTCACTGCATTACTGAGTTAATTAAATTAGATTAGTATGTACAAGTGAATAGACTGTTTGAAAAGGAACACAAAAGTTGTCCCGATGTTTTGGCCAGGATTTATCCCTCAACTAACATTAACAAAATTGATTAACTAGTCATTTATTTTCAAACTATTTGTGGGATCTTGTGTGTAAACTGGCTGGTACAGGAGATACTGCAGAATCATCATGAGAGCACCAGATGTGTTTAATTCACCATAAGGTGAATTCAGAAATCCCTCCAACACTATACATTGCAAGTTTCTTTGTTTTTGATGTTCGTAAATGGGAGAAGTCGTGAAAGTCACTGCTTTTATTTGCATTCATTTTACGTCTTACTTTAAGACTTTGCAGAATTTCAATGTTTTATTGCATAATTCTTTGGCTTCTTCCTTCCATGAAAGCATTTAAAACCCTTAGCAGGTACCATAAAGGGGATTAATTTGGAGGTGTACAGGTCCACAGGTGTAAATGTGGCATAAACAAACTGTTATACTCAACTGAACTGTCATTTTCAGGCTCATTGATTTAGTGAATAAATCAATTTAATTTCACTTGTTTCAGATGACAGGATATTTTTCAATGTTTGTGGGACTATATTCTATGACTTTATTCACTTTTCCATGAAAACTGTAAATCAATGAATTCCATTTTGTCATCTTCCAGAAGTACAGATTTGAAATAAAACTTTTCACCTAATATATTACCTGGGCTTGATTGGGACAACATGTTTGGCAGGTTTGCGAAAAGATTGGTTTGGCGCTGATCTTGTGGAAGAAGTCCTAGGAGAAGCACGCACAAAGGTGGAGGCTGGTGGATTCTTAGGAATCTTCTTCACTAAATGTCCAATCCATCTTTTCTGTTCGTCCTGAGAGCATGCCAGTAGCAACATTTCCCTGGCTGTGCTAACGTCATAATTCACTAAGGAGAAAACACACACTTTAAGCAAAGGTCAGCATATAAAATTCTAAATTTGCCTCTTTCCTGTTCTAGTTATTTTGCAGTCTGATGAACAAAATTAGACACATGACAAGTTCCCATACAACTGTCATGAACTCTCTAAGCAGCTGCTTGGAGAAGTAGTGTAGATTTACACTGTAGTTATTAAGCCAGTTGATAAGATTAGTGCTGTTGTAATCTGGCGTACTGACCTCTACATTGCAGAGGCTCAGCGCCAGCTCTCAGATATTTCCTCCTATTTTCTCCTGGACCATGATTCCACCGTGACACATCAGGCCATTGTATCAACTACAGTAACTGATCTCATTTCATCTGGTGACCTCCCCTCCGCTACCTCTAAGCTGACAGTACCCCCACTCCGCACAGCTCGCTTCGACCTTCTCCCAAAAATCCACAAACAGGACTGTCCAGGCAGACCTACTGTCTCAGCCTGCTCCTGCCCACACGACTCATCTCTTCCTGCCTTGACTTAGTCTTCTCTCCCCTGGTCCAAACCCTGCCCACGTACATCCGTGACTCCTCTAATACTTTATGCTGGTTTCAAAGTTTCCAGTTGCAGGCTCCAGCTGCCCCCTCTTTACTATGGATGTACAATCCCTTTACACATCCATTCCCCAGCAGGTGGGTCTTAGGGCTGTCTGCAACTTCCTGGAGCAAAGACCTGAACCAACCCCACCCACCACTACCCTCCTCCACTTAGCCGAGCTCGCCCTCACGCTCAACAACTTCTCTTTTAACTCCTAATTTTCTTCAGGTCAGAAGGGCCAGAGGTATCCGCGTGGGCCCCGGTTATGCCTGTCTCTGTGGGGTACGTAGAACATTCCTTGTCCCGGTCCTATTCCCGCCCCCACCCACAACTCTTTCTCCGATATATCGATGATATCATCGGTGCTGCTTCCCTCTCTTGTCCAGAATTGGAAAAGTTCTTTGATTTCACTTCCAATTTCCATCCTGCCCTCACTTTCACCTGGTCTATCTCTGACTCCTCCTTTCCCTTCCATGACATCTCTGTTTCCATTTCTGGGGATAGACTGGCCACTAATATCCACAATAAACCCATTGACTCTGAGCTACCTGGACTATACATCCTCACATCCTACTTCCTGTAAAGACTCCATCCCACTCTCAGTTTCTCCGTCTCCATTGCATATGTTCAGATGAGGCCAACTTCAACATAGTAGCCTCCAATATGTCCACCTTCTTCCTCAACCAAGGACTTGCCAGCACCGTTGTCAACAGGGTCCTCAACCAACTCCGACCTATCTCCCACACTTCCACCCTCACCCCTTCTCTTCCCTCCTGCAACAGTGATAGGGCTCCTCTTGTCCTTACCTACTATCCCACCAGCATCCACATCCAGAAGATCATCAGACACCATTTCCACCGCCTCCAGCGAGATGCCACCACCAGACACATATTCCCCTTCCTTCTCTTATCCGCCTTCCGCAAGGACTGTTCCCTCTGGGATACCCCTGGTCCATTCTTCCTTCACTCCAAACACCACATCCCACACCCCTCACCCCAACAGCCCCATGGCACCTTCCCCTGCAACTGGCAAAGGTGCAACACCTCACCATTTACCTCCTCCAGCCCCAGTATCCAAGGAACCAAACATACCCTGCGGGGAAGCAACACTTCACCTGCACTTCCCAGAATCTAGTCTACTGCATTCGCTGCTCACAATGTGGTCTCCTCTACATTGGGGAAAACGACGCGTAGACTGGGTGACCGCTTCGCAGAACATCTATGTTCTGCTTGCAAAAAAGACCCTGGGCTTCCAGTTGCCTGCCACTTTAACACACCACCCTGTTCCCTGGCCAACTTCTCTGTCTCTGGCTAGCGGCAGTGTTCCAGCGAAGTTCAACTGAACTTGGAAGAACAACACCTCATTTTCCGCTTTGGGACCCTGCAGCCCTCTGGACTCAATATCGAGTTCAATAATCCTAAGGCCTAAAGTCTCCCACACACCAGGCCTTGTAATCACACTGCCTGCCATTACACACTACCTATTGTTAGTCACTAACAGTCCCCACTAACAGCTATTCACCCTTTAACCAGATCGTTATCAACTCCTTTGTCTATCCAACTGTTCTTCTCTCTCTTCAGGCTCTACCCTTTATCCTTCCTACCCCATCCCCCTCTCTATTTTCTGCATATACACCGACGTTTTCCCAACTACCATCAGTTCAGAGGAAGGGTCACTGGACCCAAAACATTAACTTTGATTATTTCTTCACAGATGCTGCCAGACCTGCTGAGCTTTTCCAGCAGCTTCTGTTTTTGTTCCTGATTTACAGCACCCGCAGTTCTTTCAGTTTTTATTCACTGTAGATTTACTGGTTGATTTGAACAATCGCCCAAGGAATGCGTCATCTCTATTTGGTGTCTTACTACAGGACAGGTATAGGTCATAGCTCATACCTTACACATCTGTGTCACGACATCTGAATATATCAATGTTCTACTACCCAGAATTATTTTAAACTGTGCTCTATTAGCTTTCGCTCATCAATATACATTATAAAACACCAACATAACAAGTATTTACTATTCCTTCTGAGTCATGGAGATAAAATATTAATTGCGAAAAATAACTATCAAAACTAGCTACTTTGAATATTACCAAGACAGTTTTGTTCCTACGCATTTCAATTTTAATGAAACATTTTGAAGCCAAAATATTATATTATTTTCCAACGGTAGATGAATTCTCATCTTAAAAAAAACAGGTACTGCAGCAAGCAAAACATGGGATGCAAAATAAACTTCTGTTGGCCCTACACAAGAAGGCTACTACAAAGCTCAGAGATAGTAAGAAATGGATAGAGGTACTCTGTGCAAATTACCCTTCAATGTCATTGCCATTATAAGGCAGAAGCAACATTTGAGGACATAAAAACAAAAAAATTAATTTAAAACCTTTCATATTTGCAAGTGCAATATTGACCGTATCTTTCTCAACTCAATTTTAGTTATTTGTAATGTCTTGCAGAAAGAAATTTAAAAAAAGAAATTCCAATTGTGAAATCTGTATAGCAACACAGCTTCATAAAAATTATGTCAGGCATTCCAGTTGGATTCTGTTGCGAGCATTGAAGGCTGGTGTGTTGGAAATTAACATGTTGGGGGAGAGGAGATGGCAGTATGTTACATGGGTGAGAACACAGGCTGTGTGCCCAGTGTGAATTATACTGCAAACAACAAGCTAACTGCTATTATTGCCTCAACTCAAGTGGTTAAAAAAAATCTCATCTCTAGCCAAATTGGCTAACCATTCAGAAAAAAGTGAGTCTGTCCTTCAACAAAGCCTGATTTTATAGCAAAGAAATCATTAATTTAATACAAAATTTACTGGAAAATACAGCAAGTTGTTTTACAACAATTGTCTTGTTAACACATGTACAATATGGCATTTTGCAATGTCTTTCTAATTGTGTAATTCACCTGTTTGTAAATAAATTAAAACTGTTATTTTTAGCTTCAGTATATTGGCCAACCAGTGTGACATTTGAAAATAGACAGGAAATCATGGTGGGCAGTTCATGAGACATTGAATTTTATTGCAGAGTATCGTATTCAATTGCATGGTCAATATGTAAATTTCAGTTTAGGAGGAATATCAGTCCTCATATGGAAGCATAAGTGGTTATGTTAATCAACTAGTAATTTGGACGCCTGGATTAATTATCTAGAATCACAAGGTTCAAATACTGCAATGACAGCTGGGAAATTTAAATTTAGTCGATTAGATAAATCTGGAATAAAAAGCAATGTTGACCATGAAACTGCCAGACTGTCATAAAACGTATCTGTAGGAAACCTGCCATTCATACCCTATCTGGCCTGTACATGATTACAGACCCACAGCAGTGACCTGTTTTGTTAATTTTACAGTTGTGAGTAGGTATTTAAAGACCAAATGGATTGAGCTAGGCACTGGTTGTGATAAAGGCACATCCAGCCGAGGAGAGCCTATAAAGTCCTCCACATGAACATCGGGAACTGCATCAAAATTGGAAAAGGTGTTCTCCAGACTAGACAAACTGTTTAACATAGTCCTACTCATAAGAAGTAAATTTTCAACTATGTCCCAGACTCTTCCATCACCATCCCTGAGTTATATTCTGTCCCGCCAGACAGATTGATGGTCAGGGAGGGATTGGTCCTGGGTGTTCTCAATTCTGATTCTGGAATACAATGGTGTCTAAGATGCAAGGAAATCTTCGGCTGATTACCATCTACTGAACTGCCAGCTTATGGATCAGCACTCTTTCTTGTTGAAGAAACATTAAGCATAACAGGGCTTGGAATATACACTACGTGGGGTATTGCAGCATCCATCACAACTAGTGGCTTGGCAGCATCACAGCTGACTGAGCTTTGAAAGTCATAGCAGTCCTAAAGGATAAAGCTATGTTACCTCATCCTCACCAGTCTAGTTCTCTCAGATGCATCTGTGATAGAGTTGGTTGGACCAACCATAGCAAGAGTCCATGAATAAACTAAGTACCATCTTTCTGTTAAGGTCCACCTATAATGGTTGTATAGTATTACTGCTATGCCAAATGGAAAAAATTCTGAATGGATTTAACAGCTGAATATGAGATACCGTGGGTTATCTGCAGCGCCAGACACCACTATGATTTGAACCCTGGTGTAGCATATTCCTCATTCTACCATTACCAACAACCCTACTCAATGAGAGATCAATGCATTGAAGTTACAAAACATTGGACTAAATGCATGCTAAACAGAAGCTCTGTCTGTAGTCATATTGCAAGGTGAGTCCACAACCAATGGATCCGATCGTAGCTATGTACAGCTGTTTCATCTATTTGCGAAAGGTGATGGACAATTCAACAACTAATGCTACGAGCAGGCTCCATGAACATTAACATCCTCAATGATGAGAAAAGTTGCCAGGCAAAAGACATGGCTGAAGTGTTTACAATCATTTTCAGCTGGAAATGTTAGAAAGGTTATCCACCTTGGCTTCCTCCTGAGCCAACATCAATAGAGAAAATATCTGAGTTCAGTTAATTCTATTCACTTCACATGAAGCCAAGAAATGGGTGAATGCAATGAATACAGCAAAGATCAATTGTGTGTCACCATTACAGCTGTAATGCTGAAGCCTTTGCACCAAAACAAACAGCATGTATACCTAAAAGCAAAATACTGTGGATGCTGGAAATCGGAAACAAACACAAGAATGCTGGAAAAACTCAGCAGATCTAGCAGTATCTGTGCGGAGAGAAACAAGAGTTAATGTTCTGAGTCCAAAAGGACACTTCAAAATTTCTCCAGCATTCTTGTGCTTGCTGGACGTATAGCAAAGCTAAACTTGCTAATGTTCAGTTTGGCTCGGACCTCATTATAGCCTTGAACCAAATATGGAAAAAAATGTGTTGAATGCCAAAAATGAATTGACAGTGATTACCTTCGATAATAAGACAGTTTTTGAATGAGTGTGACATCAAGCTTTTTTCAGTGTCTTCTCCCGATTTCCCAAAGCTTTTCAACCATCCACAAGACAGGAGTATAATTGATGTCATTAGGAATCGGGGGGTGAAAACTCTCACTGACCAGAAAAGCACCCGGCATAATGGAGGATGGCTGTGGCTTTTGAACATTCTGAATCTCAATCCAAGGACATTATTGTGAGAGTTACTCAAGGCACAGACTTTGGCAAAATCACCTTCACATGCTTTATCAATGACATTCCCTCTGTCCTAAGGTCAGAAACGGGGATGCCCAAATGAAATCAATTGGAATGTTCAATTCCATTTGTCTCCTCAGATAATGAAGTAGTTCATGCCTTCATACAACAAGATCTGGCCAGAATTCAGGCTTGGGCTGAATAGTGGCAAGTGACATAGTGGCCAAATTCATTACCAAGAAAAGTGAATCCAACCATCTCTATATATCATTCACCAGTATTACCACTGTCAATTCCCTCACAGAAATAGGAGCAGCACAGTGGCACAGTGGTTAGCACTGCTGCCTCACAGTGCCAGGGACCCAGGTTCAATTCCAGCCTCAGGGGACTGTCTATGTGAAGTTTGCACATTCTCCCACTGTCTGCATGGGTTTACTCCGGGTGCTGTGGTTTCCTCCCACAGTCCAAAGATGTGCTGGTTAGGTGGATTAGCCACGCTAAATTGCCCATAGTATCCAGTTAGGTAAATTAGCAATGGGAAATACAGGGTTAGAGGGATTGGGTAGGGGAGTGAATCTGGTGGATGTTATTTGGAGAGTTGGTGTGGAATGGCCTGTTTCCATACTTGCGAGATTTAATGAAATATCCTGGGAAGGTCAGAAGACCACCACTGACCAGAAACTTAACTGGACCAGCCATTTGAATATTATGGCTAGAAAAGTTGTTCAGGTTTGGGTTTTTTTTTAGTGTGTCCTCCTGATTTCCCAAAGCTTTTCAACCATCCACAAGACAGGAGTATAAGTGAATACTTTTCACTCAGTGAGGTTACTGATTCAGGAGTTTAATACCACATCCATTACCTTAAACATTCATTATATACATTAATGATGCGCTTTAACTACAATAGGTACCATCCACAAGATGCAACATGGTGACTCACCAAGCTTCTTCAGCAGCATTCCCTAAACCCACGAGCTTCAGCACTGACAAGAACAAGGAGGTAGGCACATGGGAACAGGTCCATTCCAAAATAAAGACCATCCTGACTTGGAACTATGTTCCTGATGACTACAGAGTTCAAACTTAGGGTCACAGTTTAACAATGTGAGGTAGGCCATTTCAGGCTGAGGAGAAAGAGAAGTTTCTTTATTTAGATATTGGTGAGCCTGTGGTTCTCTGCCACAGCAAGTGGTTGAGGCCAATACATTGAATGTTTTCAAGAAGAAATTAGATACAGTTCTTATGATAAAGGGATAAAATGGTATAGAGAGAAAGCAGGAACAGGGTACTGTGTTGGATGACTGATCATATTGAATGATGGAACAGGCTCAAAGGGCCGACTGGCCTATACCTACTTATATTTTCTAAGTTTTCATTGCCTTTCCTTCATCACTGCTGGATCAAAAACCCTGGAATGCACACCTAATAGCACTTTAGGAGGATCTAGATTAGACAAACTGTAGCTGTTCAAGTGGAACGTCATCAATTTTAAATGATAATTAGGGATGAGCAATAAATGCTGGAATTAATAGGGACACATACATTCCATGATTGATCTTTTTAAAAATCTGCTTTAGCAGGTACCGACTTTTGCTGTAAACAAGAAGAATGCTGGCTAAAGTTAGCGTAGTTTTAATCTTGATCATGTAAAATATTAAATACCTTTGCATGGCACAATCACATCTTCCTTTTTATCCAAATGATCCTTATGGCACTTAACATGGCATCGCCTGCATTCCAGTGCAGCTGGTGGTTTGAAGACATGCCATAGAGGCTTTGCACAAGCTTCACAATTAGTAGGAAAATGGTAGAGTGTAGGAATGAATTCATGACCTTTATGAGATATAAAGTCAGGTTTTTCAACTGACTGCACAGGTTCTACTTCTACATCTTTCCGACATTCACCCTCATTGGCATATAATATCTGAAAGGTAACATATTTCACAGATTATTTACACATAAAAACACACAATAATTTAAATGAATGGTTCAAACCACAAAGTTAAATGCCTCAAAACTGGCTACACAACTGTCAAAAGCAGAAGCATTCTGCAATATTAGAGACACAAGGTGATTCAAAACACATACCTGGAATCACTCTGCCCAATATCTGTAACTGTGGGAACATGAGCAAAACTGCAAATGGATATTCAAGTTTTTCTTTTCTGCATTAGGGGTCTTCTGTAGTATTATACAAGGTAAATTGGAGGACAGTATGGGGTTATGCTTAATGCCATTCAGACCATGTGCTCTCAGGTGGGCCAGAGATGACGCGGGTAACAAAGCTTTTCTGCCCCTCACCCCATCTTGTCCCACTCAGAGCTCTCGGTATCTTCTCCCTTGATCTTAAAGGGGTCTTTCACGTTAGCTGATCTTCTTTCCTCACTTTCTGCCCAACAACTGAATTCAATACACTTTCTCATTCTCTGCAAGACTGGACATTATTTTCTCCAACAGACTGGTCTTTGTCTCTCTTTGACTTGGAACTAGAATCTCTTCCACTGCCCTTACTCAGTTGGGTAACCCAAGAAGCTATCTCTGAGTGAGATACAATGCTGTGTTGAGCGCTGCAGATCCACATGGTCCCACGACTCATTGTGTACACTACCACAGGGAATCCACTATGTTTAAAACAAAAACCTATTTAGATTTTGGTCATGTTTACTCCCATTTACCACTGTGTCCCCGTTCTTCAAAAAACATCTACAGCTGTTTTTGCCTATTCTCCACGTCGTCGTGCTGCTGAACAAGCATAGATGTAATTACATGTGTAGGTGTAATTACTAGGCTACTAATCATGTTACTCATTCCAAAATAATCTTGGGTTAGGGGCCAGCAAACAACTTTAATATACCCTTAAACCTTTCGAGCAATGAAGTATTTGAAATTTGTGAGTTAGTTTTCCCTGCCAGATCTGCTTCCCCTCTTGTATTGATTTAAATCAACCTAGCAGCTTTACCTTCTCTTTGGAATAATTATCTCTTTCAGTAACCTCTTTATCTTTTGCAAACCTATCAAGCTGTGTTTTCTGTTCTCCTTAGCAGCTCCCTCAGACATCTTTATTTTCTTTCTCCTTTACCTTTTTACTTGTAATTAACCAGAACTTAATATAGAAAGCAGCTTCCTTACTCTAAGATGTTAAAGGTATGGCTTGACTTTGTTCCTCTTCAAGCTTGTAGTTTTCTTTATCAGCAGCAACTGACTTCATCATAAGGCCATTAGACATAGGAGCAGAATTAGGGCACTCAGGCCATTGAGACTGCTTCACCATTCAAAATCACGTTTGTTCTGATAACCCTCAATTCCACTTTCCTGCCTTTTTTCTACTACATTTAGATGGAATTGAATGGAAATGACAAGCCATGTTTATTACAATCAACTGAAATAAAATTATCTATTTCAACACACTGCTGGATGCATTTTACTGTTTGTGAACTTTAAATCATCAAAACTCTAAGGCCCAGGTCATCATACAGTTGTTTCAAATCCCTCCATGGCCTTGTCCCTCCTTATCTCTATAATCTCTTCAATCCTGACAAACCTCAGAGGTATCTGCTCTAATTCTGGCTTCTTGAGCATTTTAATTCATAACTGTTTCCCATTAAAGGCTGTGACCTTAGTTGCTTTGGTTCAGAGTTCTGGAATTCCTTCCCTCTGGCTCCCCTCCTCTCTACTTTGTTTGGCTCTTGTAAGAACCTTCTGAAAACATACCTGTTTGTCCAAGCTTTTGGTTAACTGAGCTAATATCACCTTATATGGATCATATATATACTTTGTTTCTCAATATTCATTTTTGAGTTAGCTTGAGATCTTTGATTATAATAGAAGTGCGCCTTAAATATGAACTGTTGTCACTGTTGATAATGGAGATCTTCTACCACTACATCCTGACCCTATCCACTAATGCCTCCAATCCAGAGGACTGATTCATATGCAGGTTCATTTTATGCTTTTCCACTGAAGTATTTTGGACCTCAGCATATCTAGCTGGTTGTGTGGCAGTTATAGAGAGGACGGGGACGGGGAAGGAGAAGGAGAAGGAGAAGGAGAAGGAGAAAGGGAGAGGACGGGGAAGAAGAAGGAGAAAGGGGAGAGGACAGGGAAGGAAAAGGAGGGGAGGGAGGAGGAAGAGAAAGAGAGGAGCAGAGAGAGAGAGAAATGGTTAATGTGCAGCAGTGTCTGTCTGAACCAGGTAAAGTCAACAAATCCAATTTGATATGGTGATTACATCCTAAGAAAGGGGAATGGGATAAATCCAATTAACCTCTCCTGAACTCAGTGTGTTTATAGCAAGCGAGTTTAACAACCATTCATTTCCACCTGCTTCACTATAGGACTTCTTAATGAGGCACCATTACAGTGCAATGTTGTAAAAAGCTTGGATAGTAACTTGCTGATTTTTGACCTTTAGTTGCTCAGTTACTGCTGCTGGAGGTTGTTGTTCAATTTACAGTTTAATGGTGAGTTCGGTTAACCTCTCTGTTACAGAATTTCTGGCCCAATATATTTTCACTGTACCTGAACAAGCTCTTTTCTTTACAACCATAACATCCCTTCATTTCTTAGAGTACAGAGAATAATAAAAACCAAAAATCATCTTATGGAAACTAACTGAGCTCAATAACCCACCTGGAATATTCGAGGAATTTCACCAGTTTCTGCCCTGTATACATCACCTTGTGTTACAGGACGAACATGGAATAATTTGCTGGAACATGAAGACAATTACTTAGAGATACAAGTGATTCTCAGATTTCATTACGTACATGCTTGTTAATATATAATTCAAGATAAAATGAATGTAAACGTTTTTAACATTTATTGTTGGATATGCAGTCTTTTCATAATTTTACTTATTTATAAAATTACTTGGAGTTAAAAATTCTCTAGAAAGAAAATTTATTCATGGGAACTAGAAACTAATTGATGAAGACAATAGGCTGTTACTATATATTGAAAAACTGTGGAACGTACTTTTAATCTTTTGATTAATCATTTGAATCCAACAAAAAAAGTTGCAACAACTTATGATTCAGATTGAAATTCCTAATAGGTCATGATTATACTGTCTGGTGAGAAAGTACAAGTCCCTTGTCATGTCTTCACTTCATCAAGGTGTATAGAAAGGGAAATCTATCTCTGCTGTTCTCAGCATCAAATTTATCACGTAAATAGAGCAGCATCTTGTTTAATCTCATTTATGTGATAAACATTGGTTATTCTGACAATGTTTTCCAACAGAAAACGTGTGGAACAATTTGGCATGATTGGCATTGGATTTCGCTACTGCCAACCTAAAAAGTAAGTTTAATTGTTCGGCTTTGTTTTCCAGTGCAATACTTTAAAGCTGGACTCTTCAGCAGTTGATATTGACAAAATTAGCAGAGTCCAAGTCAGGATGATTTGTGATTTGGAGGGAGATTGCTGGTGGTGGCATCCCCAGGCATTTGCTGCCCACACTCTTAAATCTGGTAGAGCTCACAAGTCTGAAAATATCTATTGAAAGAGCCTTGGCAAGTTCCTGCAGCGCATCTTGTGAATGAAGTTCCACCGCATCTGTGGGCCAGTGGTGAAGACAGTGAATTGAGTCTAAAGGTGTGGGTTGTTTTAACCTAGATGGTGTCAAGTTTTGTGAATGTTACTCAAGCTGCATTCATCTAGGCATCCGGGCTTGTGTTTTGTAGATGGACAGGCTTTGTCAAGAGAAGATTTTTTTTTTGTGACCTGTGCTTGCACCTAGAGCATTAAATCATTGGTCCAGGGTCTAAAGGGCATTTGTGAACTAGATGGCTTTTTACAACAATCCTCAAGTTTTATGGTCGTAATTACAAAGATGTACTAAAACCGACTGAACTTAGATTACGTCTGTCGCCACAGTACAATTTGAACTCATGAATCTGCAGCATTAGGTCAGGCCCCTGGATTACTTGTCAAGTAACATTTCCTCTTTGCTGCCATTCCCATTATGTGAAACAACAGAAGTACCCCTACTAGAATTTGTTTCAATCAGTGTCCACCCCTCCACCTCCCAGTCAGACATTATGCCTCCAATCAGTATCCTCCAATTTCTAATTCAAACAAGTTTCTCATCCAATTGTGTGTTCCACTTTGGATCCCCTATTTGTTATGTCTTTTGTCTGCAACATCCTCAGTATTAAAAAGGTTGTACTTACTCTATATCCAGTACCATGGATGGATTTGATTGCTCTTTATTCAATTCATCATTGTAAAATAGTATTTTTCTGCTGCTGACCACGACATACTTTGATAAAAGAAAAGTTTGGCATTACAATGAACATTTTGAATAACATTTTATAAAGATATACAAAAGATTTTTAAAAAAAAATTTCCGTTTGTTAGCAAAAATCCAAGAAAAGAAGTCACCACCCTGGTCAGCACAATCTGACTATCCAAACTGAAATTTTCTTATGCGCATGACCAACGTTATAAACAAAATCTTTGAGGTCTGATTATCAAGACAAGCTGTATTTGCTGGCAAAGCTTTGAATTCAATGGGACAAATGTGAGCTTGGACACACAAACAGGTAAATCAGAATATTTTCTAAATGGTGTAAAACCAGGAATTACAGAGACACAAGAAATTTGGGAATTCAAGTTCACAAAGGAACAGGAAGCGGCCACTTTATTCTTTTAAACTGTCCTGTCATTCAACGTCAGGTGGCTTAATTTCACTCTTTAGCCCCATTAACTGTTTTGCTAAACAAAGGCAATTTTAAAATTCTTTCATGGGATGTGGGCATACTAGCAAGGCCTCCTTTTCTTGCCCATCTCCAATTACCTTTGAGCTGAGTGGCTACTTCAGAGGGCAGTTAAGAATCAACTAGATTTTGGGTAAACCAGAAAAAATGGCAGATGTCCTTCTCTAAAGGACAGTAAACCAGATGTGTTTTTATGATAGTCAACAGATTTGACATTAGACCAGCTTTTAACTGCAGATTTTATTGAATTCAAATTTTGCCATTTGCCAAGGTGGGATTAGAACCCGTATCCCCAGAACATTATCCTGGCCCTCTGGATTACTAGTCCAGTGACAATATCATCATAACATGGCTTCTCTTGTAGAAATAAGTTCCAAACTTCTACAACCTCTCAAATAGAAATTTTTCATGGCTTCACTTCTGAAAGAGCCTGGTTCTAAATTTTCAACAATGTCCACTCGTCTTAGACTTCCAAATCAACAGAAATAATTTCTCTCTGTTACCCTTTCGATCCCCTTAATATCTGAAAAACTTTGATAAAGTCACTTAATCTTCAAGGAATACAAACCTAGTTTGGGTGATCTCTCCTTGTAATTTAATCTATGGAGTCCAGGTATAATAAATAATTAAAAACTATTGGTAGGTACAAAAATCAATTGAAAAGACTAATACAGTTTGGTCTTATTTCGAGGAAGCTGGAAATGTAAAAGGGAAAATGATTACTTTGGCTGTATATAGCCTTGCCACACTTCATCTGAGGTATGAAGTTCAAAAATGGGCACTATCTTTTTGGAGGATATATTACCTTTTAGAAAGAGACACATGAAGGTTTTTAAACTGATCATAGGAAATTGATAAGGTAGAAACAGAGATACTATTTCCTTGCTTAAGGTATCACAGTCAAGAAGACACACTCAAAAGTTAGAGCCAGACCATTCAGGAGCAAAGTCAGAAAGTAAATTTTCACAGAGAATAGTGCCAACAGGGAACTCTGCCAAAATGTTTGCGGATATGAGACCAATTTGAACTTTCAAGAATACGATTGATATCCTTATCTAACCAAAATGTATTAAAGCAAGAATGATCAGATAATGGAATGTCCCACCTTGCCACCTGAAAAATTGGCAAGGCGCATCCCAGCAGTCCCATTTGAGACTGAACTTACACCACTCACTCTGCTACGGGAGGGCCGACTTTGAAAGCATCTCTGCCCAATGTTGAAGGAGGAACTTCCCCCTGTTGCTCAAGACCAGAGGAGAATGATCTGCTGGGCTTGCATCCTGCCATGAACACCTTTTCTTCACCACTTAAGTGCCTTAACTGTGGTAAGAGCAGGCAAACCATCATTGACCTTGCCTGCCCCACATAAAATTGAAAAGAGGTCAGGAGCAGCAAGAGCCTCTGCCACTACCGAAAAATAGAGTAATGCTCCCAGGACATGGTGCTGAGGAAGAAATATGAAATTAAATTGCAGAGCAGCTAAGAGCCTAAATGAATAGTACAGCTGGTCAGGTAGCTGCATGATAGCATTCTCTTGTTGCGAAGTTGGGAGGAATGTTTGTGGATTGGAAGGTAGGATGTTAGAATTTGATGTTTATAAAATGAGGGGGGGGGGGGAAGGTGTGTAGTCCCTTTAAAAAATAATGTGTTTTTTCTAGGCTTGGAGATTAAAACAAATATGCGCGCATAGAGATCTCCTGAATTTAAAACATTGTATCAAAAGACTGTGTGGTTAGCAAATCAGGCAGTAGTTCGTTTTGTTATTAAGGCAACCATTTTGAAAATCAGTCAATTAATTTAAACCAGGCACTTGGAGATTAAAAACCAATTAAATTTAAATCTGATGGTTTTGACAACCTAGGACCAATCCTTTTGCAAGAAATTAATAGATAATCAAGGCTATAAAAGAACAAATCATTTGAAAATTGGTGTGAGAGCAACTGACATCTAATAGCTCTAAAGAAAAAAAAATCACTGGCTCTCAAAGAACTCTTTAAACTCTCAGAGTAACCATCATCTAGCTAAAGGTATAGCAGCACTCTTAGCTAATATTTCTGACATAAGAATTCGACAGAGAAAGGTGTTCCTGACTGAAGAACAGTGGAGAAGGCACCAAACATCTCAAAAGACGTATCCCGGCTGTAATTTTGACAGATTAAGTTTTAATTTTTTTAAATTATTTTCATTTACATATGTGGTACTTGTATCTATTGGAACAGCATATCATTAGAACCTTGTTTTATTTGGGAATAGTTGGTAGTTAGAAGGGAATTGTTTGGTTTGTTAGTAGACCTGTTAATTTGTTCGCAGTTAGATAAATAAATTGTTACTTATTGATTATAGAGTGAGTGAAAGGATTTCATTTTGTTTAATCACAAATTGGGAGGCGAGAGGCAGATTATACTACTTTTCACGCTTCTTTTAATAGATTATGAGGCAAGGTGAGCCTTTCTGGGTGTTTCAGTTTTAGTTATCAGAGGGGGGTCAACCTCTGCTTTATAACACTCTCCTCAAGTTCCCAATTTCAATTTTAAATACATGCTAGTGTGAATAAGAAATTTTACTTTCTCATGAATATTTGCATATTTATCACACTATTTATATTTTAAACCAGATGTTGTTAGTTAGATCTACATTAAAAACATTTTATCAAAAAGGATATTTTGTCCATGTTAAATGTGCAATTCAACAGTGCATTGTACATCTTTAAATTTAAAAGAAACAAGTTTCATACCTGTTTTTTCCATCCATATCTTTTGATGTTTGCCCTGTTTGGTATCGATAACCAGCCCTCCATCCTGGTTTCTAATTTTCAAAAATAGGTTGAAGTAAATAAATACACTTTAAATGTAATTCTGTTTGTGAAAACCACATCACCATCTTTGGTTTTGCCGTATAGAATTATAGAAATGACACAGATCTCAGTCAGGCTGCCAGTAATATCTCTTTATTCCCTTCTTAAACTACTAGGATTAAGAGATAAGGTCAAGATGTATCTGAAAAGGTTATTAAAAATTATGAAAGTTGAAGTCTGGGTTCAAAATTTGAACTGTACGCAACAATTTGATGATGTTAACTTTAAGGCTAAGTGCAGCCTGGAGTGAATACTACATACATTTCTGGC
This sequence comes from Ginglymostoma cirratum, assembly GCA_024137785.1. Classification (NCBI taxonomy): domain Eukaryota; kingdom Metazoa; phylum Chordata; class Chondrichthyes; order Orectolobiformes; family Ginglymostomatidae; genus Ginglymostoma; species Ginglymostoma cirratum. The sequence continues at coordinate 6,922,067 of JAHRHZ010000074.1, read as the reverse complement.
CTGGTCTGCCAGCAATCTGGTCCAATTAACTAGTCATTAACATAGCACCATTTGTGGTGCTGACTGAGCATTAATTGGCTGCTGGTTTTCATTTTTTAGAGATGGGATTTGGGGGTAGTTTCAGGATGGCAACCCATACTAGTGGTATGCCACAGGGATCAGTGCTGCGGCCACAATTTTAGTGACTTGTTGAGGAAAGTGAATGCACTACAGCTAAATTCATGGATGACATAAAAATAGGTGGGAAGGCAAGTGGTGAGGCTGATACAGTGCGTCTGCAGAGGGATATAGAACATAGAACATTACAGCGCAGTACAGGTCCTTCGGCCCTCAATGTTGTGCCGACCTGTGAAATGACAGATTAAATTGAGTGGGCAGGCAAAAACTCAGCAGGTAGAAAATAATATTGGGAAATGTGAGGTTAAGTACTTTGTCAGGAAGAAGAGGAACTGAATATTATTTAAATGACGAAAGACTGAAGAAAGCTACATAACAGAGGAGGTTAGGAGTCCTCGTCCATGAATAACAGAAATCTAGCATCCAAGTTCTGTGGCTAATAGGGAAGGCAAATGTAATGTTCGCCTTTATTTCAACAGGAATGAAAGATAAAAGTAATAAGATTTTGCTAAACTGTACAAAGTACTAGTCAGGCTGCAGTGGAATACTGTAAACTGTTCTGGACCCCTCATTTAAGGAAAGATATCATGGCATTGGAGGTAGTCCAGAGAAGGTTCACTAGGCTGATATCACGTCTGATGGGGCTGTCTTATGAGGGGAGATTAAGTCGATTGTGTTTGTACCCATTGGAATATAGGAATATAGAAGAATGAGAGACGCCCTTATTGAAATACTCAAGATTCTTGGGGACTTGACAGGATCGATGTGGAAAGGTTGTTTCCCCTTGAGAGATGGTCTAGGGCCAACATTCATAATTTCAGAATAATGTGTCGCACATTTAAGACAGAGATGATGAGGATATTTTCTCTCAGAGGGTAGTAAATCCATGGAATTCTTTATTACAGAGTGCTGTTGAAGCTTGTTCATTAAATATATTCAAGGCGGAGATAGGCAGCGTTTTAATCAAAAAGAAAATCAAGGGTTCTGTGGAAAAGTCAGGAAAGTGGAGTTAACAATTTAGATCAGCCAAGATCTCACTGAATAACAAAGCAGACTCAATGGGCTGAATGGCCTCTTTTGTTCTGACATCTTATGGTATTATTTGAAAAATGAGCACACTTCAAAAGTACCTAATTGGCTATTAAGCACTTTGAGATACTGATAAAGAATACATAAATGCAAGTTTTTCTTTTTCCCCTGTTGCAGAGGTTCTGACCTCTACCTGTAATGGAATAAGGTAATGCCAAACCTTCTTAATGAATGCATCATAGAATCCAAGTAGCTGGAAGAAATTCTGTAAGTTTCTGGTCAACAGTATTGTGAATGCAGAATATACCAGTGGGTAATTTGTATCGCAATAGCCAGTTTAATGGATTCAGTTTGTAAAGCTGTTCAATCAGCATGACTGTACCTGCACCCCGACCCTGGTTATGTGGATCTTGATGAAATGTAGCTCTTGGACACAGAACTGACACTGCTAGGGAAGCTTGCTTACATTAGTAATGCTCTTTTTATAGCCTATGCCCTGAAGTGGGAAATATTCATGAAAACCTCTTAGCTTTGCCACATAAAGACAAATGAGCCCAGGATGTGTTATTCTTGGCAGCCAAGGTCAGAGCTATTGACATTTCAGGACATTCTTTAGTTTTTTCTTGGGGTCTGTGAAAGGAGGCAGTTGGTGTAGAATCGTACAGACTGCCTTGATTCCCTGCCATATTTTGTCTCTTTTTGCCTCTGCATCTTCTTGACGGAGGTTTTGGAAGCTATCAAGTTTTCTTAACAGTGAAGCAAAGAACAACACTTCCAGGCTCATCCACCTGCCGTTTCTTCAAGCAAGTTAATATTCCCTTGATTACCAAAGAGATGAAAGATTATCAAGAATATACAGGAATGTAGACTTAAGTTCAATATCAGGTCAGCTATGATCTTACTGAATGGCAGAGCAGCCTCCAAGGATAAAGTGACCTACACTTGTTCCTTGTTCATATATACATTACTATGCAATAATCTCAAAATTGAAATAAACTACTACAACACAGACATAGCAAAAAAAAAACCTGTAGGATATTTGTCACTTAGAACAAACAATGTATAGGCTCCAGTAAGGTCCAGGAAGCACTTGGCTACACTGACTTGAGGACTGGCCTCTATCCAACCAAGTCCATTCCTAATAAAGTAACATCACGCAAGTAGTAAGAACTGTACAGATATGCAAGACCTCAGTCCTATCTATGCAATGGGATATTTTCTTTTTACTTAGCATTATACCATAATTTGAGAATGTGCACTCATTCACAAATTTAAGTTATTAAAAAGAACCAACTGAAGCAATTCTTGATATTAAAAACAGTTCTGAAGAAGAGCCATATCAAACTCAAAATGCTAACTCTGTTTCTCTCTCCACAGATTCTGCTGAGTTTCCCAGAAATTTCTGTTTTTATTTCCGATTTCTAGAATCCAAAGTACTTTGCTTTTATTTGAAATAATTTGAGAGTGTAAAGTGAGGGTAGACATTATTGCTACAGTGAAAACAATTATTTTTCACTTGATATTTCTTAACATGAATCGCAGATTCCAAGTTAAGTGCATTTACTTTTCCTGCCCAAAGTCAATTGATCTCAAAGATTTCACTTCATATGCATAGTTTTCAGAAACACTGCAGCAAATGTCACCAACTAAACTATTAATATATGTTAAATGCTAACAATCAAGAGTCAATCAATTCCTCTCATTAATATACTATATGTTGAAAATTAGTTAAAATATTCCTTTTTACAATCAATAGTAAGTAGAGTGGTAGCTATTATTAAAAACAAAACTCATAGAATACGTACAGAGCCTGAAGGGCTCTTTAAAAAAAGTACTTTGAAATCAGTTGCTTCAAATGTAAATCAGTAGAAACCAAGTTAAAAGATCAAGAGGGCAGAATTGGAGAATTGCAAGCTTTTTGTGTTGTAGAGCGGGATGATTACAGCAATAGTAAAGGTGAAGTTATGGAGGGATTTTAAAAATTATGTTTCGGTGGCCCTGAAGCCAATATAGATTGGTGATTACAGGGGAAATGGGTGAGCAGGACTCTGGATGTGAAGATATTGGCAGTTGAGTTTTGGATGAGCTGAAATTTATGAATTATTAGCAGAGCATAAGCAAAGGCAGGAATGGAAGTTGACAATCATTGTGGCAGAGAGAATATGAGGTCAGGAGCTCAATTCAAGGTCAACGAAGATGCTGAGGGAGCAGTGGCTCAATAAAGATGATGGCAGGGTTGACATCAGAATTAGTGGTGAGAGAAGTAACTTTGTGTTGGGTCTAGAATACCAAATTTTTACTTGGGGAAAAAAAAACTCTTAAGTGTTGACCAAACAGTCTGATAACAAAGATACTATGGTAGTGAGGTACTGTGCCCTCAGTGTATCTGTGCAAAGTGACGGTGTCACCAAGGGACAGCATGTATATGAGAAGTAGAAAATCATCATAGTTCAGTACACTAAAACATCATATCTAGATTTGAGCAGTCTTTTCTGAACCTTACAATCATATTTTCCTACAAAATATCATTATGATTTTTAGAATATTTCAAAGTTGTGATAAACATGTTGAAAACTGTATGTAATTCACTTTCATAAGATTAAAGCAACAATGATTGTCTATATAAAAAACCATGCCAAGCTGCATTCAATACTTTTACAATAATGGTATTAAAATTTGATATTTGAAAGGTTTAAAAGACAGCATCCTTTGAACAAGATGAACTCTGAAAACTAGAATGGTGGTTCTGCAGTACAGCAAAAAATAAGGAAATTATAATGCTATGGGAAATGAGTAAAATTTCCCTAATTTTACTTTAATATGCTCCGTATGTAAATTAGATAAATATTTTTGATCATACATAGTAAAACTTAGAACTATTTTTTAAGAAGTCTGAATATCAAAGGATTAATGCATTACTTTAGACTTATTTAGTCATTAATCTTTTCTGAAACTTCATAAACATTTCTTAGTCTTGAACGGTCATTTGAAAATTATGGTAAATGGAAGTACTAATGACTGTGTCTCGTTGTATCTGTGTGTTCTAATTAAATTAAATGCTAAAACCTTCTCTTGGGTACCTGTGTAGTTCATCAATTAAGACTATGGATGGACAAAAAGGAATGCTGTTCCTTAAACATCACAGCGACTTAATTAGATACAAATAGAGTCAGACATCAAATGTCAGCCAGCATGCAGAAAGTGCAAATAGAACAAGGCTTTCAATTTACTCACTGGAAAAAGATAGATAAGACATGTGTTGCAACAGGAACACCCAACTAGGCACAAAGAATAAAAAGGCATTTCCATAAAAAGAAACTAGGACATTATTTTCTGTCAGAGGTTTAAGAAAAATAACCCTTAAAGTAAATGGATTTTTAACGTACAAACGAATAATGTGAGCAAATCAGTACCTGAGTAAGACAATGTCAGTGCATATTGTGCATTTAAAATCAAGTATCAGTAACCATAAGAATACTTGTCAGCAGAAAAGCAAAACTGGAACAGTATCATAGAGATGATTACAGAAGCAACAATTTTAATTCTTCTTTCATATCATTTTTTACACAACCATGGAATGGTTTCAGCACAGAAGGCAGCAATTCAACCCAGTGAGACAGTAAAAACTTCAATGAGAGCAATTTTACTGGATCCTCATTGTCCTACAAGTTACTTCTCTTCAAGCGGCTGAATAAGCTGGGGCTATTTTCCCTGGAACATCGGAGGCTGAAGGGTGACCTTATAGAGGTTCATAAAATCATGAGGGGCATTGATAGGGTAAACAGACAAGATCTTTTCCCTGGGGTGGGGGAGTCCAAAACTAGTGGGCATAGGCTTAAGGTGAAAGGGGAAAGATTTAAAAGGGACCAAAGGGACAACGTTTTCACGCAGAGGGTGGTGCGTGTATGGAATGAGCTTCCAGAGGAAGTGGCGGAAGCTAGTACAATTAAAACGTTTAAAAGGCATTTGGATGGGTATATGAATAGAAAGGGTTTAGAGGGATATGGGCCAAATGCTGAAGAGAATTAAAAAGAATTCTAGAGAACTATGGCATACCTTGTGGTTAACTGATAAAGTAGTGAATAAACCTCCTAGACTGATATAATGTATAAGGGATTTCTTCTGGGTTAGGATAAACCAAAAGGTGGAATCAAGTGATTGGTCTAAGTACTTAAAAACTACAGTGTTAAGAGAAAAGAGTTTGCTTTGTTTAATTCTTCTCAAAGACAATAAAGCTTGTTTCGATGTAAAAATGAGAAAGCTTCTGACACTGCTCTGTCAGATTTCTCCTTAACGGGCCATAAAATGCATTCAAAACTATAGAAAACAATGGTTGGGAATGCTAGTATTAAGATCAGTTAGTGATTTAAATGCCTATAGTGTCTTACTTTGGAAAAAAAAGTTACCCCTACTCCTGATATCATTTAATGAAAATCTATTTAGTATAGCCTGGAAAACGAAGAGCCATCTGTTCATTTCTTTCAACAGGCTACATTATCTGGAGCTGTCATGGTTTGTTTTAAGAGCTGAGCCCATTATGAATACTTGGCTGATCTTCAAAAACTTCTAATGCACTTTACTTTACAGGCGTGTGTTTTCACATGGTTTGATTGATAGCTTTCAGAGATTATTCATATATTCCACGTCATTTATGATTAGATGCTTGATTGCTTCTACAACTGAATTGACATTTTTTCAATCGATCTGGAATATTTTCAGTACTAATGGTTGTGTGTTCGAGTGACAGCTGTATTAGATGATCAGGGATTTGGTGTTTTTATATCAATTTCAAATATGCCCTATTAATATTACATTGTTCTCAAGGTCTATTCAGTGGAGACTAAGTGAATGGCTATAGATAATATATGAGGCTATTGAAGGGGAATGGGATATGCATGAAGAATGGAGGGGGCATAGGTGTATTAGGGGAATGGACCATAAAGACATAGGTGAATGAGGGTGAGAGCAGTAGGTCACAAGAAATGTATGTGGAAAACTGTGCTGATGTCTGAGAACAGAATTGGCTTTGCACTAGCATTTCCACACTGAAACTCTTCGCGACCTATCAGTAATCTTGGGCCACAAAACCCACTTTTGTTCTGTCCATGTTTCTTTAGAACATAAATGTGGCTAGAGTTGGGTGAGAAGATGATGTGAATTTCCAAAGTTGGGAATTGGTTTGGCACGAAAATCTGGCCCCATGTTTCATTTCATAAGGTTCAGGATCATATACGGCTTTTAAACTACTTTCTCAAACTGTCCTTCTGCTTTCAACATTTGGCTGGAGAAGCAAGTGAAAAAATTGATATACAACTAAAGTGTATCTTCTAGTTTCAGTCAAATATTTTGGGTAAAAAGACAGAACTTCAGTCTGAAGCTCACTACTTTCTCAAACTGTCCTTCTGCTTTGAACATTTGTGAACAAGTACCTCTAGATGTCTCTGTTCCTGCACCCCGTTTATCATCATATCCTTTATATTCTATTGCCTCTTCTTGTTCTTGCATCACTTCACACTTCTCTACATTAAATTTAATCTACCACACGTCTACTCATTCTTCCACAAAGTTGTCTTGAAGTCTATTGCTATCGTCCTCGTGGCTGACAGTACTTTCAATTTATGTCATTTGCAAATTTTGAAGTTGTATAGTTAAGGCTAAGTCTTTAATATACATCAAGAAATGCCGTGGTGCTTGTAAAAGACATTTAGACAGGTACATGAATAGGAAAGGGTTCGTGGGATATGGACCAAATGCTGACACATTGGACTTGTTCAGTTTAGGAAACCTGGTCAGTTTGGACAAATTGGGCCAAAGGGCCCGTTTCCATGCTGTACGACTCTACCGATCTCTGGGGATGCTTACTCTATATGTTCTGCCAGTCTGAAAAGTAATCATTTACCATTACTTCTACCATTCAATCAACTTCACAACCATGCTGTTGCTGTTGCTTCTATTGCACTAGTTTCAACTTTGTTCACAAGCCTGTTATGTAGTACTTTATGAAATCTTTTGGAGCAGCATATAGACCACATTACCCTCATCAAAAACCTCAATCAAGTTGATTAAATTCACCTTTTCGTATCTGTGCTGGATGTTTCCAATTAATCTACACTTACTTAAGCGTCAGTTAATTTTGACCTGGATTGTCATCTCCCATCACAAAGGTTATAATAACTGGCCTGTTGCTGGTGAATTTAGGCTTACATTCTGTTTTGAACCGAGGAGGAATATTTGCATTTCTTCAGTACTCTGACACCTTCCCCTATTTAAGGAGAATTAGAAGATAGGACTTACTTGATTTCCTCTCTTCTTTTGTCAGTATTCAAGTACATGTCATGCTTCAGGGTGGGGTGATAATGCTTTAGAATCAATCACTTTCACTCGTGAATGTGTAGAATTAGCCCTAAACATTGTTTAGGTCAAATACGACCGTTAGCTTCAGACTAAAGTTCTCTCTTTTTAGCCAAAATATTTGACTGAAACTAGAAGATGCACTTGCAGATGTGTATATCAATTTTTTACTTGCTTCACCAACCAATATTTTGTCCACTAAATTAAATGTTAAATGTGCTGGAATGTAACCATTTTTTAACATTTGCTACTAATCAGGTTATGTCAGAATTGTCCAAATTAATTTTATTTGGGATTTGAAAACCACCAGCCAAGGGAGACATTTTTCCTGGGCTGAACTGAAATTATGGTTCCAGAAATGAAACAATAACATACTAATCCATTGAACCACCGGACCCTCTTTTACTTGGCCAGCCCATATTCTTGAGCAAGGACAACTTGGGAAAAAATTGAATAATGGATGGTAATGCTTGCAAGTTTAGAGTTAAATTCACATTTGAGAAAATGACTTAAATGTTGATGACTTTTTTTAAAAAAGTGAACCCACTTTTACCATACCATCACAAACTATTTTTCAGTTGTTCAAAATAAGTTTAAATCAAACAATATATTTTGGCCAAAACTATTAAGTGTGAGTCAATCTTACCAGTCACATTTCCATCCAAATCCTCAGTCTGTAAACTGGATACACTTGTGCTGTCCATACGAAGTTGGAGATCTTGAAGCTTAGAACGAAGTTGCTCAAGATCACTGTCCTTACTATCAAGTTGCATTTGAAGCTCTGTACGAAGATTAGATTCCTCCGCTAATTGCTGTAATATTGAGACAAAACAGTCAAAGTAAGAGAAAAAAATTAGATATCTCAGAATAATAGTAGAAATTTGTTGATGTTATTTTCAGTTAAAAACACTTTCATCAAATATATTTCTGCTACGTCAACTAAATTGGTTATTGATGATTTAAGAAGTGACTACAAGGAGCCATAAATCACAATCTCAGGGCTATAAATAATAAAGCTCTGCATCATGGCATTACTTACTCCCTAAAAATTACAGAAATGAAAACAGCATTTGACTATTAACACTATGAAATGGCATTTAAACAGCGCTCTGCACAGTTCCTGATCACTTACGTCAAAATATAGTCTGGAATTACCTGAGCAACTCGCAACACTTTATGGCCACATTCTGGAAGGCTTGGAACATATTTCTACCTTAACTGGTTTGATATTGAATTTGCTGCAGTGCAGTCCACACTATTTTACTATATACAGCCTTCATCTCAAATTCAGGAATGTGAGACCAGGAATGCATGGATAAAACGGGTCCCCATTTTGAAGTCATTCATTGTGCACTTTTTGTTAATCTCTATGATAGAATTCGAACATACATATTTCTAATAGAAACCATCTACGCAAACCTGTCATATTGTCATCAAATTCCTCCCAAGTAGAGTCACTGCAGTGCTACCACTGGAGCAGTGTTTGAACACAATGTGAATACGAAATCAAATTAGATGTGTGCACTGCCTAAATTTAAATAGATTATGTATCAATATAAAGACAGTCAACACATCCATGTAGAAGTTTCTTACTGCCTGCATTTCATTTAGGTCCTTCTGATACTTCACAACCATATGACTGTATTTCTCTCTCTCTTGGTTCAATTCCAATTGCAATTTTTTGTTTTCCTTTTCTTTTTTCCGGACATCTGCTGTATTTGCTTTCTTTCGATCCACTTTTATATCTTTTCGGTTCATAATCTCAGCAAGTTTATTAACAGCCTGATTGAGGCAAACATACAGAAACATGCGTGAAAGTTAATCAATACAAATCATTCAAAAACTGTATTAGAACATAGCTTTGTATAGTTGGGGGAGCTTTTAAAAACCTACTTGTGTTTTCAGTGTACGTTCTTGGTTAATTATCTTTTCATAATGGGTTTTCATGTTATTTAGGTCTTCATCCCTCCTCTTCTGTGACTCTAGAAAAAGTTTATAATACTAGCATTTTTACTCAATCTGTATGAGGAACATAGTCTAACAAAACAGAGGATCAAACAAGTTTGTAACAACAAAGGCAGATCTTTGCTAGAAAATTCAAAACCCAAACCGAATATCCTGCTTTTCATGTCTTTCCATGCATCTTCCTCTGCTTTGAATGCTTATTTATTACAGTTTAACAGATTTACAGCATTATAATAATTTGTATTCAAATAGTTTGGAGTTCAAGATGGTGATCATCCAAATTCTAAATGTCTTAAATGCATCACACCATCTTTTCCTCTACTTCCTCTATTAGCTCTGTGCTTACTAACCTCCTTTGATTTGATTTATTATTGTCACACGTACTGAGATACAATGAAAAATATTGTTTGCACGCTATCCAGACAAAATCATTCCTTACATACATATATCAGGGTAACAGGACAGACTGCAGAATATAATGTTACAGCAACAGAGAAGGCGCAGAGAAAGATTATATGAGACGTCTGTTCAAAAGTCTGATAACAGCAGGGAAAAAGCTGATCTTTAATCTATGTTAATGGTAAGCGTTTTCAAACTTTTGTATCTTTTGACCGACAGAAGAGGGTGGAAGAGAGTATAACTGGGGTGGGAGGGGTCTTCAATTATTTGCTGCTTTCCTGAGGCAGCAAGTATAGATGGTGTCAGTGGAAGAAAGGCTGGTTTTCATGATGAACTGGGCTGCATTCACAACTCTGTAATGTTTTGCAATCTTGGGCAGAGCAGTTGCCATACCAAGCTGTGGTGCATCTGGATAGGATGCTTTCTATGGTGCATCTATAAAAAGTGGTAAGAGTCATTGTGGACATGCTGACTTTCCTTAGGTTTCTGACGAAGCAGAGGCATTGGTGTGCTTTCTTGACTGTAGCATCGATGTTGATGGACTAGAACAGATTGTTGCTAATATTTACTTCCAGGAACTTCAAGCTCTTGACCATCTCCACCTCAGGCCCATTGATACAGGCAGGGGTGTGTCCTCCACTCTGCTTCCTGAAATCAATAACTGACTCCTTCGTTCTGGTGAAATTGAGGGAGAAAATGTTGTCTTTACAGAATCTCACCAAGCTGTCCGTCTCTTTACTGCACTTATTGTTTGAGATCCGACCCACTATAGCGGTGTCATCAGCAAATTTGTAAATGGAGTTAGAGCTGAATGAAATTTCTTCCATGCACTTTCTTCTTCTCTAACACTAAAGTCCCTCTTTGAACAAGCTTTTGGCCATCTAACCAAATATAGGAAGCTATGTAGCTCAGTATCATAATTTGGTTTTATAATGCTCTTGTGAATTGCATACTTCATTGTGTTAATGATACAATATAAATAAGTTGTTGTAACAGCAGTTGATGAGAGTTCCCAAACCATGTTATGATAGGACACAAAAAAAATCCTCTCTCCATTTGCTCTCACACGTATTTAAGTGCAACCCTTCTCCACCTCAACTACCCTAAGAAATGAGAGATTTTCCCTGAAGGAAGGGAGGAATAAAATATCAGGTTTCTCAATTAAAAAGATGACTTATACCTTTTGGTCCACAGATTATCCTCCTAATGTTCTGAATGAAATTTTTTAGTGGATTTGAAAATTATGAATTTAAGGAATGTGTGATTCTGCAGCAGACTTTACTTAGTGAACTAGAAGGATTTTGTAAAAAGGCCAAAAGAAGTGTTGATGCTGGAAATCAGAAACAAAAACAGAAATTGCTGGAAAATCGCAGCAGATCTGGCAGCATCTGTGGAGAGAAATCAGAGTTAATGTTTTGGCCCAATGACCCTTCTTCAGCACTGGAGTTCAGAATGAGAAGGATTTTGTGTTACTATCAATAAATGGAAGAGAGAGAAACAATTCAAGCGAGTGAATCTATGGAAAACAATGTCCAGATCACATCAATAGAATATTTCTGAAGAAATTCCTCATTCTGTTCTTTCAGAAATTGTTTGACATGCAACTGTTCCTTATTGTTGGACATCAGCCACCATTTTGTTTTCTGTTCATTGGGTATTGAGGTCACTGGCTAGGCCAACATTTATAGCCCATCCCTGGCAGCCCAGAGGACAGTTATGAGAATAACCACATTGCTGTGGTTCTGGAGTGACATGCAGGAGCCACCAAAGGATGTAATTTTTCCTTCCCTAAAGGATATTAATTAACCAGTTGGATTTTTTAAAAAATAACAAATTGACAGCAGTTATATCATCGCCATTAAATTAGCTTTTTAATTTCAGATCTTATTTTCAAAAACTGAATTGAAATTTCATTAGTCATGGTGGAAATTGAACCCATGTCCTCAGAACATTAGCCTGGGGTTCTGGATTACTAGTCGAATGATATTATTTCCCCAGTTGCTTCGTCACAGGCTCTTGAGCTGATAGACTACTGACTCTTGTAACAAGAGCAAAGAAGTGACTCAAGCACATTGTGTCTAAGAGTCTTTTAGGTCTTCTTCCACATATTGATCACTTACATTTTGTCTATCAACTTTATGAATCAATGGATGGTTTTGGTCTGACTTCAATCCATTTGATCTAACATAGATTAGGTAGCTTTGTTTGCGCTACCCAAGTTGACGTTTTCTTCAGCTTTTCATTCCATGTAACCATTTAAGCTTTTTGAAAATAAAAGAACTTTATATTAAATTCTACTCTCCCATTTTAGATCACGACTAACATCCATAGCTAATGGATGTTAGTTTCCTCGTTTTACTTAGTGGCTGTGAAAATACTAGACCTCCTCCATATATCTCATTATCTATATAAATGACCGACAATCAGAACATGACAGCATAACAAACTGCAAGTATGCTAATGATACAGTAGCATGGGTCTCATCAGAAATATTGAACAAAACTACAGGAGCTCAGTGGAGAGGTTTGCAAAATGATCTGGTAACAATTCTCTTAAACTTTACAAAAACAAGTCAAATGCACTAGTCAGAGATAGTAGGAACTGCTGATGCTGGAGTCTGAGATAACAAGGTGTAAAGCTGGATGAACACAGCAGGCCAGACAGCATAAGAGGAGCAGGAAAGCTGACATTTCGGATCAGGACCCTTCTTCAGAAACCCATTTCTGAAGAAGGGTCCAGACCCGAAACGTCAGCTTTCTTGCTCCTCTGATGCTGCGGGGCCTGTGTTCAGCCAGCTCTACACCTTGTTATCTCAAATGCACTAGTCATTGTCTTTAAAAAAAGAACTGGTCAATAATATTATTCCTGCAAAGATTCATGATGTGGACATTGAAATAGTTACGAACATTTAGGTGACAAACTAGATTATAAGTTGAATTGACGGGAATAGTATACAGATGTGGTGGCCAAGAAACTTATACAATTAAACAGTCTCAAAAATCCTTTTCAGTACATCTTACAATTATGAAACCCTTTCATTTGGCTGTGGTTGAGTGTTATCCTTTTTGGGTAGTACTATTATTTTAGGAAAGCAAACCAGGCTGGAAGGGTATTTGATGAGAAGATCTTTTTTGACAAAATCTGTCCTTGAAGTATTTTGATGAGAGCAAAGAATGCCATGAACAATGAGAATCCCCCTTCAAGCTGTCAGATGCAGGACAAATTAGTTACTGAACTCATTTATGCCCTTAACAGGAAATTCATGTATGGACTTGAATATGTACTCAGGGTGAGACTCACTGCCTGATTATTTTATTGCACTGGTGTCGTTTTTAATAAATACTTTAAAGGTGGATCTCTGGGCTAAAGTAATTTTCGTTCTTTTGTTGCTATTATTCATTTATATGCTATTTTCTTTAAACAAAGGACCCAAAATGAATTTCTGTATGGATAATGAAGGGCAATCAAATTTTATTGTGATGAAAGCTAAAGGTTTTGTCATTACTAAGGAGAAGGCGCTGGAGAAGCTGATTGTTCTGAAGGTAGATAAATCACCCAGACAAGACAGACTACACCTCAGAGTTCTGAAGGAGCTAGCTGAGCAGAAATTTGAGGCATTGGTGGTGATGTTTCAAGAATCACTGTAGTCAGGGAGAGTCCCAGAGGACTGGAAAATGGATCACGTGACACCTCTGTTTAAGAAGGGAGGGAGGTAGAACAGGGAGGTAGAAGACGGAAACTACAAGCCAATTAGCCTGACCATTGTCATTGGTAAGATTTTAGAGTCCATTATTAAGGATGAGATTGCGGAGTATTTGGAAGCGAATACTAAAATAGGGGTGAGTCAGCAAGGCTTCGTCAAGAATTCTTTGAGGATGTAATCAGCAAGTTAGACAAAGGAGATCCAGTGGACATGATCTATTTGGATTCCCAGAAAGCCTGTGCAAGGCGCTGCCCAGGAGGCTGCTAAATAAGATTAGAGTTCATGGCGTTAGAGGCAAGGTACTGGCATGGATAGAGGATTAGCTGACTGGCAGTAGCAAAGAGTGAGGAAAAAGGGGTCTTTTTCAGGATGGCAGCTGGTGACTAGTGGGAATTCCGCAGGGGCCCGTATGGGGACCACAACTATTCGTGCTATACATTAACAATCTGGACAAAGGAACTGAGGGCATTGTTGCTAAGTTTGCAGATGATACAAAGATGGTTGGAGGTCATGTTGAAGAAGCAGGAAGGCTGCAGTAGAACTTGGACAGGCTAGGAGAGCAGGCAAAGAAGTGACAGATGGAATACAATGTAGCAAAGCGTGAGGTTATGCACTTCAGTAGGAAGAAGAGACACAGACTATTTTCTAAACAGGGAAAGATTTTGGAAAGCTGAAGCACAATGAGACATAGGAGTTCTAGTTCAGGATTCTCTTAAGGTTAGCATGCAGGTTCAGTTGGCAGTTAGGAAAGCAAATACAATGTTAGCATTCATTTCAAGAGGGCTGGAATACAAGAGCAGAGTTGTACTGCTGGGGCTGCATAATGCTCTAGTCTGACCACATTTGGATATTATGAGCAATTTTGGGCCCCATATCTATGGAAAGATTTGGAGGCCTTGAAGGGGATCCAGAGGAGGTTTACAAGAATGATCCCAGGGATGGAAGGCTTGTTGTATGAAGAACAATTGAGGACTCTGTCTGTTCTCAATGGCAGTTTAGAAGGATGGGGTGAGGGGGATCTCATTGAAACTTACAGAATACTGAGAGGCGCAGGTAGCGTGGACCAGTAGGACAGACTGGGACCTGGGGGCATAGCCTCAGTGTGAAGGGACAAGGAGGGATTTCTTCAGGCAGAGGGTGGTTAAACTGTGGAACTCATAGCCTCCACAGCTATGTGTGGCAAAGTCATTGAGTGTATTTAAGACAGAGATAGACTGATTCTTGACTGATATGGAGATCAATGGTTATGGGGAGGAGGCAAGAGAGTGGAGTTGAGAAACATACCAACCATGATCAAATGGCGTAGCAGAATAAATGGACCGAATGGCTTAATTCTGCACCTATATCCTATAGTCTTACGATTCTAGGCACATCCCAACAGACACTTCTATTTGGTACTATGGAAGACTTGGGAGAAAATCAATTGCGACTGATATACATTATACTGAGTCTAGGAAAGCAAAATACATCAGCCAGTGAAGCCCAAGGATGAAACACACGCATTTCACTTTTTGGAATTTTTAATCCAATATAAATGTTCAGAAAAAAACATTTTCATTCAAAATTGTTTCAGATATAGTAGGAACTGCAGATGCTGGAGAATCTGAGATAACAAGGTGTAGAGCTGGATGAATACAGCAGGCCAAGCAGCAACAGAGGAGCAGGAAAGCTGACATTTCAGGCCTAGACCCTTCTCCAGAAAAATGGGCTGAAGAAAATGGGCATTTTTCTGAAGAAGGGTCTAGGCCTGAAACGTCAGCCTTCCTGCTCCTCTGATGCTGCTTGGCCTACTGTGTTCATCCAGCTCTACACCTTGTTATCTCTCTTCATTCAAAATTGCATGACTTTTAATGTAGTTTCAATTGCATAAATATTAATATGGTCTCTAAAGCCAGAGTAGATGTCAAGAAATTTGGGCCATCTATAATTGTAGAATGATAGTAACGCACGTTACCACTTGATGATAAAACTTTTCAGTTCGTCAGAATACGGTTGTTGGATATGATAGCATAGTAATAATGTTATTGAAATGATATTCGACAAATCGGGCTTAATCTTCCAGAGACATGAGTTCAAATTCCAACACACTGTTTGACTTGACTATTGAGTTAAATGGATTAGGTTCAGAACAGTTCTAGCAGCTCTAAATTGGACATCCATGAGACATTGCACACCATTAGCAACAACATATTGTATTTAACTCTAATAGATAACCTCATGAACTTATATATCCCTTTTTATTGTCACATCAAGATAAGACCTATTCAAATAGCAGAGAGCTGTGGCTGCTGGAAATCTGAAATACAAACAGAATATTGGAAATGCTTAGCAGATGGCAAACATCTGTGGAAATAGAAACAGAGCTAACAGAGTTTCAGTTGCTCTGTCTACAGATGCTGTCTGACCTGTTTCATATTTCCAGCATTTACTGTTTGTAAGCCAAGGGACCAAACCTGATTCAATGAGGAATGCGGAAAAGCATGACATGTACCAATGTAAAAATGAGGGGCAAACTTGGTGAAGCTAGATCACATGCTATTTCTGCTGTTTAGCTCGAATGCTTTAAAGAGAATTAAGCAAAACCAGAATCAATGGATCAGACTAAAGCTCTGCTTAAACAACTACCTGCAGAAGGAACCAAATAAGAACCCAATGACGGGAGAGATCAGTAAGTATATCAATGCAAATATCAGGGCTGAAGCATTTGCAATAACCTTCAGAACTGCTGAATGAATGAGCCTGAGATACCCACCATCATAAATAGCAATCTTCAGACAATTCAGTTCACTCCATGTGATATCAAGAAATGACGAAAGCAATGGAAATAGCAACCTGACAACATCTCAGATGTAAAATAGAAAAAAACTGTACTCTGAAACTAGCTGCACCCTTGGACAAACTGTTCAATACTTCAACATGTCAGCAACATTGGCATTTACTCAGCTGTATGAAAATTGCCCATATATGCCCTGCCTATAAATAGCAGGACAATTTTAATCTGGTAAACTACCACCCATCAATCTATTGTTGATCAGAAGCAAACAGTGGAAGATGTGCTTAACATCGTCAACTTGCTCAGTGATGCTCAGTTTGGATTCTGACAAGGCTACTCAGCTCTAGACCTAATTATAGCCTTGGTCCAAACTTGATTGAAAGCACGCAACTCTATAAAGTTATATCCAGCAATACTTGCAATTCCACATATAGTGAAGCGGTATGTGCCTGCATACAACAAGATCTGGACGACATTCAGGCTTGGCTGAAATTTATATACAGCCATTTTTTTCTTAAACCAATCCGTTCAGAGATGTTATTACACATGCCTGGGACAGATGGGTCTTGAACTGGAGTCTCCTGGCTCAGAGGTAGAGACACTATCAGTGTGCCACAAGACACATCCCCTCATCACAGACGATTAATTTCATAAATTAATACCCGTCATCCATTTACCCTTCATATTTTTCTTGATATCAAAATTACCACCTGTTTACTAAATTCAATTCACATTAACATATAATAAGCAATAACTGGCAGGAAGAAAATAGTCAACTTAAAACTAATAATAATGTGATCCATTCCATACCTTCTCCCATAGTCCTCAGTTTTTCATCGAGTTCTGCTTTCTCCTTTGATAGGTTTTCTACATCTTTGGTCAAGGTTCTATTTGATTCCTCTAGCTAAAAATCAACAAACATAAGCAGATTTTTAACAGAAGAAATGTTGCAATGTTAAATATTATTAAAGACAAGGACTTAACAAAAGAAACAATCATTGTTCTTGCTTACAAATGCATTAGCTTAGACATTATAAAAATTTCTGTGTAAAGTAGTCTGGCTTACTAAGATAATGGTGTTGTCTTTCTCATTCTGCTCCTGTTTATGTCGTGCTGTTGCTTTCTTCAATTCCTGATCAAGTTCATTACATTGATCCTCTGCAATAGCTCGAGCAAGCTGCTCAGAATCTGCTTTAGTTATAGTTAGATCCATTTGTGAAGATAATGAATCCCTAGTAGAAGACAGAGAAATTAACACACTCAATAATGTCAGTCATATAAAAGTAGAAAAGAATACAGTAATCTTGTAAGGCAAATAAACATCGGCCCATAAATGAGACAAGGACTTTTTTTTTTAATATTAGTGGGAGAGGTTTGAAAGGAGTGAGCAATGGCTGGCAGCAGTTTAACTCCTTTCACCTCAAAAACTGAGAAAAAAATTCTGCCATCCAGCCCCTCAGACCCAGCTCCGCATCATCCCATATCCCACCTTGCTGGTATGGCTGCAAATCAAGCCCAGCCAACATCCTAGACTTATCATAAAGTCTGACTCCACAATCATGTCCTGTTCTGGAATTGCCTGAAGTTCTGGGGTGGTCACTGATTGAATCTTCCACTCCTCCCAAATGGGGTAGAAATCTATATGTTAAACTTAAAATTAATGTTGTTTCCAATGTAAAATGCTGCATTACAGCGGACTTCTTGTTGGCAGGCCTCCTAATTATTTTTTCTAGCTGGGGCAAGGCAAATGGAGCCCTGTAAAATCCACCTTAGAGTCGGTTTCACAATTGCTACATAGGATGTCTTGTTATCACTGCAAAACATCTATAGTTCTTGAGGAGAAGCTCTGGGTTCAGGACTCAGCTCGAGACTTGGTGGCTTTTGGAAGCAGTGTCCATAATACACCAAATAAGTTGATTATGAATGTGTAAATTCTTCCTGTACACCTATGCAGAATATGGTCAATGCAACAGCCTCCCCACATTACAAGATTCCACATGCAAGTGCCAACCTCACTCTAAGGGAATATCACACACAAAATTTGTTACGCAGCTTTTGGGAAAAAAAATGAAAGAATCTCAGTTACAATGGATCTGAACTACTACAAAGCTACAATTTTTGCGAGAAGACAAAAACAAAAACAAACAATGAGTCAAGAAACTTGATGTGAAGGGTAGGCAGGGGAAAAAGCAAGGGAAGCCAGAAGAGCAAAACCTTTAAGCTTCTCGAACACAAGGAAAGACATAACAAGGCAAAGTGGTTTAGGGGGAAAATTCCTAAGGGTAAGGCTTTACCAAATGAAAGACTGAATTCTGCTGGTGGAAGAATGGAGGACATGGACAAAGACAAGGAGAGGATTCTTCAAGTTGGACAGGGAGAAAATCAGAGTTGAATTTGAAAGGAAGGATGAGTTTCTGGAAATAAACTGGAACAAAAGGAAAATTGAGTTTTCTGCAAATTGGCAAATGGGTGCATAACATCGTATAGGAAACGCAAACTTCTTGTTTAATTTAGTATGTGAAAGATGAGGACAGGGTATTAAATCAAGCAATCCTTGCCATATTAAATATATGGATAAGGGTTTTGGCAGCAGTTGGAATGGTTAAGGATACAATGCAAAATTCTAGAATTGACAATTTTGCTGTCGGACAGGATGCGATAAAGAAAGATCAGATGATGTTTCAAGAAAATATCTAGACTCAGCATCAACGTTTTCAGCCTTTATGACCAACACAGTGCTAGCTGTACACAAGCAATAGAATAGCCAACAAGATATTTTCAATACAATCCAAAATACCGCAGGTGCTGAAAACTGAAATTAAAAAATAGAAAATCCTCTAAATGCTCAAAAGATCAGGCAGCACATAATAAGAGAAAAATAAAGTGAACACTTTAGTTCAATGATCTTTCATCAGCTCAGTTACCCTCAAATTTGTCAATATTGACCATACAAGCAATGACTCAACAAGACTCCACGTCAAACAAGCAGCTGTAATTATTTCAATTGCAATAAATTGATGAAGACAGGAAAATATGAGCATTACTAGTGTGCATGTGAAAGCTGACTCAATTTTTGTGAATGATATTAAAGCTAGCAGTATGTAGATCGCTAAGGAGGCAATCAATCAAAGAAAAAAAAACCAAGTAGGCAGTGCAACAGAAGCCATTTGACAAAATTTAGTGATTGTGGTATGACTATAAAAACACCATGAATAAAAAAAATCAATGTGAATGCCAGATGAAAAATATGTACTAAAAAAAAATCAAACAGGGAGTTAATAGTCAAAATTGGGCTTCTGCTATTATTCATGCCTAAAGCAACATAAAAACAATTCATTGAACCAGTGAGCAAGGGGTACAGTGGACTCTGAGAAATCTTGTTTAAAAGATGCCCACAAAGGAGAAAATCAATTGCTATAGCAATATGTTATTCCATGACTTTGACATTAGTTTAAGGCAGTATCATTGCCTGACACTGTGTGAACTGTTGAATCAGGAAACCTAACTTTTGATTAAAATATTGAATAGTGTAGCTTTCTTTGATCATCATTTAGGTCCATAAATCACAAACAAATCCACTTTTTGTTTAGATTTTGGTACCCAAATGGTGATTTGATGCTTTTAGACAATGGACACGTAGACTCTGCCATCTAGAGTAAAGGAAATGTTCATGGCTAGAAACATTACATGGTATTAAAATTGAAGCTGCAATACGAAACATGCATAGGCAAGTTATCAAAGGGAGAGGAATGGTATCTGACAGAGGACCCTCAAATAGATGTATTCATTTTGCATAATGGTAGTGGTTATGTAGATTAGAAGAAGTGTGTTACAGGAACAGCAACAGGTCATATGGTTACTAACATTCAGAAAACAAAAGAATAGTGATGCACAGGCAAAAGCTGTAAGTAGAGGTAGGTGCTTCAAAAAGCAGAGCAGAGAAGTGAAGTAAAATTGGGAGAAAGATGGTCAGAACAGTGGAAAATGTGTCTGAACCCTAGAATGCTACAAGGATTACTTTCAAATTCAGACTGCAGTAAGGATAGCGATTTAATCCTAAATTAGGCGATCGAACAAGTGATGCTTAAAAATTGCAGAGAAGCAGAGAAAAAGGAAAAATGAAAAAAAGACAAAGGAACATTTTAAAGAAGGCCACAGCAGGTGATCACCACAAAAAAGTTACTGTGGATCAGTGGTATTGCAGCATACTCTAAATGCAGGTCCCTCTTTAATCGTAAATATTAAATCATTCAATTAGAACAAGCGCTATTACACAAACAGGGAACTATTACCACAATGAAATGATATAATAGCTGATAGTGAGTAAGATTGACAGGATAACCATGACTCAGACAGAAGTGTCAAGTACGATCGCCAGGATGATCATTTAACATTGGACACCAGTCTTCCAATGGCAGGCATGGAATAGGTTCAACATATTCACGACAGCCACTGCACATTAACATAAAAAATGCTGCAAATACTCAGTAGGTCTGGCAGCGACTGTTGAAAAAGCAACAGACTTAATATTTCAGGTCATGACCTTTCATCAGAACGGGGAAAAGTTGGAAATGTCACAACTTTTAAAGAGGTGAAATGGGGAAGGGGTGACAAAAAAGAAGAGATTGGAAGGCTTGAGTCATGAAATAATAGACAATTTGTTGAGGAAAAGCAATAAGGAGTAGTAATAAACACAGAAGTTGCTGGAAAAGCTCAGCAGGTCTGGCAGCATCTGTGAAGAGAAATCAGGGTTAAGGCAGGGTCACCAGACCCGAAACGTTAACTCTGACTTCTCTGCACAGATGCTGCCAGACCTGCTGAGTTTTTCCAGCAATTTCTGTGTTGTTTCTGATTCACAGAACCAGCAGTTCTTTTGGTTTTTAAGGAGTAGTAATAGGTCAAATAAAGAAAGAAAAGATAGGTCCAGAGGTTGTATAAACAGGAAAATGATAAAGAGGTGTCATCCAAAACCAATAGCAAGAAAAACAAGATTAAATAAAAAGAAATGGAGAGAAAGTGGAGGTTTGAATGTAGTCAGGGGACAGAATCATTGAACTCAACAACTGTCGAGTCCAGAGGCTACCAAGTGTGAAACTGAAATAACGCATTCTTTCTGATATTGAATTTTTTCAGCAACAGTCAACACCAGTACAATGAATTTTTTTTTACCTTTCACTGACGAGCTCTTGCATCCTCTTTTGTAGTTCACTATTTATTCGGTTTTTCTCTTCATTTTCTTCTTTCAGCTCCTTAACCTGAGTCTTATACAAAGTCTGTGAACAAATCCAATATTATCCAAAATACTTCATTTTGAAAGACAAAGGCATAAAATGTATAATTTCACACAAATAAATTGCTACTACAGCTGTGTTTAAAATGCACCATGCAACTTCGAAAGATGAAATACTGCAATATTGATGTTAAGCAAATAATAAAACTTGCAACAAGAAAAGGTGTTTTTTAATTCGTGTCCAGACCTTTTACAATGGTGCTGTATAGAATATTTTATCATTTCAGTGCAAATGTAGTCTTCAATCTCGTATCCAGTGACATTTAAAGTATTTAGTATTAAATTATTATATATTTAAAGAGACAGTTTCTTTTATTCATTCAGAAGATGTGGGCTTTGCTGGCTGGGACAGAATTTAGAGCCCATCCTTGTGAATTACAAAAGAAGTATACATTCACTGAAAGACAAATGCAAAAGAACAAAGTAACTATAGTCTACAAGAGTGGTGAGGGTAAAAATTACAACAAAGTTAAAAAAAAAGTAGCAGGAAATAGCAGTGCGAGAAAACAAGAGACAAAGAATATAGCCAATGAGGAATATGAAAACATGACAATGGTAATATCAAACATTCTACGATAGGACTATTATTGTTGAGTGTCTGACGAATTAAACAGAACTGAATGTCAGAATTGTAGATTATAACGTCATGGTCAAAATGCCAAATTAATATTTGGCTCTGGTCCTCACATTAGAAAAGAAGGATCAAACTCTACAAATTAGACTACATAGTGAAATTGATGTTTAAATAAATTTAAAGGAATTTTATCACAACTCATTGGCGTAGCGCGCTGGAAATCAAGCCTCACTACTCCTGCAGTCAGCACAAATGATAAAAGTTAATTAAACCATCAAATTGTTCAAATTTACCTAACTGTCTGTGTATTTATTGTAATCAAAGTGTTTTAACGAATGGCAAGAAAGAAACAAGAATTACTCATTTGTAACTCCACCCCTTTTTAAAACTCCTATATACATACAAACAGGCTGTACAAAAGTGATAAGACAAAGCACAGTATTATGGATGAGGAAGTGGGGCAAAAAGTCATAAGCGCAGTTCTAGATTGTAGACATCAATGAGTAGCTGTTTTCTTTTGGCTTTCATTCAAATCCTTCTGAATCTTGGCTGATGACATGAGGTTGTGGATACACTTTCCCAGCCTGTTATTCGCTGGTTGTGGATTCACCCTTTCTGTGCTTCAAGGTTTTTGACAAGGATATTTACAGTAAGAGCAGTCTAAAGGTAAATAGTGAATGATGACAACTGCCAGCAGATTTTCAGTTACTTTTGCACACAGGAGGGAGAGAGAGAGAGATTTAGGTACTTTTTCTTCGCAAGCGAGAAGTTTGTTTGTTTTGACTACACACATACTATGGTCACCTGCCCAAAAATCAAACAAAATGTTATTGTCCATTTGTTCAGAAACCAACTGGCTCCATTCCAATGGCCTCAACATAGAGTTCACCAGCTTCAAAATCTGCCCAATGCCAGCCTCATTCCAAGTCTGCCCCTCCCTCTCATCCCTGCCTCCTTGACCTGACACAAACTATCTACCTTCCTTCTCACCTATCTGCCCCACCCTTCCCATTGACCAATCTCTACAAGCTCCTACCTGCATCCACCATCACCATCCCATCTACCTTACCCCAGCTCCAAACCCCTCCCTCTATTTACTTCTGAGCTCTCTTCTCCATCCCCAATCCTGATGAAGGGTCCCAACCCAAAACTTCGACTTTCCTGCACCTCTGATGCTATCTGACCTGTTGTGCTCCTCCAGCTCCACATTTTATTGACTCTGACTTCCAACATCTGCAGTCCTTGCCATCTCCTGGCTCCGTTCCATCTGACCTTTCTTTCTCAGTTCCAGGAAACATTGTAGAAACAACTCACACAGTGCTCCAGTAAATATGATTTTCAAAAATACAACATATCTTTGTACAATGTCCTTGGTTTAATGCAGTATCTTTCCTTTGTGCCCCACAATCCAAAAACAAAAAGAATAAAACATATGGTCTTATCATACTTCCACTCTTAAAGAAAGATGAAATGCCATTTCAAAAATGCACTCCATCACAAAGTATACAACACAGACAACAAAACACGAGGCTTAACTCCATTCATGCTTTGTACAAGTTTTATACAATCTTTTGTCATCTCTCTCTCTCAATTCTTAACTTATTTCAATCCTTTTAAATTCCGGACTATACATCTGCTATCATGGTACTTTTACCAGCAGTATGAAAATTCTTAGATTGAGTATTTGAACCAATAAATCCCATCTGTACATTTTAACCTTCTGAACGAATGCTAGTAAATTAACTCAATATAGATTAATGTTTCATTTCAACCTTGTTGTAATTGGAGCTTAAAGTGCGGAAGAGCCAATAATCCAAAGTTTTGTTTTTTAATGTAGACTATATCCTCTGATATTGGTACTGTTTCTTAAGATGGTATCCCACTGGCTTTTCTATTATCAACTCATCACCTTGTAATAAGAGTGCATCCATACCGGCAAGACACTGGCATCAATCACCAGTTTAAAAGGTTTGGTAGGTCAGGGGTGGCAAACACTGTCCTTTTATTAGCACTGCTTTCAGGTTTTCTAAGGCAGCTTGACATTCCACTGAACAAATTAAATTAAAGGTCCATCTATTATGCTGTGATTGGGCACAAATGCCTAAAAATCTCATGATTTCTTGGTTAGTTTTAGGAATGGGGAATTTGACCAGAGACTTCACTTTTGCTTTGCTTGGCAATTCTTACACTACAGTGGTAGTACAATATGCCCAGGTGAGTTACACTTACTTTTGAAAAGTCACTTTTAGCCAGGTTTATTATTAAGCCAACTAACTGCCATTGCTTAAGCAGATCTGCTGAGACCATAAGAAACAGGAATAGGAGCGGCCCATTCGGTGCCTTGAGCTTGCACCACCATTCAATAAGAACATGGATGATCCGACATTCATCATGTCCACCTTCCCATGTTATCCTTGTAATCCTTGATTCCCTACCAAAGGAGAATCTATTTCAGGCATAAATATATATAAGGATTCTGTCCCCACAGCTCCCTGAGGCAAGATGTTTCAATGGCTCACAACTCAGCGAAGAAATTCTTCTTCATGTCAGTCTTAAACTGGCACTTCTTTATTCTGATACTATGCCCTCTGGTCCTGGACTTTCCCATGAGGAGAAACATCCTCTCAGCATTTACCCTGTCAAACCTTGTAAGAATAGTTTTTGTTTCAACGAGATTACCTCTCATTCTTCTCATGGGTACAGTCCCAACTTGTTAAACCTTTGCTCATAAAATAATCCCTGCATAATAGGGCCAATCCTAGTGAACCTTCTTTGAACCACCTCCAATGAAATATTATCTTTCCTTAAAACTGCTCACAGTACTCCAGTGTGGTCTCACTAGCGCATTGCACAGTTGCAGTAAAACTTTGCTACCTTTTACTCCAAATCCCTTGAAATAAAGGCCAACATTAGCATTCCTGATAAGCCTGCTGCATCTGTGTGTTAATTTTCTGTGTTTCATGCAAAACTGTTGCAGCTTTCTGCAATTTTTGTTTAAGTAACACCCTGTTCTCTTGTTCTCCCTTCCAAAATGAACAAACTTCACATTTTCCCACATTAAGCACCATTTGCTAACCTTTTGCCCACTTACTTAGCATATCAATATCTTTCTATAATCTGTTTGGATTCCCTTCATAACTTGCCTCTCCACCTACTTTTCTGTCATCTGCAAATTTGATTCCATTAAAGTTGCTTTGTTCCTTCAAATCATTTATCTTATGACTTAAACTTTTATGAGGTACCTTGTCAGACATCTTCTCGATGTCCAATATAACACATCTACTGATTCCCCTCTATCCACTCAGGTTGAGACTTCCTTGACAACTCTCATAAATTAGATACAATCACCCTTTCACGAAGCCATACTCATTCTGCTTGATAGCTTATGATTTTCCAAATGTGTTATTATTTACTTAATAACTAATTCCAACATTTTGCCAACAGCAGATGTTAAAAAATAAACTTACCCGCCTTTTGCCTTCCTCCTTTTTCAACAGGGGTGTCATATTGGCAGTTTTCCAATTAAGTGGTACTTCTCCAGAATCAAGTTTTTTTTTGGAAAATTTTAACCAGCACACCCACTACCTCTGTAGCTACATGTTTACAGGATGCAAGGAGGCAAGCCATCAGGGTCAGAGGACCTATCTGGCTTTAGCCTCACTGATGTCTAATGTTACATGCTCAGAGAAAGTGATGGTACTTAATTTCTCCCCCGTACTGCACCGTATTATTGAGATGTTCTTGTACGTTCTTTCCAAGTGTAAATGCCTATTATGATGTTGTCTAAATGAACACCGTTAGGTAGTTTAGCCACGCCTTTATTCATAAGTTATTGAACTGTAGCTGGGGTTTTTTAACCTCAAATGATACCAATCAACATTCATATAACACATTTGGTACTACAAAGGCAGATACTTCTTTAGCATTTGATGTTAATGATGTTTGCCAGTCCAGTACCGTTCAACAGATGAATCTTGGAAGAAAATGAGGTACTAGCAACATGCTCCATGGCAAGGCAAGGCCTTTACTATAATTCACACTCTTCTCATACAGAACTAATGTTTATTTCCTGACGTTTTAGCATTTCTCGCAAATTGTACAGAATGGTGGTGGTGATGGAGGATTGTTTTTCGGATTCGAAACCTGTGAGTAGTGGTGTGTTGCAAGAATTGGAGGTCGGTCCACTGTTTTTCATCATTTATATAAATGATTTGGATGCAAACATAGAAGGCATGGTTAATAAGTTCGCGGATGACACCAAAATTGGAGATGTAATGGACATCAAAGAAGGTTTACCTCAGAGTACAATGGGATCTTGATCAGATGGGCCAATGGGCCAAGGAGTGGCAGATGGAGTTTAATTCAGATAAATGTGAGGTGTTACGTTTTGGTAAGGCAAATTGGGGCAGGGATTTTACAGTTAATGGGAGGGCCTTGGGGAGTGTTGCTGAAAAAAGGGACCTTGGGGTGCAGGTGCACAGATCCTTGAAATTGGAGTTGCAGGTAGACAAGGTGGTGAAGAATGTGTTTCGCAACACTTGCCTTCTTTGGTCAGTGTACTGAGTATAGGAGTTGGGATGTCACGTAGTGCTGAACAAGACATCGTTTGCGACACTTTTAGAATACTGCATTCAATTCTAGTCTCCCTGCTATAGGAAAGACATTGTTAAACTTGAAAGTGTTCAGAAAAGATTTACAAGGGTGTTGCCAGAAATGGAGAGTTTAAGCTATAGGAGGAGGTTGAAGAGGCTGGGGCTTTTTTCCTTAGAGCATCGGAGGCTGAGGAATGACCTTAGAGGTTTATAAAATCATGACGGGCATGGATAGGGTGAAGAGTCAAAGTCTTTTTCCCAGATTATAGGAGTCCAAAACCAGACCGAAAAGGTTTAAGGTGAGAGCGGAAAGACTTACAAGGGACTTGAAGGTCAACGTTTTCACGTAGAGGATGGTGCATGTATGGAATGAGCTGCCAGAGGCAGTGGTGGAGGCAAGTACAATTACAACATTTAAAAGGCATCTGCTTGGGTACATGATTAGTAAGGGTTTAGAGCGATATGGGCCAAATGCTGGCAAATGGGACTAGATCAGTTTAGGATATCTGCTCAGCATGGACGAGTTGGATCAAAGGGTCTGTTTCTGTGCAGTGTGGTTCATATGGATTTTGGATTCAAGAAAATCCAGTATTAAAAGTCTAATAACCACCACTAAGCCACTGTCGATTGATATTAAAATGTTCCAGTTCACAAATGTCCTTTAAGGATGGAAATCTGCTGTCCTTACTAGCCCTGGATTATACGTGACTTCACACCCACAACAATGAGATTAATTCTGAACAGCCCTCTGGAATGGTCTAGCAAGCCAAGTTGTATCAAACGCTGAAGAGTCTCCAAAAAGAAATGAAAGCAAACAGACAATTTGGCACCAAACCAAGTACCAGAAAAGACAATGGCAAACTCAGCCCTGCTGACACTGCAAACTCCTCCATGCTAACAACTGCGTTAAAAACTGAAAGAACTGTGGATGCTGTAAATCAGAGACAAAGATAGAAATTGCTGGAAAAACTCAGCAGGTCTGACAGTATTTGTGGAGAGAAATCACAGTTAATATTTCAGGTTGCGTGACCCTTCCAGAACTGATGGTAGGCATGAAAATGCTGGTTTATAAGAAGAAGATAGGGTGGGGGAAGAGGCAAGGAGTAAACGATAGGTGGGGATAGAGCCCAAAGTGACAGAAGAGCAGTTGGACAGACAAAGGATTGAAAAATGATCTGGCTAGGGGGGGTGAATAGCTATTAATGGGGACTGCTAATGACTAACGATGGATGATGTGTAACAGTGGACTACGTGAAGACAAGGCTTGGTTTTTTGGGGCTGGGGTAAGGACTTGGGAGAGCTCAAGCCCTAAAGTTATTAAACTCAATATTGAGCCTGGAAGGCTGCAGCTCCCCAAGCAGAAAATGAGGTGCTGTTCTCCCCAGCTTGCTCTGATCTACGCTGGAGCACTGCAGCAAGCCTAAGACAGTGATGTTTGCCAAGGAACTGGGTGGTGTGTTGAAGTGGCAGGCAACTGGAAGTTCAGAGTCTTTCTTTCAGATTGAACACAAGAGTTCTGCAAAGCTAACACCCAGTCAATGCTTCATTTCCCCAACGTAGAGGAGACAACATTGTGAGCAGTGAATGCAGTAGATTAGATTGTGTGAAGTGCACTGGAAGGTGTGTTTGGGCCCTTGGATACTGGGAAGGGAGGGCAGATGTTGCTATGAGGCTGTGGTGGTTGTTGGGAGTGAAGGAAGAGTGGACAAGGGTGTCCCAGAGGGAATGGTCCCTGTGGAAGTCTGACACAGGAGGGGAAGGGAATATATATCTGGTGGTGGCATCTTGCTGGTGCTGGCGGAAATGGTGGCTAATGGTCCTCTGGAGGTGGATGCTGGTGGGATGGTAGATGAGGACAAGAGGACCCTATCACTGTTGTGGAAGGGAAGAGAGGGAGATATGTCAGATCCAGCTGAGGGCCCTATCAAACCACAGTGCTGGGGAAACCTCCGCTGAGAAAGAAGGTGGACATATCGGAGGCTCCCTCATCAAAGTTGGCATCATCAGAACAAACGCAATGGAGACGGAGAGGTCAATGCCAAAATTGGGACAGCTTCAGTAGAGACTGGTTAAGCAGTAGCCCAATATAACCATGCTCAAACCTTAAAGACATGCCCCAGATACCACCATTACCATCCCTGTCATGTCCTGTCCAACTGACAGGACAGGCCCAGAAAAAAGGTATCAGCACAATGGTATGCAGTTAGGAGGCAATTGCTCTAAGTCCTCAACACTGACTGTGGACCTTGTGATGTCTCATGTCATCAGGCAAATGCAGACAAGGAAAATTCCTGTTCATTACCATGTTTAACATTAGAAAGTAAGCACTGACAGTGGCAAAGATAAAAAATGTAGTATGGGTGGAGACATCAATGTCCAGCACAAACAGCGGCTTTGCAGGGCCATTCCTGACCGAACTGATCAAGTTCTAAAAGACATAGCTGCTAGACTGGACCTTAGGCAAGTGGTGGGTTTCCATGCTGTACAACTCTATGACTCCAAGGTAAAAAAAACAACAGAAGGGAAAAACATGCTTAACCTCATCTTCACTAATCTGCTTACTGCAGATGCATCTATCCATGACAGTATCAATAGGAGGCTTTGTAGGGATAGAGTTCCAGTTTCACAAGAGGGATACCCTTCATCATGTTTTGCGACGCTACTGCCAAGTTAAATGGGATTAATTTCGAAAAGTTCTCACAATTCAAAACTACGCATTCCTGAAATGCTGTGGACTATCAGCAGCAGAAGAACTGTACTCCAAGACAAACTGCAACCTCATGATTTGGCATACATAACCTACTCTACCATTATCATCAAGACAGGGGCAGAACCAGGCATACCTAACACTGAGATGGTGATGCTACGACACAGTTTTTTTTTCACATGCCAAACAGCATAAGCAGCAAGTGGTACAAAGAGCTGGGCAATTCCACAATAAATGGATTAGATCTAAGCTCTACAATCCTGTCACCTTCAACCATGAATGATGGTGGACAATTAAATAACTCACTTAAGGACACAATGGGAGTATCAAGAACATCACTGCAAAAGATAAGGCTGAGGCATCCACAATAATCTCCAGCCAGAAATGCCAACTGGATGATCTATTTTGGTCTCGTCCAGAGGTCCTCAGCATCACAGATTCAAATATTTAACCAATTCTATTCGCTCCACATGATATCAAGGCAGGATCTGGGCTCTGATGATATTCTGGCAATAGTAATAAAACCATGGGCTTCAGAATTTGCTGCCAAGCTATTCCAGCACAGGTACAACAGTGGCATCTCGCTGACAACCTATAAAAGTGCCCAGGTGTGTTGTGTACACAAGAAGTAGAACAAATTAAACCCTGTCAATTAGTGCCCCATCAGTTGGCCCTCCATCATCACTGATACTCAGTTTGGGTTCCGAGAGCCACTCAATTTCTGAACTCATTACAGTCTTGGTTCAAATGCAGACAAAGGAGATCAATTCCAAAGGGGGGGTGAGAATGTCTGCCTTTGACATCAAGGCTGTATTTGACAGAGTGTAGCATCAAGAAGCCCTAGTAACTAGAGTTTAACAGGAATTATGGAGAAAACCTTCACTGGTCAGTCATACCTGACACAAAGAAAGACAAGCCAGGAATGCGATGGAATACTCCCCACTTGACTGGATGAGTGCAACTCCAACAACATTCAAGACACTTAACACGATCCAAGAAAAAGCAACATGCTTGACTGGTGCCATGTTCACATTCACTCCCTCCCCCACTGAAGCACATTACCAGTATTGTGCTCCAATGACAAAATGTACTGCAGCAGTTTACTAGTTCACACCTTAGACAGCACCCCGAAATTCATGACCACCATCATCTACAAGGACAAGGTCAGCGGATACATGGATACAACATTACCTATAAATTCCCCTCCAAGCCACATACAATCTTGACTTGGAAACACAATCGCTGTTCCTTCACTGTCAGCAGGTCTAAAACCAGAAACTCCCTTCCTAACGGATTTATGGGTGTACCTACACCAAACTGACTGCATCTGTTCAAGGGGCAGCTCACCACCACCGTCTCAATGGAAACCAGGCACACAGGGAAAAGATCACTAAAGCTACAATGTAAATCAAACTTGAATCTCAAGAGCATATTGTAATTAAAATTATTTCTAGATCACAGAAGTCATGTACAGCTTTAAGTACTTTTGCTGCATTTGAAGTTAATTTGTTGAATATCAAAATATTACTTACAGAAAAATACTGCTCTGCCTCAAGCTGGTCCTGGAGTTCCCGCATTTGACCCTCATTTCCTCGATATTGCCTTAAGAAATCAAATGAGGCATTATCAGACAGTTGCTTAGTATGCTTTAAACTAAAGCTGTACTATATAACAAACACATCTAAATGCAATAGTATTAGTGTCACTGCCAAAATCTCTATTTTAAGTATGACTCTATTTGTATAACAAATTATGACACTAGAAAATGTGACTTCCATTTGGTCCTTTGTCTGATTAAGTTGGGCGTATAACATGCATGGTAACCAACCATTAAGTTTTGAGAATCTCCAAATCATTCTAGTACTGTATCCTCACCCATCTACAAGGTTTCTTTTCATCCAATCTGGTGTTCAAAGTCTCTTCCCGAAGACTCAAATTGCACTAACCCAATCAAACTGACGCAGCACAGAGTTACATGTGGAATTTGGCAAGGTAAATTGAGCTTGCCAGAGATGCTTTCAATACCTACCCAGCTTAAATCACTATAGCTTATCTGATATTGGCTAACATTGATAACTAAATCAAGTGAGAACAATTCCATCTCCCTGCAATAACCAATCCCTCCAGATCTCAGTAATGAGCTAAGATGGTTAGTCAACCAAGCTGCAGTACTGTGAATTTGCACAATTCAGCTACTGTATTGTCAAGACTGCCATTAATTGATGACTTGGTTTCAAATCACCACTGCCAAGCATGTCATTTTGGAACTATCTCCATTATTATGAGAATTAAATCCTCTTCCTGACCCTCACCGAAACCCAAGGAAGGATGCAACCAAAGCCATTGGTAGAGCTGGGCATATGAGTTCAGGCTTGAGGGGGTTGATAAAAATACAGGATCTATATAAATTTCCAGAACTTTTAAGCTTGGCTGTGCAGCAGTACAAGACAAATTATAAACAATGTTGAATTGTTGATATAATCCTGAGGGCATGTTTCACTGTTCAGGTGAACTGATCTATAGGATATTGACAATAGTGATAAAATATCCCCTACTGATTTTTAAATTCTATTATTTGATTGGATCCTCATGGATTGAAATGGTTTCAAAAAATAAAAACACCAACTTAAAAATGGCCACAGAAACCACCCGACCACAGGTTGAGGCAAGCTTCATGAAAGCATTATAAATAAGAACCAATCTGAACTGAAATAAACATTTTATCAAAGACTGAAACCAGTCAGGCATGAAAAGACCCATATTTCCTTCTAATTTTTTTATTATAAACTGGGAAAAATGGAAGCTCAGGTACTGTTGTGTTGCAGAGAAAGTAGTAGGTGTGTTTTTTTACAATCTGAAGGTCAAAAATGGAACTGTGATATCTTCACATATTGGTTACAAAAGTCATATAACATTCGGAGAAATGGGATTTGATACTTCTGTGAGAGAAGCTGGCGCCAAGTGTCTTTGGGTTTAATCACTGCCTAGCAACAGTTTTTTGCATTTTTAGGTTGCAGTTTGTCACAGAGCTGAGAAAGGGAGTTACATTCTGACCTCCAGAAAGCCTGTAAGCAAAGAAAGATCTCTCTCTTTTCTCACTCTCAGAGTGGAAAAAAAAATTCTAAGGTTTGAAATGAAGCTTTCACGACTTAAGTAAAGACCTAGGTCTGAGTGACCTGACAAATTGAGGATTTTCTATCACACAGTGAATGACAACAATGTGAAAATAATTGCCAGAAACCAGATGAACTGTGAGAAAGAGATAATAGGTACTGCAGATGCTGGAGAATCCGAGATAACAAGGTGTGGAGCTGGATGAACACAGCAGGCCAAGCAGCATCATAGGACCTGCTCCTATGATGCTGCTTGGCCTGCTGTGAACTGTGAGAAAGTCAGCTCATTCCGTGGACTTGATCCACAGAGTTTGTTGCTATTTGCCTACGTTTTTTACCTATAAGATGTAAGCAGAAGCAGGCCATTCAGCATGTTCCACCATTCAATGAGATTATAACAGATGTGATGATCCTCAACTCCACTTCTTTGCCTTTTCCCGAGAATCCTTGATTCCCTTAAAAATGCGCCTATCTTGCCCTTGACTATACTAAACAACCCAGCCTTGACAGCCTATGTCAGAAATAACTTCACAGATTCGCTATCCTTGGAGAGATTTTGCTCCTTATCTCTGGTCCTAGACTCTCTGACAATGGGAAAAAAACCTTTCAACATCCACATGTCAAATCCCCCAAGAATCTTGTGTGCACCTCCTTTAGAATCATTGCCCCAATTTTATACTGCTGGTAGTTCTGCTATAACGTGTGTTTTGTTAGCGCGAATTGGCTGTAATGCGATTGATGAATAACGACGCTATTGTTTGGATAATGCAAACTTTCTGCTATACAGGTATAGGCATTTTCTATAGCGATTTCCTTGTAGTGCAAGATCACACAACAATGCAACTATCGCGTTATAGGAGTACGACCTGTATTGTCTTTCAGTGTTCTTCTGATCGAAGTGCATCACCTTTGCACTGAGGAGATTAACAAATATGGTACTGATTCATCATTCCTCACCAGGTGGGAACTATATGAAATCTACAATCCAATGGCACTAGTCAAAAAAGAACAACGAGTTCTGGAATTCCACGTACTTCCAACAATATATATCCCTCAACCAACATTAGGATACCTTATTAACTCTGTGAAGCATTACAATGTGAAATTTCTGCTACACTTGCTTCCAAGCACTTCATAAGTAATTTACCACAAAGTGTCCAATGATGCCATCGGGTTCTGAAAGGTACCGTAAAATGGAGCTCATTCTTTGATGCAGAGGAAAAAAAGAGTTTGCATTTATATAATGCCTTTCACAACCTCAAGATGACCCAGAATACTTTACAGCCAATAGTGTATGCAGTGTAGCTGCTGTTATAATATGAGATATGCAACAGCCAATGTTGTTCAGCACGGTCCTAAATAGAGCACTGCAAAATGACCAGATAATCTGCTTCTTTTGTACTGTTATTTGAAGGATAGATATTAATCAGGACACGAGGGCGGTCGCATCTGCTCTTTTCTTAAATACTGTCATTTATAGCCACCTAACAACTTGTCTTTATTAAATTTTAATACGTCCTTAGATTAATTATTCAAAATAACAGTCACATAAAATGTCTGTTGCACTATTGACAGAGCATGCATTTGTCCTTTATGAGCTATCGCATCATTACATTCGAGAATATGTTCTGGGGGTGCAAAAAAATCATCGATGCCCACAGTATAATTACAGGGTTTGGATTTACTTTTAATTTGATTTGTGCTCATGGCCTCAGTGAGTAAAGAAACTGATTCAATATGTATGAAGCACTTAATCACAAGATTGCATCGTAGTCATGCAATCTGTCTGACATCGTTGGTGGGCAAGCTGTTGGAGAGAATCCTGATGGACAGGATGTACATGTATTTGGAAAGGTAAGGACTGACTAGGAATAGTCAACATTGCTTTGTGCATGTGAAATCATGTTTTAGTAACTTGATTGACTGTTGCGAAGAAATAACAAAGTGGATTGATGAGGACACTGCAGTGAACGTGATCTATATGAACTTCAGTAAGGCATTCGACAAGGTTCCTCATGGGAGACTGGTTAGCAGGGTTAGGTCACATGGAATACAGGGAGAACTAGCAACTTGAATACAGAACTGGCTGGATGGTACAAGACAGAAGGTGGGGGTGGGGGGTTGCTCTTCAGACTGGAGGCCTGTGACCAATGGTGTGCCACAAGGATCGGTGTTGGGTCCACTGTTTTTCGTCATTGATAGGAATAATTTGGATGTGAACACAGGAAGTAGGGTTAATAAATTTGCAGGTGACACCAAAATTGGAGGTGTAGTGTACAGTGAAGGTTACCTCAAAGTACAATGGGATCTTGATCAGATGGGCCAATGGGCCGAGGTGTGGCAGATGGAGTTTAAATTAGATAAATGCGAGATGCTGCATTTTGGAAAGGCAAATCAGGGCACAACTTGTACACTTAATGGTAAGGACCTGGGGAGTGTTGCTGAACAAAGAGTCTTTGGAGTGCAGGTTCATAGTTCCTTGAAAGTGGAGTCGCAGGTAGATGGGATAGTGAAGGCGGTGTTTGGTATGCTTGCTGTTATTGGTCAGTGCACTGAGTGAACAAATTGAGAGGTAATCTTGTGACTGTACAGGACATTGGTTCGGCCACTTTTGGAATATTGTGTGCAATCCTGGTCTCCTCGCTGTACAAAGGATGTTGTGAAACTTGAAAGGGTTCAGAAAAGATTTCCAAGGATGTTGCTAGGGTTGGAGGGTTTGAGCTACAGGGAGAGACTGAATAGACTGGGGTTATTTTCCCTGGAGCGTCAGAGGCTCAGGGGTGACCTTATAGAGGTTTATAAAAACATGAGGGGCTTAGATACGGTAAATAGACAAGATCTTTTCCCCGGGGTAGGGGAGTCCAAAACTGGACGGCATGGGTTTAAGGTGAGATGGGAAAGAGTTAAAATGGACCTACGGGGCAACTTTTTCACGCAGAGGGTGGTGCACGTATGGAAGGAGCTGCCAGGAGTGGTGGCAGCTGGTACAATTACAACATTTAAAAGGCATCTGGATGGGTATATGAATAGGAAGGGTTGCGAGAGAGGCTGGTAAATGGGACTAGTGTTATCTCGGATATCTGGTCGGCATGGACGAGTTGGACCAAAGGGTCTGTTTCTGTGCTGTACATCTCTATGACTCTATAAAAGCAAGCACTATCAGGAATAGCAGATCATTTGCACTCGACCTTTTTTGATACACCTATACATCAGCCAACAAATTGTTACCACTATAGCTTTAATTAACTTGTTTAAATTCAATACTTCTTTCTAAAAGATATATGAAAAGCAGATATTTTTGTGTTTTCTTTTTTTTTTATTGACCTTCAGACAGATGGACACATTTCTCGTTTCCCAATTCGCGACCATATACGTATTAGCTACTAACTAAGAAGCAGATAGCAGCACCAGGACTCTGAGGAAAATGCCATTTAACTTTACCTTGTCAGGGTAATTCTTACCATTTCCCATTGCAACAGAACCAAGACTGAGAACTTCGCATAAACCTATGATGAAGTTATATGTAACATTAGTTAGGCCACAGCCTAACTGTGGGTGGGATGTGATTGTACTAGAG
Source organism: Ginglymostoma cirratum (assembly GCA_024137785.1). Classification (NCBI taxonomy): domain Eukaryota; kingdom Metazoa; phylum Chordata; class Chondrichthyes; order Orectolobiformes; family Ginglymostomatidae; genus Ginglymostoma; species Ginglymostoma cirratum. Next base: position 6,885,877 of record JAHRHZ010000074.1, on the reverse strand, counting down.
AAAGTGCAGAAGAGATCGATCAGGATGTTGCCTAGGCTGGAGCAATTCAGCTACAAAGAGAGACTAGATAGACTGGCCTTGTTTTCCTTAGAACAGAGAAGGCTGAGGAGGAATCTAAGGCGTACCAAGTTCTGAGGGGCAGAGACAGGATAGATAGGAAGAAGTGTTTCCCTTAGCAGGGGGGTCAATAACTAGGGGACACAGTTTTATGGTAAGGAGTAAGAGGTTAAGAGGGTATATTTGTTAGTGCACAATGGAGATCTTTTTAATATAGTTCCCCATTTGTGTTGCATTTTTCTTTAACTTTCTGAGGTGTGCAAGAATGTTCCAAATTGGTTAACACATTTTCATTCCCCACAGCAAAAAACATGCAAATATTCCAGAAATCCCTACTTCAATGAGACATTTATCTCACTGTACTGTAACTCTTTGATGCAAAATTACCACTTCAACATGCTGTTCTACAATGTCAAACATAGTTATCTTCACATCTTAAGAGTAATTTTTGAAGTCACACACAATATTAATCCTCTTTACAGCTAAGTACGACTGACCAGTACTCAAAATCCTCAACTTAACATAGGTTAAGAAAATAACTTTTCCTAATAATTTATCCAAGCATTTAGTTGGCTCCTGCACAATACACCTAAATAGATCCATAGGTCAGTATAATGTTAAAGCAGAAATAAATACTTTGAGAGCTGTGCCAGCTGGAATTCGAGCGACCGCTTGGACTCCAACAATGAATTGATCTCTTGTTTCAACTGCTTCTCTAAGCCTTTCAGATTGTCTGCTTCCAATGACTGGGCCTTCAGTTCACTCTTTGTCATTTCTTGTTTATTCATCTCTTGATCCAGCTGTAGTGCCAGGTTCTTCACCTGCATAATTAAGAATATTGATTACCATTTCTTAGTTAAAATATCTTACTTTTAAGGTGAAATAAATGAATTGCATTTAAAAAAGCCTGACCACATCTATCAGGATGCCCCAAAGTGCTTCACATTCAAAGGCTGATTCCCATAGGAAGGCAGCAAATCACACCAAATTACCTTTACCCACCCATCATTTCTGATTATTTTAGAGGGTATGTACTGCTACAAACCTGGTTGTCTTTCCTACTGACTGAAGACTATATATAAAAAATATTTTTAAAAATAGTGAGCATACTTTCTCTTTTCTCATGCTGCAGCATAATTTAACATATTAATTAAAAGACACTTCACCAAGCACCTTAGACTATGGAGATTCTTTTGCTTGAAATGTTAATAAACCTGCACTATTTTCAGATGGTTATGCACTAGCACTGTGTTCTTCCATTTGACTCACTCCGTTCTCCACACCCCTCTAGTTATCAGCATAAATACTACAATTTACCAGCTGCTTTCAATTCTGACAAATGGTCACTGGACACTAACTGTTAATTCTTGCTTTTCTTCTTGAAGACTATTCAACCCTCCTAAACATCCCATCATCAGTTTTGATATCAATTAAAGCACTAACCACTCATACATTTAATGTTTCACTGACCTCATCAGCATCTATCACCTTATGAAAATTTTCTATTTTCTTTTGACACCTGTAGTTTTAAATTGTATCCTCCGTACTAGAGACGTGCTTGACAAAAGAGCTCTCATGCACTCAAACTTTCCACACCCATTAATATCTCCTGCTGCATTGTCCTTTCCTCCATAGTACAGTTTCAAGGTGGACAATCTTCCTCTTTCACTCAAAGCCTCTCAGTTCAGGAATTAGTTCTGTAGTCCTCCCATGAACATCTAAATATTTAAGAATATTTCTTTGAAGAAATCAAAGTGAAAATAGCACTCCGAATGATGCCGACAAGGATAGATATAATTAATTTCAATAATATCTCTTTAGACTTAAAAGGCTAACCTTTGTTACACATTCCAAAATTTACTCGTTTTTTTTCCCCCCCACTTACAAATATGGAATCGTAAATGTTACTGAACTATTATTCCAAATCCCCACAGTTTCCCCTGTTTTGTTATCTTAGAAATATTTATTTTTAACTCTGCAATTTTACTTCATATACCTAAGCTCATTACATTTAATCATGTTGAACTTCACTTATCACCTCTCTACCTGTCACTCTAGGCAGTCCATTGCCGACTAGATTTTTTCACTTTGATACCTAGTCACTGTTGGTCACTGTTTTAACCTCATTTCCATTCATAAATTTAAACACTTAGGACAATATTCCATTCATTTCGTAATTTCTGAAAACTTATAAACAAGTTTAACATCAATTGCTTTGGTCCACCACTTGCAACCGACTTCTAATCTGACAAGTCTCCACACTGCCATCAACTATTTTACAGGTTATTTTGCCGTCTATCCCAAAGAACCTTTTGAGTGAGTATTAGATGGGACAATATCAAATATGTTTCTGAATTTCAGATATTTTGTGGAGATTCCATTTGGTTGCACTTTTTATTTGAAGCATAATTTACTTGTGAAGTGCAATACTAATAAAGTAAATTGCAGCATTTCAAAATCTCAGAATTGTTAATTTGCAGAAGGATGCCATCTAACTCACTGTATCTGCACCTGCTCGCTGAGCATTTTGACTTAGTGCCAATCTCCTGTCTTTTCCCTGTAACCTTGCATGTTGTTTGCATCTAAATAATCATCCAACGTCCTCTTGAACATCTCAACTGAACTTGGTCTCCACCAAACTTCCAGGCAATGCATTCCGGATTCTAACTGCTCGCTGTGTGGACAAGATTTATTGCACCTTGCATTTGCTTCATTTGCACAACATTTTAAAACTGTGGCCACTAGTTCTCAAGCCCCACTCTGTTGAAACCACTCTTAATTTTGAAAACTTCTATCAAATTCCCTCTCTGCAAAGAAAACTGTCTCAGCCTCTTCAATTTATCCTAAGTTTCTAATACTTTTTATAGGTTGTAATGTTTCCTGCTTCTCCCAGGCAGTGCGCTCCAGATTCCCATCATCCACTGGGTGAATATAGCAAAAGCAAGGGTCTTAACATTGACCCACTGGGGACTCCACTATTCATTAACCAGGAGTCTCTTTTTCTTATCCCTCAGAAAAATTTGTATTCATGTTGCAGATGTCCCTTTTATTCTGTAACCATCAACTCTTCTCAAGTCTGTTGTGTGGCATAGTACTGAATGTATTTCGATTTGATTTGATTTACTATTGTCACATGTATCTAGGTACAGTATGCAGGACAGGCAGATCATACCAAAGTGTAGAAGGGTAATAGAACAGAGCGAGGAATACAATGTTACGACTGCAGAGAAGGTGCACAAAGAGTGAGATCAACATTAAATTTAAAATTTGAGACATCCATTCAGAAGTCTAATTACAGCGGGGAAGAGCTGTTTTTGAATCTGTTGGTACGTGTGTTTAAGCTTTTGTATCTTCTGCCTGACAGAAGAGGTTGGAACAGATTATAGCCAGGATGGGAGGGATCTTTGATTATGCTGGCTGCCTTTCTGAGGCAGTGAGAAGTATAGATGGAATCAGTGGATAGAAGGTTGACTTGCATAATGGACTAAGCAGTGTTCACAACTCTGTAGTTTCTTACAGTCCTGAACCAAGCAGTCATCATACTTAGCATGATGCATCCATTTAGAATGCTTTCTATGGTACATCTATAAAAATTGGGAAAAGTCTTTATGGAGGCGCCAAATTTCCTCAGCCTCCTAAGGAAGCAAAGGTGTTGCTGTGCTTTCTTGACCATCACATCAACATGGGTGGACCAGATTGTTAGTGATCATGACTCCGAGGAACTTGACACTCTCAACAACCTCCACCTCAGGACCAACGATGTGGATAGTGGTGTGCCCTCCTCTTTGTTTCCCGAAGTCAATGACCAACTCTTTCGTCTTGCTGACATTAAGGCAGAGATTGTTATTTTTACACCATGCCACCAAGCATTCTATCTCTCCCCTGTATGAGTGTACAAGAGTATAGTAGGGGGCTGAGTATGCAGCCTTGCGAGGTGCCGCCATTGAGTATTATCACGGAAGTGGTGACATTACCTATTCTCACTGATTGCAGTCTGAGAGTCAGGAAGTCAAGGATTCAGTTACAGAGGGTAGAGCAGAGACCTAGGTCTCAGAGTTTGGAGATTAGTTTATTTGGAATTATAGTTTTGAAGGTAGAACTGTAATCAATAAGTAGGAGCCTGACAAAGGTACCCTTGTTATCCAGATGTTCAGGGATGAGTGTAGGGCCATGGAGATGGTGTCTGCGGTGGAACTGTTGTGACAGTAGGCAAACTGTCTACTGGAATCAAGGCACGTTGGGAGTCTAGATTTGATAGGAGCCACGGAAAACTTCTCAAAGCACTTCATAATTATTGAGGCCAGAGCCACAGGGCAGAAATTCATACACACATCACCAGCATTACCCGCATCAGCCTTCTCTTTTAGATTTTCAAAATACTCCAGCAAATAATCATGATTTTCCATCAGCATGGTTAACCATTAATTTTCCATGTTTCTCTTCATGCAATCCCCAATAATTGTTTCTTGAAACTTCCCACCACCAAAGTTAAACTGACTAGTCTAAAACTGCTAGGTCTATCCTTGCAATCTTTTGTGAACAAGGGCATAATGTTTGCAATTCTTCAGACCCACCCGAGTGTGTAGAAGATTGGAAGATTATAGCCAATGCTGCTGCAATTTCCACTTTTATAACTGAAATAGTGGATCATTGAATGTAATCTTGCAAGAATCCTGAGATTCTGGGAAAGTCTCAGCAGGTTGGAAAACTGCCAAATCAGCACCTTTTCAGTAAGGAATGGTGAGAAAAAAAGACAATTGTGGGGTACTGAGCTTAACATCTATTATTGAGAAAATGTTAAGAGTCTATTATAAATGATGTAATAGCAGAGCATTTAAAAACACATAATATGATCAAGCAGAATCAGCATGATAGGGGAAATAATCATGCCTGGCAAATTTATTAGAATTCTTCGGGGAGGTAACAAGCAGGATAGATAAATAGAAAGCAATAGATGCAAGATATCTGGATTTCCAGAAAATGTTTGATAAGATACCATACATTAGCCTAATGAAAAAGGTAAGAGCTCACTCGTAAAGACAGTATATTAGCATACTTAGAGGACTGGCTAACCAATAGAAAACAGAGAGCTGAGATGACAGAGCAAGGGTATGTTCAGAATGGCATGGCAACCTGTAACTAGTGGGGTGCCGCTAATGCTGGAGCCACAATAATTTACAATATATGTTAATAACTTGGTTGAGGAAAGTTAATGTACTATAGCCAAGTTTGCAGATGACACAAAAATAGATGGGAGGACAAGTGGTGAGGATGACAAAGAGAGTCTGCAGAGAGAAAGCAGACAGGTTAAGCAAAAACTTGGCAAATGGATTATAATGTGGGAAAATGAGTGGTCATGCACTTTGGTCAGAAGAATAGAGGAAGTGAATATTATTTAAATGAATAAAAACTGCAGAAAGCGAAAGCACAAAGGGATTTGGGAGTCTTCATGCATAAATCACAAAAAGCTAGCATATATATTCAGCAGGTAATAAAGAAGGCAAATGCAATGTTGCCTTTTATTTCAATGGGAATGAAGTATAACAATAAAGAGGTCTTGTTAAAACTAACCAAGGCACAAGTTAGACAACAGCTGGAATGCTGTCAAAGGTTTTGATTCCTTTATCTAAAAGACAGACTGGCACTGGAGGCAGACTAGACGATGCTCATTAGTTTGATCACGGGTCAGGAAGGACTGTCATATGAGGAGAAATTGAGTAGGCAAGGCCTGTACCCATGATGTTCAGAAGAATGATAAGCTACCTTACTGAAACATATAAGATTCTTAGGGAACTTGACAGGACAGTTGCAGAAAGCCTGCTTCCCTTTGTTGGAGAGTCTAGGACCAGCATAATACAGAATTGTGTCCAGACCATTCAAAAATGCAGGGTTAGAGGGGGGCCGGGGATGTTGGTCTGGGTGAGATGCTCTTTGGAGGGTTGGTGTGGACTCGATGGGCTGAATGGTCTGCTTCCACACTGTAGGAATTCTAATTCCAGAAACTGGTTAGAATAATGGACTACTCATTTACCAATGAGTTGAGCATGAATTTCTCCTCTTGGTGGTTGTGAATCTATGGAATTCTTTACCAAAGCAGGTTGCAGAAGTTGGATTGTTAAGTATATTCAATGCTGAGACAGACAGAATTTAATCAGTAAGGGAATCAAGGGTTATGAGGAAAAGACAGGAAAGTGGATTTGAGGACAGTCAAATCAATTATGATGTTATTGAATGGTGGACCAGACATGAGGGGCTGAATGGGCTACTTCTGCTCCTTTACGTATATTTTACGACTCCTGTGCCAAGTCACTGACAGGTTATGCTATACTTACCATATCAGTTCTAAACTTGACTAATGACTGAATATCTCACTCTTTCTCCATGGCCCAGAAGCATTTGCCTCATACATAAAGACAGGTAAAGACACATGCGAAATGTTAAATTAAACGTTTCAGCCATGTTCCTTGCCTGCATGTGTAAAAGTCCTTTCTGGTCCTTAATTGGTCCTTTTATCATTGATGCACTTACCGATGAATTTCCCTTTGGAATTTCCCTTTATGTTCACTACCAGTTTTGTTGGTTATGTTATTTGCTTTTTCATCTCCCCACTGAGCTTTCTGTATTTAGTTTGACTCTCAAGTATATTTACTACCTGGCACCTGTCAAAAGCACACTTTTCTACTTTAACTTATTTTTTATCTTTTGTTACCTAGGGAGCTCCGGAGTTATTGTTCTACTTTTCCCTTTTGGGAAAATATTACTTGACAAATCTTCTTTCCAAAGGCAACCCATTCTTCAGCTACTAATTTTCCCACCAATATTTGGTTTCAGTCTATCTGGCCCAGCTCTATTCTTGTGCCATTGAAATCCACTCTCTACTAATTGGTTTGTTCTTACTCTGAATTGACCAATGTTATCTTCCACTGTCATCCCAACCTTATGAATATAATGATCACTTACCCTCAATGCTCCCCCATTGTTAATTGCTCTACTTGGCCCACCATACGCTCAAGATCCGGGTCTAACAGCATTTTCTTTCTTGTTGCATTGAACACATACTACTGTAGGAAATATTCCTGAATACAATCAAAGAATACCCATCCTTTGGTGTTCTACCATGACCACTATCCCAGTCTACACATGGATAATTAAAGTCCCCCACTGTAACTACACTATAATGTTAACATCTCTCTGTGATTTCCTTGCAGCTTCTTTGCACCCTTCCCACTATTTGGTGGTCTACAGAATATACTGAGCAACGCAAATACACCCTTCTTATTCCTTTGGTCTAGTGAAATCTGCCCTTGAACCTCCTTTTCCAGTATTGCAATGCTTTCCTTAATAAAAAGCACCACCTTGCCCTATTTTTTTTCTTTCCTACCTTTTCTGAATATCTTTTAATCACAAATATTTAACATCCAACCTTAAGCCAGATTCATATACATGTAGTGCAAGACTGATTTAAACTTCATTACCTTCTCCCTTATTCAGACTCCACCTATTAACTTACTACTTCTCTCACTTTGAGACATTGGTGAATAGATCTATAATCCCCTCACTCAACTCCAAATGAATGAATCTATCGACAAGTGGAAAGTCATTTAAATTAGTTTCCAAATATGCCTTCCCTTGAGATACTATGGGTTTTAAGTTTGTATTCAACTCTGTGTCTCTTTTGAAACTCTTCCTTCTCCTCCTCCAATAGTACAAAGTAATAAAATAACAGCTCCACAAAATTATTCTTAAAAACAAATTCACAGCAATATGCATGTCATAGAAACAAAAGTAATGTATTAACAGTACCAGTTCTCATAAAAATTGCCTGTATGCTTTGCTCAAGTTTGAGGCTCTCTGCAGCTAAAAAAAGATACAGAATGTACATTTTACCCTCATGGCGTTTTTCTGATATACCTACTGTAGGATTAAAATATTAAACTAAATGGCACACATTTAGAAGAAATTCCATAATGGTTATAAACGTTGCTTTCTATCCTCTTACCTCATCTTCCAATCTCTCTTTCTGCTTACTCAGCTGCTCCACTTTTTGTTGGAACTGCTTTAAGTCAACTTCCGACATAGAAAGCTTTTTCTCCACTTCCATCGCATAATTCTCTGCTCTCTGTCTGGACATTCTCTCCTCTCTCAGTTTGTTATCCATTTCTGAACAATAACAAATTAGTATAAAATTTTTTTCAGATAACACAAATATTAAAATGTCTGTTTTATTATGGACTCATGACATTAAAATGCCAGAAACGACTATTGATCATGCATTGTATTAGTAAAACCACTAAATGAAATTTCAGAAAATCTCAACTGCAAGTAAAATCATTGTAATTGAGGTGGGGGTTGCGCAGGATTCAGTGTTTTTTCAACAATTGGCTATAGTTTGATTATTTATAATAGCCAAACAAGTGGGAGATATGACATTTCAGACCTCACAGTTGTACAATTGTATTAGGAAGTCATAACAGTAAATTGATACTAGAAATAATTGTTTTATTCAGGTCCGATCAAAGCTTCTTCATACACATATTTTGATGATGATGAAGTTGGCTGGCTCGCCGAGCTGGTTTGTTGTTCCACAGACGTTTCGTTACCATGCTGGGTAACACCATCAGTGCAGCCCCTGATGAAGCGGCGGTGTGTTTTCCCGCCCGGTTTTTAAACTCTGGAGTCCACTGAGCTGGATTGCCTCACTTCCGGTTTTCCTTTGTAGTGGAGTGTATATGGGGTCGCGTTCTATGTGTTTATTAATGGCTTTCTTCGTGGAGTGCCACGCTTCTAGGAATTCCCGTGCCTGTCTCTGCTTATCTTGTCCCAGTCGAATTGGTGGTTCTCCTTATCCATGGGGATTGAGATTTTTTTTTTGAAAAATGCACACTAACACGGCTAACAGCATTCATGCCGTAAAAAAAATTGAAACCATTCAAAACAACAACCAGAGAGCAAAACTATTGATGAATATTCTATAAAGATTTTCTGGCCTGTGTTAACACTTTGAATGATCCATTCTACCAGGAAAAGAAAACTCATCATTAAGACAGCCTAAAAATCCACTAAACAATGAATTTCATTCTAGATATTTATCATCAGTATATCTGTATCAATGTTAGGGGTGACACAATTCGACAATTTACTCACTTATGAGTAGAAAAGTCTGATGTATGCTGAATGTATGAGGTTGGCCCCAGATTTAAACTGAGGTACTTGAATTTACTTGCATGTAAAACAATCTTAGCAAATACTAACCATTCATGGCCACTGATCTTGCTTCTTCTATGGACTCATACTCATCTACCAATCGTGCTTTAGTTACTTTGTGCTCTGTAATTTCTTGATCTAGCTGTTGCTGCAACATCTTATTTTTGTAATTCAAGTCTATTTCCATATTATTCTTTTCCTGTGAAAACAAATCTCAGAATTATTACACACAGTAAGCATAACAGATTAAGTAAGTAATGGTACCATTGTTTTATTTGGTGCAAATGAAAATGACAAGAAAAGATTTCTACAGTTGTTCACACAGAATTATCAGCATGAACTGTACTGCTATGGAAAGTGTCAAGTAAAGGCATGTGCTTTCTCACATGTAAATTCAATTATTCATGGATTCTATCAGGTACCCACTTGTGACAGTTATAAGAAGCTACCTGATCTCATAGCAATAAGCATAGCAAGATATAGAAGGCATCAGGATTAGATATTCATTGTCAAATGTAATTTTCTTTACGCAAGATCATATAGAAAATTCATTTTGCTACTTGAAGTTTTTGTCCACAATATTTAAGGAATAAGATCTTACACAGATGACAGTTATTGTCCATATGCTATCTTGTGAACTTAATTTAAAAAAAAACTTCCACTTTTGGAAAAAACGTTGAAGCATCGGAAGTGCTAAAGCAATCAACAAAACAAATAACATTAATTTCAAGTAAACTTCACAGATATTATCCCAAAAGCAAAATAATGCTGATCTAGGAAATGTAGATATACATGAAAGCAAAATGTCTGTCCGTTTGTTGGCAAATTGTACCAAAGTCCTGTGGTCATTCCCAACCAATCTTAGTGGGATGATACTTTACTTCAAGGGGCATGTCACAGAGCAGCTGATAGAGCTGGGGTGGAGGGAGGTCATTTTGGCCTACGAAAGGATCCTGTGGCACTGCAAACACTGAATCCCTGATGTTGTAAATAGAAATGTAGAAAATAGTAGCGGGCCATTCAGCCCTTCAATCCTACTCATCATTCAATATGATCATGGCTTATCATCAAACTCAGTACCCTACTCCTGCTTTCACCCCATACGCTTTGATCCTTTTAACCTTAAGAAAGGTATCTAATGACTCCTTGAAAACATTCAATGTTTTAACCTCAACTGTTTTCTATGTCAGGATCACCACTGGAAGAAGAAATCTCTTCTCAACTGAATCTTCAAATGGCCTGTTTCTAGACTCTTCAGTCATTGGGAGCATCCTTCCTGCGAAGACTCTGTCGAGTAAGAATTTTACAGGTTTCCATGAGAAACCCCTCTTTCTCCTAAACTCCAGTGAATATCTTCTAACAAATCCAGTCTCCCTTCATGGGTTAACCCTGCCATCCCAGGAATCAGTCTGGTAAACCTCTGTTGTACTTCCTCCATAGCCAGAACATCCATCCTCAGATCAGGATGCCAACACTGCACACAATACTCCAGGTGTGGTCTCACCAAGGCCCTGTATAATTTCAATAAGGCGTCCCTACTCTTGTACTCAAATTCACAAATATTATTTGCCTTCTTCGCTGACTACTGTGCCTGCATGCTTACTTTCAGCGACTGGTTATATGGCTCCACAACTTTCTTTCATACACCATTTTCTTCTTTTCTTTTTTTTTGTTCCACATCAGTTAACTCCTGAAACACTTCATTTTAATGCTCAATAAGGGATTGAGGGGGATGAAGAGATTAGAACAAACAGTCAAAAATCTGACAGAGAGTAACAGTACGCAAGACAAACCAGCACAGCAACTAATAGTACAAGACTCTTTAAGGGAGCTTTCATTTGTGATCTTCACCAACATTATCAATCAGACCCAGAATACAATTTGGCAATAGATCGGGTATGTGAACATGGTGGTGCCAAGTGATGGAAAAACAGCCACCAATCTGTTGCATAAACACTAAAGTACAACTGGCACCCTTAAGAGAGCAACCTGATCCAAAAATCCTTTTTTTAATGGAAACTATAAAAAATATTAACCAGTTCTTGAAAAGCATCAGAAAACATAAAAGTTGAGTAGAATTGTCAAATTTTTTTCTTATTTTCAATTAAGAAGGAAGAGCTTCTGATGTCACTCATCATGAAATATTTAATGTTTCAACAAATACTGAAACTGCAAAAATGGGTAATATGCTCTTCACTGAGGAAGGTTTGGCAGGCATTTAAATGTGTGGGTTGTGGTGACCATGCTGCTTTCCAGCCTCAACTTTCATGAAGTCAGCGATGGAAAATTCCTGAATGGCCTTCTAAGTGGGGTCTCACTACCTCCTTAGTTCTTAGTGCCAAGAACATGCGCTACCTCTTCATAGGATTCCACCCAAATATACTGAAAATGTAGAGAATGATCTAATGCTGCCATTGGTGCTGATGGTAAAATATTCAGAGTAGTACTGAACATTGAGAAAATTAATTTTGTCTGAATTTAGGTATTTGTGTTTCATAATTATGGGATTAACATTGTTAATTAAAACTGCTATGTGAAAGAAGGCAATTAAGTGAATTTTTGATGCCTATCTGAATATGTCAGCTTATTATTTCAAAAAAACTGACAAAGAAGATGTTTTATAAGAACTTAGTTGTAACTTCTATTTTTCCAGACTTCAGATGCATTGCCCAGTTTGTATGAAATAAAGCTGAAATGCTGGGAATGCTCAGCAGGTTTGGCAATATTAATAGACAGAGAAATAGAATTAACATTTCAGATTGATGATCCTTTGCCAGGTATTTTCCAAGTTCTTCATTAGTTACCTTTTCCAGGTTGCTAAGCTTGTCGTGTGCCTGTTTCTTCTCCATCTCCGCTTTTGAAAGGTTAATTTTAATCATTTTCAGTTCTTCTTGTAAAGAAGTGGTCCGAGCTTAAAAAGAAAATTGCCGTTATCTCACTATTCATTGTACTTAGAGAATTAAATAGAGGATACAGCAAAAGCCTAATCCAACAAAATTCAACCCCAACTCCAGAGGCTATGTAGACAAAGCCAATACCCAGTACAACAAGTACTCAAAATCAGACATTGTTGTGAATCTATTCTGATGATCATCATCACATTTTATAATTGAATGGCTATTTGGGGGAAGCACTGGCAGGACTTATAATATCTGTCAACATATCCCAACACGGGTCTTAAGGACCAGAGATCTGAAGAGTAAAAATTATAAAAAATATTTCGAGTTGAACCAAAAGAAGGAAAAAAAAACCTGTATGTTACAGGACTAGAAATGGGTTTGCATCAAATGATAGCTAATAGCAAGGAAAGATTAGGAAATAAATCTGTGGAAAATTCATCGAGTTGTTGGGGTAAAGACCAGTACATCTTGCAAAGGAAAAATGATATTGAAAAACTGAAGCAAAGGAGAATTAAAAAATGCTCTGGAAAGAACTTATTGCAGTTTGGATTTAACATCTGGATTGCTGCAGCAAAGAACTGGTAGATCCAGGGCCCAGATTTCTTCTGCGCTGTTGAAGTAAATTCATTTACATCCTTATTTACATAAAGTACAACATTTCAATGATGATTTTAATCTTATTGCAAGGAAGATTTCACTCTGATATTACTGTTCATCATTTTCTATGCCTTCCTCAGCATCTCTACTATGTAACCTCCTTCCCTGCCTCTTCTTTTATTGCTTTTGCACCTCCAACTTGCTTCCATTCTCACTTGACCTGGTTTGATGCACAATTACTATCTACTGTCTTGTAAAATAAAAAAGATTTGCTCCATACATTACATCCTTTCTCAGATAATGAGACCAAAACTGCACACAACACTCAAGGTGCAGTCTCATGAAGGCCTTGTACAGTTTCAGCAAGACCGTCCTGTTCCTGTACTCGAATCTTCTCAATATGATGACAAATATACTGTTTACCCTCTTCATTGCCTGCTGCATGTGCATGTTTACTTTTAGCAACTGGTGTACTAAAACACCAAGGTCTTGTTGCACCTCCCCCTTTTCCAATCTATTGCCATTTAAGTATTAATCCCCATTTATGTTTTTGCTACAGAAGTAGATAACCTTACATTTATCCACATTATACTTCATCTGTCATGCATTTGTCCATTCACCCAACTTGTCCAAACCACAATTAACCATCTCTGCATCTTCCTCACCATTCATTCTCTCACCCACTTTTGTGTCATTTGCAGTTGTGGAGTTATTATATGCAGTTCTCTCATCTACATCATTAAAATATCTTGTGACTAGCTGGGCTCTCAGCACTGATTCCCTCAGTACCCCTCATTGGTTGCCACTCGAAAAATGACCCATTTATATTTTTTTCCTATAACAGCCTTATTTGGTTAACATTAAGAAACTATTAATGTAACAGGAGAGAGCAGGTGAATTGCTCAAATGCATTCAAAAGAACTTTCTTAAACAGCATGTTTCCAGTGCACTGAGGAAGGAAACAATACTGGGTCGACTTCTGGTGAATGAGGCTGGGCTAGTGGAGCAGGTTTCAATCAAACAGCATTTGAGGAGCAGCAACTTGTATTTTCATAGGAACAATTGTAATAATGCCACTAAGTTTAGAATAATCGTGGAAAACGCAGGGAGGACTCAAGCACACAAATATTCAATTGGAATACAGCTACCCACTTCGGTGAGTTGAAATCTGGACCAGGTGGATTGGAATCCAAAACATGGTAGACAAAACAGTAATTGAATGAAGGGAATCAAAGAAACATTTACTTGAGTGTACAGACACACTCCCATAGGGGAAAGGAAGGGCATCCAAAGCTGTAACTCACTGGAAGACTAAAGATAATATAGTTAAAACAAGCCTGAAAATGATATCTTATGAAATCTGAGGTTCATGGAACAATAGAAAATCAAGCTGAATGGTGAAAGTAGGGAGGAAATTCAATAAAAAAGAGATGACAGCGGCAAAGAAATGTATAGGAATTGATTAGTAGCTAATAGAAGCTTGCACATTGCCCAGTAGTCACTCTTTGGTTTGCTGTAATGGTTCAAATGCAGATGGCACAGTGAACTATCACAGAATGAAGACATCCTGATTGCTGGCAGGGTATCAGGCACTGACCTGCATGATTCTCGGTCTATGGTCATACCCCCAGCTGGTTTCAGAGTGGGGCACAGATGATCTATGCTGCCTGGAAAACGAAGTTTACCATGGGATAGCCTAGAATCCTAGTTATACATAGGTGTTCCTCTAGCAAAGAGAACAACATTTCATTAAGGCTCAATGAATAGAGGGCACCAATGACCATCCCTCTGCCACAGCAGATGACAAGGTGGAGTTATTGCATGTATATCCAACTCCTATCTCGAAGAAGTCAGACAAGTAAAAGTTCATCATCCCTGTCACCTTGAAAGCCAATGGCATTGGGAACTTTTCCTGTTTTGATGTTGCAGGAGATGGGAGATTTTAATAGGTTATCCTTACTGAAGTACAGATATTCAACTAATTGTTCCTCCCTGAGCGTTAGCTAGGAGAATAACTTCAGAAACATCCCGGACTGACATGCTCTCCTGTTAGGAGAGAATCTGTATGATATCTAGTCTTCTTAACAGCCCGCCGTGCTCTGCATGCCCTTTGTTCCTTTGCCAAATCATGCTGAAATGTAATGGAACTGCATGAATGTTGGAGAGCAATGGGTAGGACCCTATGTCTTCAAGTCAGCAAAGCTTCTTCAACAGCTGCCACACCAATCTGTCTGGACTTCTACAACTTTAACCTACAGAAAACATCAACATATGATGGAATCAGAGCAACAGGTAGCATATATTAACCTGCAATTAATGTGTAAACAGTTGATAACTCTTTTAAATGGATTAGATAAAATGTCTTCCCACCGTTGAATGATTATTCAACTATGTAAGGTTAAGAAGACGCATAATCTGGAGCACTGAAGTTTAAAAGGACAGGATACCACTACCATTAATCAGTGAACGCATCATGATCTGCTTGCCTTAACTGTTTCTATCACACTTATTGAGCACATGCCAACATCCAGCAAAGCATGACATGCCCCAAAAGTGTATATGTACTAGAAGCAGCATTTTGGTCCCAAAACAGCATCTGTAGTAACCAAATTAGCACTGTAGATCCCAATTTTGCAGCATCAGTGTTTCCACAAGGATTTTCATTTTAGTTAGTCAGAAAGCATGGTGGCTCAGTGGTTAGCACTGCTGCCTCACAGCACCAGGAACCTGGGCTTGATTCCAGCCCTGGGTGACTGTATGGAGTTCACACGTGCTCCTCGTTTCTGCGTGAATTTCCACCAAGAGATCCAGTTTCCTCCCACAGTCTAAAGACATGTATGTTAGGTTGAATGGCCAAGCTAAATTGTCCGTAGTGACTAGGGATGGACAAGTTAGGTGGATTAGCCATATAACCATGCAGAGTTACAGGGACAGAGTAGGGGACTGGGTCTGAATGGGATGCTCCTTGGTGGGTTGGCACAGGCCCAATGGGCCAAATGGCCTCTTTCTGCACTACAGGGATTTTAAAAAGCTTTGAAGTTCACAGAACAAGGGATACCACTCTGAAGGTGAAGGTCAAAGAGAAATCTCCACTGACACATCTGTGGAAATCTGGTACTTGCCTCTATGAACAAAACCTGGGACAGCGACCTCCACGGTTGCCACGGCATGTTCCTTCCAGAAAGAAGCAAACCTACTGCCATACTAATGTGAAAACGCTCTATCTAATCTGATCTCAGAAATTAAGCAGACTCAGGCCTGATTGGTATTTGGATGGGAGGCTGCCTGGGAATACCAGGTTCTTGTGGCACAGAGGTGTCAATACCCCTGGACGAGGAGATCTGGGTTCAAGTCCCACCTGCTCCAGAGGTATGTAATAACGTCTCTGAACAGGCTAGTTAAAAAAAAGGTTTAATTAAAAAAAGCAACACTACAGATTGATTGAGCATGCTACTTCAACGAGTTCCGCACTGCCACTATGGTGCTGATCAAACAATAATTATTCCTGGAAAGAAACCAGAGGAAGAGGAGACAAATTTTCCTACTTGCATTCAGGAAGAGAACGGTCCAAAGATCACAGATGGCTAGATATCCTTAACAAATACCAATTTCCAAATATTAATTACCTTGCAAATCATTGATCATCTCTGAGCCCTGGTTGCGAACTCTTCTTTCAGATTCCAAAGCAGATTGATGCTGGATAATATCCTTCTCCAGCTGTAGCTTGGCATTTTCTAAAACTCTGTTTCTCTCCTGCAGTTCACTATTTACAATCTCTAATTGGCTCATGGTCTTTGTTAAGTCAGTTTGGTTCCTCCGTAACCTCGCTGCTGTGTCAGATTCAGATCGCAGCAGAGCATTTGCTTCTTCTAACTATGAACAACAGAATTACATTTTTCATTCGTATCTTGCTTTATTTCATGTTGAAAATCTTCAGTATATGGATTTAGAACTTACTTGTTTTTGTAACTGAACTATTTTCTCGTTTGAAATGTGAGAATTCTGATTCATTTTCTTTAAGTCCTCAAGTTGCTCCTTTAGCGTAGATACTGCAGAGAAAAACAAGTCAAAAATTACAACCCAATCAATGAAATATAAACCATTGTGTAAGGGATTTTCTATTAAATGAATTTCTAATAGGTGCAAATGTTAATAAAGTTTCTAACATGACATATTTTGGACCTGAAATGCGAAATAGCCATCTACAAGCTACATAATTCTGTACTTGGATAACGAGAGATATTATGAGCCGAATCAAAAAGAAAAAGTAAGCATTTATCAGGGCTAGGAGGCTGGGAACACACGAAGCAAGGGTGGAATACAAGGAAGTCGAAAGAAACTTAAGCAAGGAGTCAGGAGGGCTAAATGGGGTCATGAAAAGTCATTGGCCAACAGGATTAGGGAAAATCCCAAGGCTTTTTATACATATATGAAGAGCAAGAGGGTAGCCAGGGAGACGGTTGGCCCACTCAGGAACAGGGAAGGGAATTTGTGTGTGGAGCCAGAGGAAATTGGCGAGGTATTAAATGAGTATTCACCATAGAGAAGGACTTGGTGGATGTTGAGTCTGAGGAAGGGTGTGTCGATAGTTTGGGTCATGTTGAGATCAAAAGGAAGGTGGTTTAGGGGGTATTGAAAAACATTAAGGTCGACAAGTCCCCAGGGTGTGATGGGATATACCCCAGAATACTGAGAGAGGCAAGGGAGGAAATTGCTGGGGCCTTAAGGGTAATCTTTGTATCCTCACTGGCTACAGTGAGCTCCCAGAGGATTGGAGAATAGCCAATGTTGTCCCTTTGTTTGAGAAGGGTGGTAAGGTAATCCAGCTAACTACAGGCCAGTGAGCCTTACATCAGTGGTAGGGAAATTATCGGAAAGGATTCTTCGAGACAGGATTTACTCCCACTTGGAAATAAATGGGTGTACCAGCGAGAGGCAACATGGTTTTGTGAAAGGGAGGTCATGTCTCACTAACTTGGTTGAGCTTTTTGAGGAAGTGACGAAGATGATCTATGAGGATAGAGCAGTGGATGTCGTCTACATGGACTTCAGTAAGGGATTCGACAAGGTCCCTCATGGCAAGCTGATACAGAAGGTAAAGTCACACAGGGTCAGAGGTCAGCTTGCAAGATGGATGAAAAAACTGGCTCGGTCATAGAAGACGGTGGGTAGCAGTGGAAAAGTGCGTTTCTGAATGGAGGGCTGTGACTAATGATCAGTGTTGGGACTTTTGCTATTTGTAACATATAAAATGATTTGGAGGAAAACGTAACTGGCCTCATTAGCAAGTTCGCTGACGACACAAAGGTTGGTGGAATTGCGGACAGTGATGAGGACCGTCAAAGGATATAGCTAGATATAGATTGGTTAGTGACCTGGGCAGAGAGATGGCAGATGGAGTTTAATCCAGAAAAATGTGAGGTAATGCATTTTGAAAGGTCTAATCCAGATGGAAAATATACCGTACATGGCAGAACCCTTAAGAGTACTGATAGGCAGAGGGATCTGGGTGTACAGGTACACAGGTCACTGAAAGTGGCAACACAGGTGGAGAAGGTAGTCAACAAGGTATACGGCATGCTTGCCTTCATCGGCCGGAGCACTGAGTTTAAAAATTGGCAGGTAATGTTGCAGCTTTATAGAACCTTAATTAGGCTGCATTTTGAATACTGTGTCCAATTCTGGTTGCCACACTACCAGAAGGACATGGCAGCTTTGAAGAGGGTACAGAAAAGATTTACCAGGATGTTGCCTGGTATGGAGGGCATTAGCTATGAGCAGAGGTTGGAGAAACTTGGGTCGTTCTCACTGGAACGACAGAGGTTGAAGGGCAACCTGATAGAGGTCTACAAGATTATGAACGGCATAAACAGAGCAGACAGTCAGAAGCTTACTACCAGGGTGGAAGAGTCAGTTAGTTATCGGGGCCATAGGTTTAAGGTGTGAAGGGCAAGGTTTGAAGGTGATGTATCAGGCAAATTTTTTTTACAGAGAGAGTGGTGGGTGCTTGGAACGCACTGCCGGGGGAAGTAGTGGAAGCAGATACGATAGTGACTTTTTAAAGGGCAGCTTGACAAATACACAAATAGGATGGGAATAGAGAGATACAGTCCCTGAAAGGGCAGGGGGTTTTAGTGGTGACGGGCAGCATGCCAGTGCAGGCTTGGAGGGCCAAAGGGCCTATTCCTGTGCGGTAATTTTCATTGTTCTTTGTCTAACCAACAAATGTGAAAAATCAAAACCAGCATGCTGTAGAGGCACTGGCACTCAACGACTTGTATTTGTATCCTGTCTTAATGAAATAAACATCCCAAGGTTCTTTGCAGGGATGATGAAAAGCGAAATTTGATACTGAGCCATATATTATTGAAATTACACAAAAGTTCAGTCAAAGGGTGGATTGTAAGGAGCAATTTAAAGAAGCAAAGAGGAGAAGAAAAGCAGAGAGACTTGGCAGCTGAAGGCACGGCCACCAACAGTAGGAAAATTTAAATCAGAGAGACTAGAATTGGAGAAATGCAGTCATCTCAGAGTGTGGAGGGCTGGAGATTACAGAAATAGAGAGAGGAAAGGCCAATGGGGACGGAACTTGTATACAACATGAAACTTTAAATATTTATGCATTAGTTAACTTGGAGTAAATGTCAGTCTATGAGCAAAGTTGTGTGAAACAGTCTTTCTGAGAGTTAAGGTCAACAGTCGTTGGATTTTGGATAAACTGAAGTATATAGAAGATAAAATATGGGCGGCAAGCAGGAGTGATTGGAAAAAGCCAAGTCTAGAGATATCCAAGTCATAGATGTAGATTTCAGCAGCAGATGAAACGAGAGCAGAGAAAAAATTTGGAAGGTTACAGAGATGAAATAGGTGTTCTTAGTCGTGGTGCAAGACGGCCTAACCAAATTCAATACAAGCTTGGCATAAATTCTCTATTGCTCAATTCAATTTCCCAGTAATAACACACTAATTGTTTGTATGAGTTTTCTCTAAAATATCATTATTAATGTCTATTGCCAGGTTTTGTGACTTGCATTTGTATTGAGAACTCTCTTTTATTGTACCTGAATTGGACATCTACATTGTCAGAAGCATTGTAATTAGGTTTTCCAAAACAACAGTGTGCCAAACAAAATGTGCAAAACGAAAATCATTTTTCTATATGAAAACATGTAATGACATGCTTTACGTGCCTGACCTGTAATTTTTGTATTAAAAACCGAAGTGTTGCATTCAACTTAATTGACCCAAAATTCTTCTTCACATTTACACCCCACTCAGTGCTTCCCATCTCCAGATCTGTCTCTCACTTGCTGTTTCCCCCTCCCAACCCCATCGTTTCTTGCACTTACTATTTCTGTCTGCTGGACACCTCACTGCCCCTTACTTGCTGTCCCTCTTGCTGAGCCTTTTACTGTTCTTGTTCCCTCCAGCTTTGTACCCATATTTTGACTTCCTCGCCACTTTCTTCTCCGTCACACTCTTCTACTCGCCTTTTTAATCTCCAATCCCTCTTTGCTCTCTCCCACAAACTAGCTCTGTCACCACCTCATTCACAACCCCTCATTCCAATCAGAAGCCACACCATTCACTGATTTCCTCTTGCTGTTCCTCTCCAAGTCCTTAAGCAAGAGCTTGAGTGAGGGCCTGTGAGCAAGAAACAACAAGAGTGTAAGGGCATGGGAAGAAACAAAGTTTGTAAAAGACACTGGGCAAGAGCAAGTGAAGCTTGGTTACGTTAATGAGCAAGGCAACAGGAGTGCTTTAAAGAAGCAGCCTAAACATGCACAGTTACAATGCACCTCCTCTGTCATTAATAGCAATCATAAATGATTGATTTCCTAGAACTGATCCTTGTGGCACCCCCCAATTACATTTTTCCAACCTGACAAAGGCGCAGTAATCCCAACCCTCGGTTTTCTGTGTTTAACCAATGCTCGATCCACAAAAATACATTACCTCCAACACTGAGCTCCTGGCTTGTGTAATAACTTTTTATATGGTGCCTTGTCAACTACCTTCTGGACATCCATCGGTTAGTTCCCTTTTAGCAAATTCTGTTTGTTCTACCATAAATTCGTCCAACACGATTTCTCTTTCACAAAACTATGCTGACTCTGTCTAATTCATCTAAACTTTTCTAAATGTTCTGCTATTTCTTCCTTAATAACAGACTCAGCATTAGCCCAATGACAAATGTTAGGCTACCTGGCCTGTAGTTTCCTGCTTTCTGTCTCCCTCCTGTCTTGAACAGGGTCAACACACCGTTAGTTTTGAATTCGCTGGACCCCTCTGGAATCTACTGAGTTCCAGAATATATCAACCAATGGCAACACTATCGATGGAAGCACTTCGTTTAAAACCCTTGGACGTAGGCGTCACGTCTGCCTTCAATTCCATTAGTATCAAACATTTTTGTCTCTTGAGATAAGATCTGCCACGAGAACTTTCCTCCCATTCGTACCTTGCTTATCTGATATCTTTGGGATGTTTATTGCATCCTCCATCATGAAGATCAATGCAAAATATTGGTTTAAATTATCTGCCATTTCTGTGTTGGCTGTTATCAATTTCTCAGTCACATCCTCCAAGGACCTCACACTCTCTTCAGCTACACACTTTCTAGACACCTGTGTAAATTTTAGCTGTTTAAATTTCTCGCCAATTTATTTTCATAATCAATTTTCTCCCTAGTTGATAACTTTTTAATTATCTGTTCCTGGTTCCTAAAACAAAATCCCAGCCCTCTGGCTTACCATTAGTTTATCCCAATTTGTATGCCTTAGTTTTTGACTGGATACACTTCATGACTGCTTTTATTCGCTATGGGTGGTTCATCTTTCTCAGAGTCATTTTCGATCAGAATACATTTTTGCTGAGCATTTTTAAATGTCTGCTTAAATGTCTGCCATTGTTGATTGACTGAACTTCCTTTTAGTCTATCTTCCCACCCCACTTCCGACAACTCATTCTTCATTCCACAAGACTGAAAGACGTAGGAACAGAAATTAGGCCATTCAGCCCATCAAGTCTGCTCTGCCATTCAATCATGGCTGATAAGTTTCTCAACCGCATTCTCCCGCCTTCTCTCTATAATCTTTGATTCCCCTTGACAATCAAGAACCTATCTATCTCCGTCTTAATGACCTGGCCTTCACAGACTTCTGTGGCAATGAATTCCATAAATTCTGGCTAAAGAAGTTTCCCCTTATCTCTGTTCTAAAAGGTTTTCCCTTTATTCTAAGGCTGTGCCCTCGGGTTGTAGTCTCTCCGACCAATGGAAACATCTTCGCAACATCCACTCTGTCCAGACCATTCAGTATTCTGTAAGTTTCAATTAAACACCCCCACACATCCTTCTAAACTCCATCGAGTATACAACCAGAGTCCTCAAACGTTCCTCATATGTTAAGCTTTTCATTCCTGGGACCATTCTCGTGAACCTCCTCTGAACCCGCTCCAGGGATAGTTATTCCTGAGATTTGGGGCCCAAAGCTGCGCACAATACTCCAAATGTGGCCTGACAGAGCCTTATAGAGCCTCAGAAGTACATCACTGTTTTTATATTCCAGTCCTCTCAAAATAAATGCCAAAGTTGCATTTGCCTTCCTAACTACTGACCCAACCTGCAAGTTTACCTTGAGAGAATCCTGGACTAGGACTCCTAAGTCTCCTTGCACCTCAGACTTCTGAATTTTCTCCCCATTTAGAAAATAGTCCATACCTCTATTCTTCTTAACAAAGTACATGACCTCACACTTTCTCACTCTGTACTCTATCTGCCACTTTTTTGCCCACTCTCCTAACCTGTCCAAATCCTTCTGCAGCCTCCCTGCATCCATAATACTACCTGTCCCACTACTGACCTTTACATCATCTGCAAACTTAGCCAGAATGCCCTCAGTTCCTTCATCTAGATCATTAATGTTTAAAGTGACAAGTTGTGGTCTCAGTACTGACCCTTGCAGAACACCACTTGTCGCCAGCTGCCATCCTGAGAAAGGCCATTTTAACCCCCACTCTCTGCTTTCTGCCAGACAGCGAATTGTCTATCCATGCTAGCACCTTGCCTCTAACACCATGGGCCCTTATGTTACTCAGCAGCCTTCTGTGCGTCACCTTGTCAAAGGCCTTCTTGAAGCCCAGATACAGAATATCAATTGGCTCCCCTTGGTCTAACCTGCTCACTATTTCCTCAAAGAATTCTAACAGAGTTGTCAGGCATGACCTCCCCTTGAAAAGCCATGGTGACATTGCCCTATTTTACCATGTACTTCCAACTATTCAGAAATCTTATCCTTCACAACGGACGCTAAAATCTTACCCACAACCGAGGTTAGGCTAAACAGCCTGTAATTTTCCGTTTTTTGTATACTCCCTTTTTAAACAGAGGTGTCACATTAGTAATTTTCCATTCCGCTGGGACCCTTCCTGACTCTAGCGATTCCTGAAATGGAACCCCTCTTTCCCACACCACTCTTTTAGCTACGCGTTTACTTCCCTTATTCTCATGTCCCTATGCCAAGTTGTACGGGACTCGGGCAGTAATCCGGAGATTATAACCTTTGAGGGCCTGGTCTTTAATTTTGTTCCTTGCTCTTGATAATCCCTGAACAGGTCCTCTTTCCTCGTCTTGCCTATGTTGTTTGTTCTGACGTGGGCCACAACGACTGGATCCTCCCCCTCCCTCTCCAGTATCATTTCAAGCCAGTCAGACATATCCCTTACCCTGGCACCGGGCAGGGAACACACCATGCGGGACTCTTGATCCTACTTACAAAGGATACTATCTATTCCCCTGATTATAGAATCCCCTACAACTACCACTTGTCTTTTTGCTCCCTCCCTCTTGAAGGCCTCCCGTCCACAGTGCAGTGGTCAGTTGGCTCAACCTCAATGGAGTGGTTTTCCTTATCCATGCAGGGAGCAAGTACCTCGGACCTGTTGGACAAGGTCAAGAGCTGAGGGTCCTCTGATCCTGAATGCAGGATCCCTCTACCTGCCTTACTTGCAGTCACTCCCTGCTGTCCCTGGCCACTGACCAAATTTTAAGTACTTAATCTACCAGGTGTGACTGCCTCCTGAAACACAGCGTCCAGGTGCTTCTCCCCCTCTCCAACGTACCACAGTGTTTGAAGCTCAGATACCAGCTCATCAACTGTGAGCCGAAGTTCCTCAAGCAACCAACACTTGCTACAGATGTGGTCACTGCCGTTCACAATGGGATCTGCCAGCTCCCACACCTCATCTGTCCAGCCATTTCTACTTAGTTGATTACTTTATTGAGTTAATTAAATTTATTGATACTTCTTGGCTACGTCCTTTTTCAAATTCAGTGCAGATTTCCTACCAGTGAATCAGGTCGTAGCCTTCCTGCGACATCACTCCAACTTTTTCTCACAGCTACAACGTACCCCAGTAGGTTTATACTCACTCTGCTGCTGCTGATGACAACTGCAGGCTTCACAGTGACTATTTTCTGTTGGTCAGAGGAGGGAGGGAGGGAAACACTCCAGTAGTGTTTGATAACACTTCTTGCACAGACCGCTGTTTGGTAGTGGTGACTATGCCAATGCAAATCTTCGCCTTAACCGCCAGAGTCGTTGTCACCCTCTGCTGAACGCTCTTACTCACTCAAACTTGGAAGGTGTCTTGCTGAGGTCCTCCTTCTCCTGCTGGTGACTGTGCCAATGCAAATCTTCGCCCCCACTGCCAATCAGCTTCATCGCCATCCTCTGTAATTGCCCTTACCTAAGTTGAGGACACTGGTTTGAGACCTGAGTTGCCCTCCCTCAAACTGAATTTGAAATTCTACCATGTTGAGATTGCCACTTCTGAAAGAATCCTTCATTGTGAGATCTTTCATAAATCCTGCCTCATTACACATCACCAAATTTTAAATAGCCTGCTCCTTGGTTGGCTGAGCAACATACTGCTCTAAAACAAGCCCCTAATGTAGTCTACAAATGTGACTTCCAAGTTACCCTTGCCCATTTGGTTTGTACAGATAATATGCAGATTACTAGCACTAATGACAATGGTAGCGCCCTTCTCACATGCTTTCATTATCTTACGATCTACACTTTGTTAGACAACAAGGCAATTTGTTGGGGGCCTACAGATGGACTCCCTCTCATGTCTTTCCCTTGATATTCCTTGATTCCACATCATAATCTATTGCACCTATATGACTTCATATCACTACAGCGATATCCTCCTTTATTAAAAAAGCTGACCACCCTGCTTACCTTTTCTTCCAGAATACCAAGTTCCCTACAATTCATTACCCATATGCCATAATAACTACTTAGAGAAACTAAAGCCTCACACTTGATGAAAAAAAAACGCACTGAACTCACCCTCATTTTCCAAGTTCCGTCTCTTTTCAGCATCTTGCTCCACTTTCCTTTGGTATTCATTGATTTTGTGCTGTAGCATTATTTTTTCCTTTTCAAGCTGAGACACATTAACCTCTAAACATTTTTGTGCACTAACCTGCAGAAAAAGACAAAATCTCAATAGAGAAACATTTTCTATAAACAAAAGAAAATATCAGATTGACCTTATTTTAAGTTGAGGACTCTGGTTTGAGATTGGAGTTGTCCTCCCTCCAACTTTACTATGTCTGAGTGAGTCCTTCACTACGAGATTTCTGATAAATTTGTTTACACTAAAAATACTGCACTCAAAAACTTGCCATGATATTTCATCAATGTGATTCCTTATCAATCTAAAAGCCTAAACTTACCTGCTTGCCAGTTTCATGTGATACTGGTGATGCTCAATGAATTTTTAAAATTTCTTTTACATTAAACAAAATGCAGTTAAACTATAGAATGTGAATATTAAAATGCTTCAATTTCAAATTTTGATACAACATATTTTGTAACTGGAATAGAATTCATATATTGTTCATTACTGAAACATATCCAAACTCCAGCAAATATCTCTAAACCTCAGTTTTGTCATATTTTGGATGCAATAGTTTTAAATGAGAAAGAAATCTTGATCCATACGTATTGTATCATACTGGTGAAAATTTCTAATAATTGTTCACAATTCATACACTTTTTGAGAAACACAAACTAACATTTTAAAATGTTCAACGTACAAACAGAAATATTTTAACATTTTATGAACTTGGAATATTATGTTGACAGTCATTTGGGAGCACAAAGCTTTAGTACTGCTGACAAAAGACACACTTCTGTGAAGTTTTTCATCTTGCACTCATCAGGACAATTTGCAAGAAACAGCAAAGTCAAGTGAAAACAATATTTATACTTAGCTAATGAGAGAGGCAAGCCAATTGTTTGACAATTAGATTCCTATTGGTAGAGCCATTGCTTTAGAGAATGTACAGTTAACGATGACTGACAACTCTCAGGCTTTGTTTAAATTTTAAATTGGTAGGTGGACTAACTGATCAAGGCATTGCCCTGAGAAATGAACCAGAGATTGATTGGCACCCATTTTATTAGTTTAATTCACAAGACACTATTATTTGCAGACAGAAAGAACATGTTCATTCACTGTATTTGTTTCAAGATTTTCGAATTTCTTGTGAATTGTTCTGATGGATGCAAGATGGAAAGCTTGGACAAAATGTGTGTTTTTTCAACAATACTTAAATGTTCCTAAACATAATAACAATGCTTGTATAGGAAGCAGAACAAATTGTAAACAAATATGAATACAAGACAAATTACCTCATCATCCAGTTCCTTTGTTATTTTTTCTAACTTTGTGTTTGCTGACCTAAAAACAAAACCATTGACATTGTAATGAAAAGAAAGCATAACATGCACATTTGTGTCCACTACCTGTAAGAGCGCCCTTAACCATAATGTAGTTTCAGAAATGATGTGCATCTCTGTTATTAGTATAAGTTTTGAGCTGCAAACCAAAAGCAGAGTTAAATAAATTATTGGGGGCTCCAACAGACTAATGAAAGGACAGTTTGAGATGGTGCCTTACCTGCATTTTTGTTCCAATTCATCCTTTAGTTTTATTTCATTATGTAATTTCTCTTCAAGTTCATAAACAGTCTTTTTTAAATTTTCAACCTTAAAAACAAGATAGACAAGGTGAAGTACCCATTAGTTAGGCTGTGATTTTCAACACATCCAAGAATGAATATCAAGCTGAAAAAAAGAAAAATACATCTCATGTGACACATTTAAATTTATTGCTGTAAATAAATACTACAGTCGTTACCAATAATGAGGTACCGTACAAAGCTTTCTCAAATAGATTGCCTTTTATATATAAAGGATTCATCTGACATTAGTAAGTTTGCAGATGACACCAAAATTGATGGCATGGTGACAGTGAAGACGGTTATCTAACAGTATAATGGGATCTTGATCAACTGGGCCAGTGGGCTGATGAACAGCTGAAGGAGTTTAATTTAGATAAATGCAAGGTGTTGAATTTTGATGAGATAAACCACGGCAAGACTTACACAGTTAATGATAGGGCCCTGGGGAGTTTTGTCAAACAGAGAGTGGTGTAGGTACACAGTTACTACTTGGTATCACAGGCTGACAGGGTGGTGAAGGCGGCTTTTGGCATATTTGCCTTCATTGATGACAGCACTGAATACAGGAGTTGGGACGTCATGTCATGGCTGTACAAGACATTGGTAAGGCCCCATTTGGAGTACAGCATGCAATTCTGGTCGCTGTGCAATAGGAAGCATGTTATTAAACTGGAAAGTGTGCAAAAACGAGATTAACAAGGATGTTATCAAAATTGGAGGGTTTGAGTTATAAGGAGAGGCTGGATAGGCTGGGACATTTTTCTCTGAAGCGTCGGAGGCCGAGGGGTGACCTTATAGAGGTTTATAAAATCACAAGGAACACAAATAAATTGAATAGCCAAGGCTTTTTCCCCAGGTTAGGAGGGCAAGTCCAAAACTAAAGGGTATAGGTTTAAGGCGAGAGGGAAAAAAATTTAAAAGGGACCAGAGGGGCAAATTTTTCACACAGAAGGTGGTATGTATTTCGAATGAGTCACCAGAAGAGGAGTTAGAGGCGAGTATAATTACAACATTGAAAGATATTTGGACAAGTACATGAATAGGAAAGGTTTAGAGGGATATGGGCCAAATTGAGGCAAATGGGGTTAGTTTAGTTCAAGAAACCTGGTTGCATAGACAAGTTTGGGTAAAGGATCCGTTTCCTCCTGTATGATTCTATGACTCTTAATTAGCGTAACAACCTACTTTATGGGTTACCTTCACTTTACAACACAATCAATCAGGAATAAAGAACTGAAAGACTTTACGGGTACACAGTTGAAGCTGGTTTATTAAAAACCCAGTTTAATTCACTTTCAGAAGTCTTTGAATTAGGGGCCATAATGGGGGACCTTGTTCAGTGCTGCATCGTCTGCACTGCAGTGTGGCTTTGTTGCTTCATACTGAAACTGGAGATTGGTGAAACAGGGAGGTGGTGATCAGGCCCTCCTTTTCTTTCATTTAATGTATATTTCTTCTTTTTAGTAGAAGAGGTGTTAGCGAATTTGGGGCATCAGGGGAAAGAGCAACCTTAAGAGCACATAGTACAGAGTGCGAGAGGGCAGAGAGAGAGCAAATTTGCCAAGTAGAGCTGCGGTAAGACTTTCAAAGGAGCACCCCCATCCAGTGGCAGAGCTCTAAGGTTACACCAGAATTCAAAGGTGTCACTGGGCAAGTGGAAACTACTGATTGGGTGAGTTCAGACGGTGGTAGGCATTTGTACTACTATCATTGTTCGTAGTTTGTAAAGTCTTAATTTTGTGGTTTATTGTTTTTAAGGGTTATGTTCTGTTTTCAAAAGGTTAAAAGATGAACAACCCGAAACTAATTGATATTATTTGATCTTTACAGACCTTTAAAGTTCAATGCAAAGGGATAAGTAGGAGAGCTCATAACCACGGTCTACTCCTCCTGAACTATGTAGAAACTGGGGCCAGCATATATGCAGAAACTGTCTCCACAGTTGAGGTCCTGGAAGTCCAGGTTTTGAAGCTGGAGTGACAGCTGGGGTCACTGGGGAGCATCAGCGAAGTTGAATGTATCATGGATAGCACGTACAGAGAGGCAGTCAAACCGCAAGTTAAGGCTCCACAGGCAGAAAGGGAATGGCTGACCACCAGGGAGAGTAACAGGATTAGGCAGGTAATATAGGAACATCTGTGGCTATTCCCCTGCAAAACAGATATCATTTCGATACTGCTGGGGGGGGAATAGCCTCTCAGGGGAAACTAGTAACAGCCAAGTTTGTTGCACCACGGGTGGCTCTGCCTCATGGGATAAAAAGAGAACGTGTAGGAATGCAGATGTTATAAGGAATTCAATTGTAAGGGGAACAGATAGGCATTTCTGCGGCTGCAAACAAGTCTCCAGGATGGTATGCGGTCCACCTAATGCTAGGGACAAGGATGCCTTAAAGCAGCTATAGCAGATTCTAGAAAGGGTTGGAGAACAGCCAGTGGTTGTGGTACACATCGGTACCAATGACATAGCTTTAAAAAGAAGGAAGGCAATACTAAAAGCTGAATGTTGGAAGTTAGGAAGCAAGTTGAAAAGCAAGACTTCGAAGGTAGCAATCTTGGGATTACTACCAGCGCTACAGAGTAGAAATGGCAGGATAACATATTTGAATATGTGGCTGGTAAGATGGTGCAAGGGGGAGGGTTTCAGATTCCTTGGCCACTGGGACCTCTGAGGGAGGTGGGGCCAATACAAATTGGGCAGGTTACACATAGACAGGATTGAAATGGTCCAGGGCAAATACTTGCTAATGTGGTTGGGATGGGTATAAACTAGAACTGCAGGGGTTGGGAACCTAAGCAGGATGACAAGAGAAAGAGAAATATGGAAAGGTCAGGAATTTGACAAAAAGGCAAGCCTAAAGCTTTTGTATCTTGATGCACAAAGCATTTTGAATAAGGTAGATGAACTGAAAGCACAAATCACGGTGAATAGATATGATCTTTTAGTCATTATGGAAAAATGGTTAGAAGGAGATCAGAATTAAGAACTTAACATTCAGGAATATTTGACCTTTTGGAAAGGTAGGAGGGAAGGAAAAGCTGGTGAGGTAGCAAGAAATGAGGAGGAGATGAAATGAGGACAGCTATGAGAGAAGATCTCGGTTCGGATAAATTCAAGTTCCCGTGGGTGGACGTAAATATGAGCAAGAGAAAGAAGACATAGGTAGAAATGGTGGGAACCCCCAAGCAGTAGCCACACTGTAGGAAAGGGTACAAATCAACAAGTACATTTAAAAAAAAAGGAGCAATAATTATTGGTGACTTTAATCTTCATGTTGACTGAGTCAATCAAGTTGGAAAGGATAGTTCATGATAATGAATTCATGGAGTGCATTAAGGATCGTTTCCGAGAGTAATAAGTTGTGGAACCAGTGAGGGAACAGGCTATCCTGGATGTGGTAATGAGTTAATGAGGCAGGTTCAATACATTACCTCAGGGTAAAAGATTCTCTTGGAAGCAGTGATCGTAATATGATAACATTTAATATTTAATCTGATTGTGAGAAACTTGGGCCAAAAGTAACTGTGTTTAACTTAAATAAAGGGAATTACAATGAAATCAAGATAGTTATTAAAAGTGGACTGGACAGGCAGATTAGCAGGAAAGACAATTAAGGAGGGAATTCGTGACTCCCAGCAAAGCTACATCCCAGTAAACATAAAATTTTAAGAGAGGGATAAACCAACAATAGCTAAGCAAGCAAGTGAGAAAGAGTGTTAAATTGAAAGAAAAAGCATTTAAGTAG
The DNA here is from genome assembly GCA_024137785.1 of Ginglymostoma cirratum. Lineage (NCBI taxonomy): Eukaryota > Metazoa > Chordata > Chondrichthyes > Orectolobiformes > Ginglymostomatidae > Ginglymostoma > Ginglymostoma cirratum. Next base: position 6,855,336 of record JAHRHZ010000074.1, on the reverse strand, counting down.
GCCACTAGCCTGAAGACTGGTACAAATTCTGAATGCAGCAAAATAGGACTAAAAAGATAAGAAAGACAGAGAAAATAAGCAATAGGGCAAAGTAGTGAGAATATAAAAGGTTGATAATAAGGGCTTTTTTAATTGTTTAAAAAGGAAAAGAAAGGTCAAAGTGAACATAGGCCCCTTAGAAAATGAATCTGGGGAACAATGAAATGGAAGAGGAGTTGAACAGATATTTTGATGCCGTCTTTATGGAGGAAGATAGTTTGAATACTCCATTAACACTAAAGAATACAGGGAAGAAATTAAGTACTATCACCATTGCTACAGAGGTAAGTATTAGGCAAACTAATGTAGCTAATTACAGATAAGATCCCTGGCCTTGATGGCTTGCATCCGTGCATCTAAAAATAAGTGGCTACAGAGATAGTCGATGCATTGGTTGTAATTTTCCAAAAGTCCTTGGATTTTGGAGAAGTATAGCAAGATTGGAAACTGCCGATGTGACACTCCTATTCAAAAAGTGAGGGAGGAAATAAAGGAGGTAACTATAGGCCAATTTGCCCAACATCTGTTGCTAAAATCAATTAAGGAACAATCTAGGGCTACAGGGCATAGTCTCAGAATAAAGGAAGCCAATTTGAGACTGAGATGAGAAGGAATTTATTTTTAAGAGGGTTGCGTGGTTTTGAAAATCCTTGTCACAGATAGCAGTGGGGGCAGGGATCTTGAGTATAGTTAAGGCTGAGACAGATAGATTCCTGATCAATAAAGGAACCAAGGGTTATGGAGAAAACACAGGAAAGTGTACATGACGAATGTCGGATTATGATACTATTGAATGGCAGAGCAGGCTTGAGGGCCAAATGGTTTACTCCTGTTCCTACTTCCTATGGTCTTATAAGATACAGGGCCAGGAGTAGGCCATTCAGACAACTAAACCCACGCTGCCATTCATAGAGATCAAGGTTGATCTTGAAAGCACTACAAATTAAGCAAGACGGCATTTTGGCAATGTTCTTGTAACGAATGCAGTGAATGATCAAGTCACCTCCTCTAAAGTGATTAGATTACATAGATAAGAATTAACTAATTAGCTTGAAAAAATAATTTGTAAGTTTTATAATATATTCTCAATAATGCTGTTTTTCCATTATTAATGTTGTTGAGTATCATGCTTCACAGATGCATTTTTATGGAGCATTTGATATATAGAGCATATAATGTATGGAGCATATTTATGTGCACAATTTTAATTTGTTTTTATGCATACGACTGTTAATTTAAATAATTTGTCAGAAGTCACATGACACCAGGTTATAGTCTAACAGGTTTATTTCAAATTGCAAGCTTTTGGAACATAGCGCCTTTGTCATCTGATGAAGGGGCTATGCTCTGAAAGCTTGTGATTTCACATAAATCTGTTGGGCTATAACCTGGTGTCATGTGACTACTGACTTTGTCCACCCCAGTCCAATACTAACGCCTCTACATTACAAACAATTTGTGACTTGCAATTCTGTCAGTTCGTGCCACTAGCATTAAATCACAAAAATACTGAACTACAGTTTTGTAACTTTAAGGCAATTTCACAATACACTTTATTTACAACACTCAGAATTTGAAGATTTCAAGTAATGTAGTTAAATTCAAATTAATTTAGATAAAAAATGTTTATGGAGATTCCTTCAAGGTAAAGTAGTTTTCACAGTTACAATTGGCATAAACATGGTATGGGTAGAATATTCTTCATAAGCTGTCCATGAACTGCCACTCAAATTATTCCTGTGAGGTTGCTTTCAGTACATTACTTAGATGAAGCAACAAGGGTTTTATCCATCCGTATACAGCACTTCCTCATATAACTGTCACATTTGATAGGTTTGCCATCTGATATCTGCGCATATACAGCAGGGGTTACCAGATAGTGATGATCAGCAGAAACCCTGGGCAATTCTCCTCCTCCCTAAACTAGGATCAATGTAATAATTTTAGTGGGTCTCACTCGTGTTTGGATGAAAACAAATGCAGGCTGAATTAAAAATAGAATATATTGGTATATATCGCTCAGGAACTCAGTAGGTAGTAGATAAACTTGCTGAACCAATTCTTGCCTGGAAGAAAATTCACTTGTTTCAGTTGACACCTTTGTAACTGTTCATGAAATTCAAGTCTCACTCTGGCCTGAGCATAAATTAAAATTGGCACTCTACAGCAGAGCTATCCGAAGTGCCGTTGTTTGGATTAGACGTAACCTCAGTCCCAATCTGCCTCTCTGGGTGAAATGTAAAACAACTACAACAAAAAGAAGTAGACGGAAATACTCTTGGTGTCCTGGCTAATATTTATCACTCAATCGACATTACAAAAACAGATTATCTGGTCACTATCACAAAACTGTTAGTGAGAGTTCGTTGAGTGCAGATCGATTGGCACATCTCCCACATTAAAACTGTGACTAAGCTCAAAAGTACATTGGCTGTAAAATGCTTTGAGATGTCTTAGGGTCCTAAAAGCAATAAACAAAATCAAAGTTTTTTTTAAAAATTCTTTACATAACTTGTAAAGTCCTTAAATATACAAGCATCCTTTTATAAAAATGAATTTTTTTTTCCCTGCTCTAGTAGAAAGAGTCAGAAATCACATGACACCAGGTTATAGTCCAAAAGGTCTATTTGAAATCACAAGCTGTCAAAGCGCTGCTCCTTTGTTTGATGAAGACCACCTGATGAAGGAGCAGCACTTCGACGGCTTGCGAGTTCAAATAAACATGTTGGACTATAACTTTGTAATGTGTGACTTCTGACTTTATCTATCCCAGCACCTCCACATCACGGATACCAGCAGAAACAGTAATTTCTTTTTTATAATTACAGTTTCTTATCCCTGGACATTAAACTTGGGCTATATGCTCCCTTTGACTTTAAAAAGGGGCACTTTTTTTTAAATGGGGTACCCAAAATTGAACAAACTCATCATAATACTTTACTTTTGTACTTCAAGCCATTACTCTAAAACTTCAAATGATTTTACAAAAATCAACTTGCACTCATACCTGAAGGGAACTATCATTTGAACTTCGAGATTTCTTCAATATACACGTTTTCATAAAAAATGTATCACTTCACACCTACCCACACTTAATTAGATCTTCCACTAGTCTGGTAACTCCCCTAATCTGTTATGTGCTCCTTAACTCTTTTACCATCCTGACTGCATTTGCAAAACACCCTTATTTTGCATCACCAGTACATTTTGATATTGTGCTCCCTGTGCTCAAAACCAAATCATGCGTCAACAACAAAACCAAATCCAGCACCAGCTCCAGCTCCAGCTCCTGGCGTAAACCATTTATCAGCTCATTCCAATCTCATGATATCATTAATAATAACCATGAGCTCACTGTAATCAAATAGCTTTTTCTACTTTTGTTCTGCAGAGCTAAATCACCCCTTTCATTCTGAAGCAGTTACATCTGCACTCATTATTTTATTCTTCTAAAGACACAATGTTTGTTTTTATTTACTTATCAGCCTTTACAGTCATATCTACAGGACAGAAAAAAGACCTTCGGTACACAGGGTCCACACTGGTCATCCCATTTTTTAGCACTGAGCCTTCGGCCATGTATGGCTTGGCATCATAACTGCATATCTAAATACATCTTATGATGTTTCTGCCTCTTCCACATCACAGGCAGTGAGCTCCTCTGGGTAAAAAGGTTTTCCCTTACATCCCCTCTAAACTTCTGCCCCTTACCATAAATCTATGCCCCTGGTCATCAATCCCTCCACCAAGGGGAAACGTTTCTTCCTGTCTACCCTATCTGTGTCCCTTATAACCTTTGTAATGTTATAAGCCTTTGTTATATTCACTTTCATCCTGCTAATCTCCACTTCACATCCTTACCACACGTTTTACATTATTCATTACTTTTATTGTACACCTTCCTTTTTAAATACCATAAACCTAACTTGTACTCTACTTCAGTTTTGCAAAGTCTGTAAAGCCACCTAAAAGAAAATCCTGAGATGAACGTTAGTGATGGTGTTTTTCTCATTCTGTTCCTTTCACACCACTCCAAAAACACAAATTATTATTTCATAAAAACTGGCTTGAGACAAGAACTCATGTTTTGACAAATAATTTATACAAAAATAGTTTCTTTCTAGACTGCAGAGTGCAACATTAATTAGGATAGTGACATGAACAATCATAACTTTTTTTGTTTTATATACAGTATTCGAATATTATCACCCAAAAGCAACAACATAACATCCTTACTTGACTATTGTCTACAGTGGAATTCTCTCTACAGTCACTGGCTGGTCTAGAAGTACCAGATGAGTTCCTATGAAAATAATGAAAATAGTGAAGAATTTATGTAAGCATTTCAAGAAAATGGCACATGGAAACAGTGGATGCTGGAAGTCAAATCAAACCGGTCGTTCTTAATACAAAGCAACTATAGGTTACAATATTTTTAAAGAGACCTTGAATTTGTCTGAAGTTAACTTAATAGCACTTATTTTGGTTTATTCAGTCTTAAAATGCCTTTGACAGAACGCATGGGAAAACACAAATAGAATATAAAAATGCAAGAAAGCATATGCTATTTAGAGTAGTATGAGAAAATATGCAACTAGCCACCTAACACAAGGATACACAAAAAAACCTGCATTTGTAAAAACTCAGTATAAAAAAAAATTCCAAGGAGTTGAGCACAGTATAAGAATGTGGGATGGTAACTTAAACTTGTTTTAAGAGATGGGTTTTGATTTAGTTTTTAAAATGAATAGGAGAAGCAGAAAGATCCAAGAAGCAAAATTTTGTATGCATTTAAAGAAATCAATAGACGAGCTTGTCTCACTGTTGCACTCCACAGCACACTATGTTGGCAGATATTTTTTAGGCCATGTACAATGTAGGAAAGCTGTAGTATGAACAATTCAGTCCAACTTGGAGGGGAGCCTGAGATGAGTGCTAGACCCCTCTAACACATTTAAGCAGCCAAGGCCTATTTTAGGTAGCCACCAAGGACACTTTAAAACTGCCCAGTCTAACGTGGTAAAAGGTATGTTAACAGTTAACATGGTAACAGTTATGATTCGAATGCAAGACATAACATAGCAAAACTGCTTCTTCTCTGCCTCAAAGTTATGCCTGAAAAACAGGCACAATGTGGCTCAAATTCTACATTCAAAGGAGATGAAGCAAGTAAAGGTAGAACAGTGTAAGAGTAAGTTTCCTGATTTAAAGGAATAAGTAGGGAATACAGAAAAGACCATAGTCAGAAGTGAACAGAACAAAAAGAGGTCATTTAATTTTGGAAAATGCTGTGGAAGTAGAATGGGGTGATGCTATGAAAGTGTTTAGTTGAGATTGTAAATACAATGAATTGGGATACTGGGGGCATTAGTGAGGTTGGAATATTGGGTCAAGGAAACACGTGGAATAAGAATAGCCTAAGCTTGAAAACGTTCGACATCTTAACACTGTGAGAGAAATAAATTTACCACATGATTAAAGTATGGTTAAGGATGCCAACAGTCGAACGGGCAAGGTGAAGGCAACCACGAAGATGCATAAAATGCCGTTGGAGACTAGCAGATTGAGGTTTAGACCTCAGATTTGAAGAAATGGAATACTGATACAGTACGCTATTTAGTTCATGCAAATTGTTTTCTCTGGGGAGGACAGAAAATCTAAGATAAGATAAAGGCAAATGAGTTGTGACATAAGGGCAGAAACAGAAATTAACAATGGGATTATCTTGGCTACACTGGTTCAGCTCCAGGTTGAAACTCGCAGAACAATCCTATGGAGTTGAAATTGGAGATGAATGCGAAAAAAACACTACAATCACCGCGTTGTTGAAAGAACATGCCATCATGTAACCATAGATAATATTGTACATGACTTTCTGACCAAGTAGACTTGGTGCTATAAACAAAGCAGAAACTGGATTGAAAAAAAAACAGAACCACAGAAATTTTAAAAAATCATGACACACTACATGGTCATTTAGCCCACCCTGTATTTGCCAATCAGTGAAAAACCGCCAATCTAATTCCAGCTTCCTGCATTAGGACAGAGCCGAGCAGATCATAGCTCTTGCAGAAGTTTTGAATTCAACTTTTTCTTAAAGAAGTGGTCATAGTTTCTGCCCTTACCACCTTTCCAGGAAGTTCGTTCCTCTGGGCTAAACGTTTTTCCTGGTGTCCCCGCTAATCTTTGTACTAATTGCTTTAAATCTATGTCCCCTATATTTTTGACTCCTCTGTTGAAATAAACACACATCATCCCTAGTTACTTTATCTTGTCCCTCATACTCTTCCGCTAAAAATGAAATTAAATGCATAGCTTGGAGGGGAAAATGTAGGTATCTATTTGTAAAAGCATAAAAAACATAATTAAGTGGTTAGGAGCCGGATGGGATGACTTCAAAGCTGGGTCACATTGACTGGGCACTATCAAAATAGGCCGACAATTGAGCGATTGAGATGGCAGCATTTAATAGCTGGGGTGAATTAGGACAGAAGAATAGTCAGGGACGGGAAGGAACTTGGATATATTTTATTCTGAAAATTAAAGCAATTCACAAGTTTTCTTTACTTGGTATTAGAAACGAGAAGGGAATCTGGAGCAACAGGGCTAGAGGGGATAATTTTTCATCAAGATCTGTCAATTGCCTATATATACACTCTAGAATAATTGAAGACCATTGGGAAGATTTGGCCAAGAGCAAGTTGAGAGAATATTTGAAATACTTGACCAAGATGAGCAGTAAATTAATACCAGCTGCACTCAAATTGGATGCCTTTAGGATCTTTGTCCAAAATGGAGATTATATCTCTCAAGTCATGGGGTTGAATAGCAATAAGGCAAGGGCACAATGGTAGGCTATTAGCAGAAAACATTAACAGTAGTAATGTCACAACAGGTGTAAGCAAGGGGTATGGCAGAAAATGTTTATCCAGAGATAGAGGTCGACTCTAAAATAGAGCAAATAGTCTCAAGTCAATTGTTGATAGTCCAGAAAGGAAAAGGTTAAAAGATGAAAAAGTCAAGGTGCAGCTAAGTATGAGAAATTATGTTGTATGTGAGGTTAACATGAGACTGTAGGCACACAAAGCAGAGTAGAAGAAATACGGACAACTTAAGTGGTGGTTTATCAGTGAAAATGAGTAGCTGTTCATTTAGATATTATTGTTGATTTTATAAATTTATGTCCCTTTATTAATGAAGTACATGTTGCATTCAGAGAGCTTTGTATCTTCCTTAACGCAAGATGCTTGTATTTCAACTTTATTATACTTACTGATAATCTCTGTAATATGTGAAGCCTACGAAAGGTAACTGATTGCCAACAAAGGCCTTTGGTACAGGAAATGTTTCTTCCTCGCCCTTATCTTCTTCCAGATCATCAAAATTGCTAGTGTCGATGTCACTACTTAGCTCAGGCACAACTGGTGCAGAAACTATAATGAAATACAGATGTTGACTAATTGCATTAAAAATTGGGATAAAAAAATCAAACGAACGATATTCACTTGAGACTGTACCGCCATTCAATCAGAGCATGATTTATCCAATCCACATGCAATACTCTTGTCTAACAAACATTTACCAATCTTATGCTTGAAGTTTTTTAAAAAAACACAAATATAAACAGGCTTGTGAAGGAGCAGTTTCTAGATTTTTGATACCCTTCCTATGAAAGAAGTGCTTCCTAAGTTCCTAAATGGCTTGGCTTTAATTTGAAGATTATTTCCTTGGTTCCAAATTTTCCAACCAATGGAAATAATTTCTCAGTTAATTAATCCATCTAATATTACCACTCCAACTTCTAAATTTAAGGGAATAAAATATAAATATATGCCACCCATTTTCAACACGTAACATTTTAAACCCGAGTGAAATTCTAGTTAATTAGCACAGGACATCTTGCAACCCTGTATATCTATCCTGATGTTCAGTGCCAAAAACTGAATGTTGTCTTTTGTACAGGGTATTCTCAAAATCTTGTTGCATGAAAGAATCACTCGCTCACTCTTGTATTACATAAGCCTTTTAGGTTACAATACTTCTTTATTTATACACTTATGTCTTACAAATTTATGTACAAGGAAATCTAAATTTCCTTACCCAAGTCTCTCACCAGTTTATGTGTCTCTAATCCACAATAGATAACCGAATAAATCAGCTTCATTTCTGTTCCTAAGTTGTTTTTATTGTTACATAGTATAGTAATATAGTATATTTCACACAGAATTAACCTTGTGTTATCCAGCAAACTACCAACTGAAATTCTCTGAAACTTTTTTTTAAGGCTGCATTTATTGCCAACACAGTAGTCAGAGGTAGCTCAAAGTAGTGAGGGATGCAGCCCCCTCAGCAGAGATAGGGAAGCAGTGACCAACAGAATGGCCCAGAAGGCTCTGCCACATTGTCACCACAATACGTGCAGCCACAAGCAGCCAGTAGCAACCTGATGCTGGTAGCACATATTCCACTCTTTTAAAAATCAGTTACTTTCAGCTCTCAGAAAATGCATTCTTTAAAAATCTAATCATAACAAATAGATCAACAGGGGTTGTTTTTACACCTTAAATTTAAATTATTGGATCGGATTTGATTTGCTGCCTGAACATATTTTTGTTCAGATTTGGAGCAAATGCCAGTAAAACTGACCAGCCTTGTTTAAAGCAAGTCTGCAGGTCATTCTGTCTGTTATGATGTCAGCCAAGCTTTGAGTTGTCAGGCTTCTGCTGTAATACTCTCAAGTGCTCTGGTCCTTGTTTGCCCAGTTATTTCCCCTTACATGCAGAGCAGCATCTTATCTTGTGACCAGACTAACATGACTCCTTGTTAATTGGCATTTCATTAACAGCACTATCCATTCCTTGGGCATCCAGCATAACAAAGACTTTACTGTTTTAAAAAAAACAAACAAAAAGAGAAAAGAAACAAATGAAATGAAAGCAGAAATGTTAAAAATGCGCAAGTACACTGCAAGTACCTAAATAACCCTGAAAAGACACAACGCTATTTTAGGTACAAACCCATATTTCCAACTCACTTAGCTATGTTAGTTTCAACAAATAATCCACCCCGCCCATCCCATATCTTGATATAAGCACACTCATCAAACATTCCAGTGTCTGCAAAAAGAGGAGGAATGTTTTCTCTGAGAAGTCAGCATTCCTTAACCTTGACTTCCACCTACTATACCCTTATTCCATTTTGATCAGTCTTCTTAACTGGCTTATTGGTCTTCCAATTTCCAGTTTCAACAGCTCTTCATCGGAAATATTAACGCGTTTCCTCTCTGCAGATGCTGATTTTCCAATCAAAAATCGCATGAGTGTTCACTGATATATCTTGCCTCCAGTTTTACCAACATTACGATATTTGAAACTGTTAACCTTACTTTCATATTCATCTCATCTCTGGGCTCCTTGGATTCTGGTTTCTTTTGTATCTCCAATTTTAACGGAACAATTGCACCTTTAGTTGTCTAAGTGCTCAGATCTACAATCTTCTGCCTGAATACCTCTATCTCTCATTCCTCTCTATTCCCCTCTAAGGCACTCTTTGCCCTAAAGTTTTGCCCAAACTTTAGTTCACAAGTACTAATATCTCATTCTGTGGCTCAGTTACAAATACAATCCTGCCTAAACACCCTACGACACATAAAGTGCTATATAAATAGAGGTTGTGGTTGTGTTTCTAACATATTTTTGCTTCAGATTTCTAGTACCTTTTTTTCACTTTATTCATTCACAGGATGAGGGCGTCGCTGGCTAGGCAGCATTTATTGCCTATCCCCAATTGCCCAGAGAGCAGTTAAGAGTCAACCACATTGCTGTGGGTCTGGAGTCACATGCAGGCTAGAGCAGGTAAGGATGGCAGTTGCCTTCTGTGAAGGACATTAGTGAACCAGATGGGTTTTTCGACAATGGATTCTCGGTCATCATGAGATTCTTAATTCCAGATATTTTTTAGATTCAAATTCCCCCATCTGCCATGGCGGGATTTGAACCTGGGTCCCCAGAATTTTATCTGGGTCGCTGGATTAACAGTCCAGCAATAACATCACTAGGCCAATCGCCTCACCTTTGTAACATTTTCTTCTTTTGTAAAATACCTAAGGCTTTTATTTAAAATAATTGGCTTTAATATATGCCTTTGTGCCATAAAGTGCACTAAAGTGCTAGAATCGCATTACAGGTCAGAAAGCATTTGTGGTGACAAGTATACTCTTTGGGCAAACTTTCAAACCCAAGCAACATAAGATCTGTGCATATTTGGATGTTGTGAGAACTTGTCCTTTCTGTGTCGTCAGTTGCAGCAGTTAGCTGTGGATTGGCAAAGTGACTGAAAATACTTCCTTTGAATTACTGAGTCTTGTACTTAGAATAACCTTCACAATATTGTTCTACATTGCTATCTAATACAACTGGTCATTCCCTATCTATTAAAATCTGTTAAAATAAACTAGGTTAAAATCAAGAATAAGAAATATTTTACAAGTGAGAAATGTAAACTTATCACTGAGAAATAAATCCAGTTTTCTAATCTGTTTACAGGTCAGGAGCCTGACGCAGGATAAAATTATGGGCCAACCTTCTTAGGTGTTGCTGGAACTGCACTCATCAAGGCAAGGGGGGAATATTCCATCACACTTCTGACTTGTGCTTATAAATGGTGGACATGTTTTGGGGAGTTACCTGCTGCTCATGGTGAGATTTGAACCAGATCCCCAAATGTTACGTTTGTCTCTGGATTACTAGTCCAGTGATAACACCACTGTGCCATTTCCTTCCTTCAGTCAGGATTGGCATGATGGGCTGAATGGGTTACTTGTTCTTAAATATTTTATTATTATTTTCTATCTTAACATTTTTACAAAACTTAATGGAATTCTATGTTTCATTACAAAATTTCACTTCATTCATTTCATTACAAAATGGTGTAGAATACAAAGCTAAGAGGGTTAATGAGTCTTTAAAAATTGTATTCACAGGGTATGGACTTGTGGGAAAGTTCAGCTTTTACTCTAGATCCTTATGGAATTGAGAGGCCTCCTAAGTTATTTCATATGCAGTCCACAGCAGCCGTTTCAGACTGTCAGAATTTCCTCTGCACAGGACACTGGTGTGGCTGGGGGTTCATGGCTATCATTGCTCAAACACCCTTCTTACATCAGATTTATTTAGCTAAGTTCCACAGAGAGATTGGAGGTTATGGCTCTGGATGATTATACCAAGCATCTACGATAACCATGAAAAATGTGTGTTACTGGCCATGTTAACATAACTTTTATTTTACTTTGCTAAGGATGATATTGAGACTTTAGACAGACTAAAACACTAATTCCCAACGAAACTGCTCAGTACCAGAAAATGCAAAGACTTCATTAATAAAAATGGATTGCAGATCAACAATAATAGAAGAGTTTATGAAGTTATTAAAAATTATGGGGGACAGGAGATTATAGATATACACAGTTTCCAGTAGTCAGGAGATCTAAATGAATGGTTCTCATGAATGTTTATCAAATCAGTATGTTCATAATGCAGGGTAATGGGTCAAAATATAGATTACAAAGAATATGTGGCTAACTACTTTTTTCCCTCATGCAATTGACTACAATTTGTCTGTGACAGCTATTTACAGAACTGAGAACAATGTGGGCAGATGATCAAACAATCTGCTGCTACTCGGAGCTCATGTCGTATACTCAGGTTGCAGGGCATCGTTCACATGAGATATGGATGTCCATGAAAATTGAACTTCCTGATATCAAGAAGTGAAACACAGGTGAATATACATTGTGATCCATACGATTGTGTGTGTCGGATCTTGCATGCATTTGTTGCCTGTTTTCACCTTGTGACAGAAGCTACACGTAATAAAGTGTTTAGGAGCAGGTGATTCATGGAATTTTTAAATGAAGCAAGAGCCAAACAAGGAAGAAGATCAAGAATCTTTGTCTTGAATAAAGGGCCTAGGAAATAAATACAAGATTTTGTACAATAACAGAAAACCAGAATTTTTAAGAGGGCTGTTGAATGCAGATCTAGGAAAATAGTTCAGACAGAAATGTTGTTGTTCTTCAGTCCTGTCTGCATCTTAAAAAGTTGTATTTTAGATAGTGAGGATATACAATCTCCAATATGACAGTTGAAAAGAACACTGGTTTTTTTTTAAAACATATGAAATACAAATGTTGTCAAATGTTCTATTTGAAATAATTCAACAGTTTGCAAGATAAAACTATAGCTGAAGTGGTGCAACAGAAATAATTGATGAACAATTGATAATTGCTTTGATGTCACTCAAAAATTTACATTACACAATGTACTATACAAGTAACAGTTATGGAAACTTACTCTCTCTGATATTTTCCCATGTCCATTGATCATTTCCAAAGAAAGGGTGCCGTTTGATCTCTGCCACACCATTTCGACCGAGTCTTATTTCCCTAATGTGAAAAGGATATTAATAATCCATTACTAAGGCAAAGCAGATCATTCCAGGAAAATCTATAGTATATATAAGCACTGCAGCTCCACTTGCACAAGAACAATTTGCACATACATTGCAAACCAATTCAGTTTAAAACATTAGCAATCCTTTATTTGTACTCCTCTGTAAGCCAGAGTTGACAGCTAATTCCGCTTTTTTTTTAAAACTCAATCCCGACTAAGAACAAAACTTTCTGAAGAGTTTTCCTTTTCTGTTCAGAATTTTTTATTGGTAAATGCTTGAATTAGAACCCAGGTATTCACAGGGTCTCAACACAGAAGTCTGCATGTTTTGAAAAACACTTTCACATGCTGCAGAACAGTTTTACAACCTTTGCATACTTTTTTTTTAAAATCAACTGCAGAGTTTTATAGGAACCCTAGAAAGACAGTAAGAAAGAATGTTTGCTCCAATCAGGTCAGAAGCCAAACAAAGTAACTATATTGCCTTTATCTCACAATCATTGGAAAAAAATTCCTGGATTTTGACCCAACAGGACTGTGGAAGTATCTACAAAAAATGGACTGGAGTCATTCAAGAAGATGGCTCACCATCAACGATTCAAAGACAACACTTGGATCCCATTAAATAACTTAACATAGTAATATCATAAAATTAAATTAAAACAAAGAACTGTGGATGCTAAAGACCTGAGAGAAACGAAAATAGAAAACGCTGGAGAAACTTGGCAGATCCGGCAGCATCTGTGGACAGAAAATGGAGTTAACATTTTAAGTCCAGTGACTCTTCTTCAAAACTACTGCCAGATCTGCTGAGTTTCTTCAGATATTTGATTTTCTTTGTTTCAGATGCCGTACAATCATGGTTGTTCTCATGCTTGCCCAGCCGGTTGTTCCGTGGTGCGCACACATTTCGTTACCATTATAGGCAACTTCACCAGTGCGATTTCTAATCGAGAAGGCAACACAAACTCACTGGGCAGACACACACACACGCGCTCGCTCTGTCTCCCACAAATACACCACTCCACCAGACACACGACATGACCCCACCAACACACACACAACCGCCCACCCAAAAACACACACCAGCCATCCCGACATGCACACACACACACACCACCACACTCCACTCACGCACAGTCTGACACGAACACGCACAGTCTGACACGCACGCACACACACACACACAGACTGACACACACACACACACACACA